>CM051497.1:17529085-17541568 GCA_028031935.1 Paedocypris micromegethes | reverse complement strand
TGCGTGTGCCTGCTGTTTTTGTGTGTGTGTGTGTGTGTGTGTGTGTGTGTATGTGTGGTCTCCTCACTTTTTTGTCTTGTGGAGCTGCTCTAATTTTTGGCTTAAACTTTTGTAGATTATTTTAGGTTTAGTTAATGTTTTTTATTTCCTTACCACAAATAGAAAATTTTGTTTATTTATAAAACACATGTAATTGATTTGTTTAATATAAATACACATTTTATCTTACTGTGAATAATCACTTGTTTATTGTACATGTCCTAGTTCTGTTCTTATCATCTTCAGAGATGGCCAAACAAGTCCAGGAAATGCTCTTCATAATTAGATTATTTTGTAGTTTTCGATAACTTTAACGCAGAGTGAAGAATGTGAAGAATGATGTGAGCGAGTTATGCAAGAACGACATGTTAATTTATTACTTGGAGAGTTCAGCTAATGGTTTCCCTGATAAACGGATCATGTGTTCAGTAAAACGGAGCAATGTTCACTTAATATTCAGCATAACTGGACTGTTAGGAGTTTGTTTGATGTTGACATCCCATTATACACACATTCGGGTCTGGCCATTCCCTGTTTCTGTCAGTGGCCATTCACTGAATGTCAGGATTTTAAAAAATTCTAGCACTTTTGAAATACTTGGGTGGGGGGGATCTTATCATTTTGTCCTCACACACACGCGCACATACATACACATACATATACATAGTACAATTATAATTTTGTTAATAATAATTTAAATTCAGTGTATTTAATGTATTTAAACGGATGCACATGCAGTAATCTAGTTTATCTTGATTTCATGAAGACGTATTGCTTACAATTTCAAAAAGTCTTCTATAAAGTTTTATAGCTCATTTTTAATAGAATGATTACTACAGCAATATTTACTCTTAATTCTTGTGAGCAAATACTGCCCCCCTACCGAAACCGCTGCCAAACCCACCACATCACTCCTCTTCCAAATTATTAGCCGAATTAAAAAGAGAAGTAACACTTTGTTTGTACCCAAACCGCACAGAACTACTGTTTCATGAAGGGACAATTTGTTAAAGGAAAACAAATGTAAATTTAAGGATTGAAAGATCCTGTGCAATCTGCCCTGATGAGTTCTCATGACAGACTGATTATGAATAAAGTCATCACACACGTCGAAAAGGTGAAGCAGTTTTAACAGATATTCTGATCAGACTCGCTTGGTACGCCGCTCACAGACCGCTGTGTGTGTGTGTGTGTGTGTGTAATCAGCTCAGCTGCCAAACATGCACGTGAGGAGTGCGCATCAGTATATGGTCGCGAATGATTGGATCGTTTCCCCCGTATATTCATGGGGTCTTGTTTTCTTGGTCCTTGTTCCTGATTTTAGGGTTAGGGTTGGTGTTAGGGCGTGGTGTTAATCTCCGCTTGTGCTGATTGAATCCTCTGCCTGTATTGCGACAACGTGCCTTGCCTTGACGGACATTAAACATTTCCTTTTCTACATACATCATCATCGAAGATTATTGCTGGTGCTGATGAATGCCTTATGTATAGTGACAGCAATGGGTAAAAAAGAGACTGGTGTGCGTATTCCACTAACCAGCCAGACACACACGCCACCGCGGAAAGTACGTTTACCTTTGTTTTCACAGATTTCACATCTGAACGCTGCAGATTTATGGCTCATTTTTTTCATCTCCTCAAATTTTGGCCCAATAAATCAGCTCTTGCCCAAAAAAGGGGATGCGCATTTGCATTCTGAGATACAATTTGTTTTGGATTTGGCCCTGATTAACCGGTGGACCAATTAAGCTTCCAACCCAATTAAGATTAAAAGATATGTTTGATTTAAATAATATATATTTTTAATCTCTTTAACAAATGTCAACAAAGCAAGATATATTGTTGCAATTTTTTAATTACACAACACGAGAAATTGCTTTTTTCCGTTTTGTTTTTCATAAAAACGTTTTCAATGAACTTTTTAAGCAACCTGACTAAATATTCATTGGCTTAAGACTGTTTGTGGTAGTTCACACTTAAGATCCGGGTTTGGTGTTTGCTCTCTGTGCAAAATGGTCTAGATTGGACTCATGGACTGCATAGAAGCGTTGTTCCACTATCGATCTAAACACAGTATTTCAGTGTTTAGCCGTGCTAGTCTGTTAGCAGGCCCGTTTAGCTAGTCGCCTTGTTTGCTGCCTTCTGGGACGACAGAGACTCTGCTGAATGGCTTTCTGTTTATACAAGTAAACCCTCCCAAACACGACACTTTAGATGTTCATTTGGTGTCTGCAATCAAAGAGGGTATTTTTAGTTCTGTTGAATGGCAAACAAACAAAACTCCCCATAACTCTCCCACCGTCCCAGATAGAGTCTGATCTCAGTAGTTTTGATGGCAGCAAAGCTTTCCTGGCGGGAACCATCCCTGTGGACTTTAAATGGTATCGCTGGAGGAGAGAACAGGAGGCTGTCAGAGCTCTGCTTGCTTGACGGTTCCTCTCACTCCCCATTTCTTTCTTTCCCAGTGTTGCTGGCTATTGCAGACCGGCACATCTGTCCAAGGCGAGAAACTACTGACAAGGGGCTTGTAGTTGGTTAAAAAAGGTATTCGGAGCTAGTGTAGTGACGTTTTCTGACATCTTCATAGAATTTTATAAGGGAAGTGGACGTTTTTAAGTAGTGGTATTTGGTTTGTGAATTAAAAAATGCGTGTGTTGGATGAATGGACGAATGGATGATCAAATAGAATTCAAGAAACTTTATTTGTCTGTGTGTGACAATTAAAGCGACAAAAGAGCAGCGTGTCAGTTGAATAACTCAAAGTTATAAAGAAATTAAAGCCAATGGGGAAAAAATGGATGGATGCATGGTAGGGTGGGTGGGTCAGCGAAAGCATTCCTTAACTTTAACTAATCTCTGTTGTTGTATGACTTCAGCACAAACGTTGACAACAGGTTTGAAAATGTGCTGGAAAACGTCACTGAACTAGGAGGATGCTTGTTAGGCCCATTCCTTCAACAAATGAGAGTGAAGTGCTGATAGGATCAATCCAGGAGGAACAGTTGCTGTTATTCGTGGATGATTTGGTACCAGCTACCCAGCTTTAGTCTTGAATATCACAAGCACCATGACAGGTGGTTATTTAAATTGAGAATGAGGCTCCGCCTCTGCAAATGAAGCGACCTGATTGGCCAGCCATTCCAGCGCTCACCATCTGAATTTTTAACAAATTCCTGAGCAGCTCATAGGGAGTAAATGATAGAGAAACGTGTCAGCGTTGCTCATTATCTCTCTGCCTCCGCGGTGGTGTTGATTAGCGAAGCTCTGACATGGCTCGCGTGGAGTGTGGAGCAGTGGCAGGCTGTTCGCAGCGTCCTGGCTGACTGGCCTTCTCTTTCTTCACTTCTGTAAATAATTAATGCTTCATATCAGTGCCTCCCCAGCACTGTGGTGGGCGATGCCCCCATCACTGCACCAGCTGCGACCTGCTTAAAGCTAAGGGGCTTCCAGAAGCAGCTCTTGCTAGATTCGTGTCCAATGGTTGGTGCTACTCTAATTAGCAAGACTTAACTGGGTTAAAGTAGCTGGTTGTGGCCGTCCTTTACGAGTCAGTAGCTAAAACTAGCTGGTTTTGTTTATCATTTTTTTTGGGGTGTAAGCCCAAATGTACTGCAGCTCAATGGTTGGCGCTTTCAGATCGAAAACACCAACACAGATCATGTACTTAGAGCAAGAACATCATGTAGAGAAAGACGGTAAACGCAAACAACTCTACACCATTGACCGATCAAAACCGTAATTGGACATCGCTAAATAGGTCTGACCAAAATAAAATTTGATTAGCCTGTTTGTCCCCTTAACCTGGTAGTGCATACATATTTTGAAACAAATTAGACACTAGATGGTGCTAAATCAATGTCATCTTGGTTACATTATTGTTTACTCACAATTGCAAGACATTCTATGTATAACCTAAAGTTACATATCAAATTGTATCTCTCTGACTTATTTCTTTAAATCAATGATAGTTTGACTAATTTGCATAGTATTTGTCATCAGCCGGCCTCAAACTCACACTTTGCTTCCACGAACCTTCTTGCTGTGAGACGGCAGTGTGCCACCAATCATTATAACAGAACAGAAAATCAACCTTTGCCTTTCACTGTCAAGAATGTAAGTAAAGAAATTTTGAGAGATAAAAACATAGCTGCCAAAGACCAATGAGCAAATTACTCAGTGTAGCAATAGTCCAATCCAAACGAAATTTCAAACCCATGCAGTTTCTAGTAAGTTACCAGTTTGTATAAAATTGGAACAGAGTTTAACAACAGGTGGCGCTATTCCTGTTAAAAATTAATGTAAACATGGGCTCAACTCATGGGCTTGAACTCTGCAATTGCTGTTTTTCTGTGGTTAAATGCCACAGATGCAATGATATTGTTTGTATTCTGGTTGCAAGGTAACGGACACATTCATGCTTCTGGTAATGTATAATTTTATTCCTAGTAGCTATGAATAAAAGTAGTTGCGTATTAATATGGTTTGAAAAATTAATCTCTTGACATTCAAGCAAACCTGTTGGTTTAGTCGAATTGTGAGCTTTTTTTTTAAGTGCTAGATTAAAAGTTATTCACATGAGCTTAATTGGCTAGCAACCTTTTTAGTTAATAAACGGTCGGAACCAGGTCAATGTTTCTAGTTCTCAGAAATGGCTTATATATCTATATATAAATATATCTTTTAGTTTTTTTTTAATGTTCCGCTGTTTTTGGCTTCCGAACAATTAACACAAAAATGCAAGCCCCTTGTGATATATATATATATATATATATATATATATATATATATATATATATATATATATATTACATTTGAATTATACTTGCAGCATATTTAATGTATGATTATATTATTTTATGTATATTAATTATTCAGTAAGACTAAATATGGTATGTTTTAATTATACTCTTGTTGCGTTTAGAATTGAATTCTAAAAAAGACTGAAGTTTCAGTCTCTGATTCGGGTTACCTAGTCCAGTGTTGCAATACAAATGCAATTAGCAGACGCCACGCTGGGCGAGATTTTAGCGTCGTGACTTTCATTAGGCGCGTCTCACGCTAGGAGTTCCTAACACCAGTCGCTTTACAGATCGCTAGTCATCATCCACTCATGTGAGTGTGGGACGGCGGAATATCAGACACCTCTGACTGTCTCCCCCAAGCCGTAGGGGACGCGGACGTCTCTGACTCATCCGATGGCGTATGTGGGTGATGCAGAACATCTGCTAGCTGCGAACCTGTCAAAGGGAGTCTGGCGCTAATGTAAAGAGTTCCATACATTAACTCTGTTTTACATTACTTATCACGGCATATTGAATCCATAATTAATTAGACAGCAGAACTTGTTAGAACCTGAGGGTCAGAGAAAGGGAAGAAAATGCTCTGGTTTGTCTGGTCTGGAAAGAAGTAGGCGTCTCAATTCAGATATACTGCGCCTCAGTAATCCACAGTATCCAGGAAATACAGTAAACTTGTTGGTGTACCTACAATAATTTGTAGATAAGTTATCGCCGTTGCTGGGGAATTGTAGGATGAGTTTGTCGCAATCCGATGGGGGAGTCACAGGACGGGTCTGATCGCCATGAGGCGGATATTATTTGTATTAAAAGTAAATATTAATAACACCAAGAATGCTAATTGAAAATGACTTTCAAGCCAAGAGAAAGAGATAAAATTATACTTTCCAATAAAATATGATATTTCTGTGTTGCTTAGTTTTTTAGTTTGTGTTTTTTTTAAATCGTGCGTAGTGAAATGTTGTTTAAAATGTTTGGAGCACAATAAAGAGGAGCTAATAAATCTAAATTCGTTTTAATTAAATTACCGACATGAAACATGGAAAGTACCAAATATGCGCAAATCAAGTAATTTTTTGGGATACGCAAAGTAAAATACCGTAACACTAGTATTTGGTAAAATACCAAACGTAAAAGACGTAAAACGCTTGAATGTAAAAGACTGGGGGACAGTTTTTTCCCCAATGCATGTTGATGTCAGTGTTTTCAGTAACATTTCAATCTCTCTGAGCCTTAACAAATTTTAGTTTCTGAATATTTTCTAAAATAAACACTAGCATTGAGTGAAAAGCATTTTAGGCCCCACCCCTACACTGAGCAGAGATCCCTCTGTTATGCCTTTTTGCAATATTAATTAATAACATGATTTTGTAATATTTATCCAGAAGAGTAATGTGTTTCAATGTCTTTTGTTTTATTGTGCATTACACCATTTAAAGGAGCTGTTTGGTGAGTGTTTCATTTGCGTCTAACCTTTAAAAAAGTGAAGATTATGGTTTTCTTCACAACGATTATAGATACCCTTCGGGTCCAGGCTTTAATTCACCCCTCTAGGTTTCTTTAAGCACTAGCTGTCGTCACTGATCCTCAATCGCTCTTATTAGGGAGATCGTCCACAGTCATACCTTCCTGTGTAAAAGAGAAAAAAAAAGCCCTGCAGCCACTGAGAAACTGCTAGAAACAATTGATTGAATTACATGTCATATGATAGAAAGAGCTGGTTATAAATAGCCGGACTGTAGATGTTTGAGTCGCTCTGTTGTGCCGGAATAGAGAAGGACTGGGCACCTGACAGTTGCATTGTGTCAAGTTTTGGATTTTCTTTATGTAGTGCAGGGGTGCCCGCACTTTTTCAGTTCGCAATCTACTTTTCAAATGACCTAGCGTACTACCGGACCTAGCGATCTATAAACTTTTAATACTTTATTACTTTAATAAATGTATTATTAAATGATTTTGTCCTCAACTGTAGATGTTTTCTGTATATTGCCATCACCTCACTTTTAAAATTTTAAAACCTTAAAATACCTATTAGGCTCTTTTAACAGTTTGACGTTGGGATTTTTCGCTATCAGTAGTGGCGTTTATGCCCATGCACACACACACACACACAGCTGACAGACAGACGCTCATCGGAAATTAGAGTTTGGCAGGATCGTGTAAATGCTGGATTAAGATTGTGTGTGGGGTAGAATCGCTTTTTACATTTTCCATCCTTTAAACTCATTTTTAGCCGATCCGTTACTTGCAAACTTGCTAGAGTTTTTAAACTTTTTTTTCCTTAACTTTTTTTCCCCAATGTCATGCGATCTAACCCGACGTAATGGGCACCCCTGATGTAGTGTAATAGAAAATGCTACGTTTGTGCTAATGGCTACCATACTAACTCTGTAGCATTCAGTGCTAACTTATTTCCCTCACAAATTAACAAGTTGTAATGTACATGCTTATGCTAATCACAATTGCAATAATTCAATACATTTGTCATTGAGACTTCTTGAAGACAAAACTAGCCTATCGCTCAACAACAAAAGTCAATAATACACATTAACAGTAGATGCCTGTATTGTTAACCGCAGGAGTGCGTTATAAATAGCCACGTGAATGTAAACATGGAGTGTAAACAACAGGGTCATGATGTCATTCCCACTAGGGAATTATGGGTGATCACCTCAGCCTTGACACAGTCTTGCTGTTCCCAAGAGCAAACGAGGACAGAGAGCGCACTTCCTTCTGTTCTGACTCCGCCCATAGCGATGGCAAACAACTGGTCACTCTGGCTCCGCCCATAACAACTGCAAACTGTATTCTATGCTTGATATGAACATGAAAACCAGTTCATTTAATTAATCGTGAAAAATCAGGACGATATATTTTGTAAATACCAATAATTCCGTCTGAGAGAGGGAGTGTCACATGGAGTTGCTCTCGCGCACGAACAGTGCGACTGACTGACAGATGGTCTTGCATAATATTAAGATTCCTCTGATTAATGTCCTCCAGACTTAAAGGTCACCAACCTACTAGTCGTGAAGATCTTCAAGCTGTTTGACTAGTTTGGTCTTCTAGCCGATGTGTGTCTAGTGTTCTAGAGTCGTGTTCCCCTCATCCCCCCGAGCCATTTGATTGGCCTCCCTGTCATTAGGTGTAACTAGGGCATTGCAATTCAGCAGGGATTCAATACTAGCACTCTATTTACTCCAGCTCTTACTCCCCCAGCCGGCCTACAGTGAGCCTGCACGACTTATGTAATGTGTGTGCGTCAGTTTGGCCTGAACGCGTCGTCCTCGTGCGCCGGCCCGGGTGTCTCTCCGCCTGCTTCCCAAACGCCACAGATGAAGCGCTCGGGAAAGCAGCCGGATGGATTGCGTTGTCAGTAATCGCTGCCTGGTGGTTTTAAATGAGCTCCGAATTCCGACTCGCAACAGGTCTTGTCAGTGACTTCATGTGTGTTTCACTCCCTCTGACTAGTTGCTTGAGAGACGGAACGATGTGAAGCTTTTTTGAAATTTTACCGTTGTTATTTGTTTGGTAAAATGTCTTTTCATGTCTTTTCATTTTTCGTGTAGTGTCTCTTTTATTTTCTACGTCTATCCATTTATCCACCTGTCTGGTCTGTTCTGTCTTTCTTTTTATGCCTCCCTTTCTATCACTGTTTTTCTTTCTTTATATGTCAATGTCAGCTGTCTGTCTGCCTGTTTTCCTCCCATCTCTTTTCCACTGTATTTATCCTTTTCCCCCTCTGCCTGCCTGTCTGCCTGCCTGTTTCTCCCCCATCTATGTCCATCTATTTTTTTTTTTATAATTTATACAAATTTCTTGTTAGCATGCCTCTGTCATATTGTCCTTTACCAACCTGTTTATTAAACTCTGCATTGAGTTTGTAACAGTTTTTTTTTGCTTTTTTTTTTTAAAATAAAAAATAATGAATAAATAATTAGTCAGTCGTATTACATGAAACCCAGTTATCATCCGTAAGTGAACCATGGAGATTAAAGGCATGAGAATATATTCATGTCAAAGACTTGGATTCTTTGTTTTTATGAACATTCCGTTTTCAAAAATAGATTGGCTAGTGTGTGTGCACAAAAAAAAGCTTCTTTCATTAATTGTATTGCTTGATTTTGTAGTAATAAGATCCTAGTCTCTCTGTCTCTCTCTCTCTCTCTCTCTCTCTCTCTCTCTCTCACGCCGACTGCAGGATGATGAAATGCACTAGTTTCTCCTCCTCTTGGGATTTCCTACTTTTCATGTAAAAAGTGTTTCTGTAAGACGTGCGGAAAGTGAAAGCACGAGGTAAAGATCGATGGCCGTGCTGGTTGACCATATTTGTTGAGCTTTTTAAATAAAAATTAGCATGGTCAACAACCTCTCTCTTTTCAGATGTCGCCGCTCTCGCTCACTTCTGTGGTACTTACACTGTTCTTTCGCACTCCACTATCTTTCTCTATCCGGGTCTCAGGGGATGCCCATTGTCGCACAAAATAATTGAATCCCATTTTTTTTCGTTCCATTTTCCCTCATTTTCATTTCTTAGGCCTCCTTACGCCTTCAAGCATCGACCTAAATGTTCCGCGTGTGACCCTGAACACAACCCTTAAACCTCCTCGCCTTTAATTACGCCCTGTTTGTAAATTATTTTAGTTGTGACAAGGTTTTCAAGTTAATCGTATGGATTGTCATGCTTAGCAAACTGGCGGCGGCCGGATTAAAATGGATTATTTATTCCTCAACAATCTATCAAAAAACACTTTTGTCTCATTTAAGAACTAAATGTGATTGAATTTAACTTTCTTTCTGAGTTTCACCTACTGACCTGTTGAGGAGAGAGAGTTGACTGCTAACCATTGTTGTTTACTCTGTCCTGCAGGTGATTGTGAGGATGAGTGCTGTCGGGGAAAACTCATCTGACCCTGCTCGGTCAGAAGCTCAGAAACGCAAAGAATGTCCTTCAGACCTTCTGGGGCCAAGGTACGACACCAAACACATGTGGAAGCAATGAATCGTGTTTAGTAGATGTTTCGTTAACCGTTTATGAAGAGGCAAGATTAAGTTTTAGGAAAAATGTGAATTATTGCAACTTTAGCAAAGTTAAATCAAGTCATAATTGTGGATAAGTGAAGTTGTGGTTTACTTGTCGACACGTCAACCTGATTTCTGATCCACAGTCCCAAAAGAAGCACTGAGAAACGGAATCGAGAGCATGAAAATAAGTACATCGAGGAGCTCGCCGAGCTGATCTTCGCAAACTTCAATGACATCGACAACTTCAACGTCAAGCCTGACAAATGTGCAATTCTGAAAGAAACGGTGAAACAGATTCGTCAGATCAAGGAACAAGGTTAGAGAGTTGTCTGATTCAGTGTTTTTTTATGTTTGTTGAAATGAACGATTAATGGTTTAACTTGGTTGTGGCTTGGATAATTGATTGCGCTTGGCCAGGGATGCTTTGTATAGGAGTTGCTTTTATTTTTGTCAGGTTTACATGTTCTGCGTTAAATTTGCCAGTTTTTATAGTTGATTAGCCCTGCATGAAAATACTTTAAGTCTTAGCCAAATAGCAGTGCAACTCACTGCAATTACTTTGATCTAGTACTAGGGAAAACCGAATTAGGTTTTTTGTATTTGATCCATTCGTCCAATTTACTCTGAACTGCTTTTTCAATTTCTGGGTCCTCGGGTGCTGCATCCGATCTGGGATCACACACACTTGATCCATGGCTAACCATTTTCAGAGCTCTTCGACCAGTACTAGATTTTACTTTGACATGCATTTTGCTTGGTCTGAACGGTGCATTGTGATGTGCTGAGTTATGTAATGACCAGTGATGTGATGCAATGGTCATTGCTCCCCTCACCTCACCCACTTCACATCTTCTTTACTTCAATCAACTTGCAGCATCAAATACGGGTCTAATAGTGTTCAATGGTTTCAGTCCACCTCAAAAGACACCAATAGTCACGTTCCACCTTAAATCAAAGTCATAGTGTCGTCAGGTATGATTTTTTTGTAAGACAGTGCAATTTTACTTTTAAGACTGGTTGAATAAACTATCACGGTTGTTCTTGTAATTCTTGCTTGTTGTCAAGTGAAAGGTCAGAAAAGCTTTCATTGGTTTTGGAATATGTTGCTCTACTGGTTGTGGCGCAGTTATACAGGTTTCGCTTCCACATTAGTGAGTCAGAGCAGATAAATTCTGTGACTGATTTTCCTGCAGCTATATGGAGACGGTATAAAATCCTCCTGTCAACAGTCATTGCTTGAGCTCGCTGCATGCTGATTGGTTCAGAGACAAGTCTGCGAGCAGGACTTTTGACATTGATGGGTTAATCTGTATTTATTCTTTATATTTGTCTGTCTTTTTTTCTATCTCTCCTTTTTTATCATTTTATCCACCTCTTCTCTAACAGCCTGACTTTCTGTCTATTTTTTTTCGATGCCATTTTCTGGTTGCACTGCTATTTCAATATATATATGTCAAAGTTAACGCGTTAACTCGTGTGACTAATACAAATTGTTTGTCGCGTCAAGTTTTATTACCGCCGTTAATCACTTTCGAGTTTTTTCCCCACTTCCGTTTTTTTACGCGCAATAAATAGACATTTAGACGGATGGTTTCACTTTAAAACGTTGCCTAAACGTTGATAACTTCGTATATATGTGTACAACATTTTGCAAAGCTGAAATCATGGCGCACTTCGCTAATAAGGAAGGGAGCAACATGGAAACATTCAGCCGTCTCTCAAACGAACGACTGCGCATGCGCGCGCAGATCATGGAGAAGTGTAGAGAACGGCGCGACCGACCGCGTTTAAAACAAAGGTTTTCTGCACTGATGACCGCGCCACACATTTTACTCATTCATTAGTATTTTACTTGGTTCATTTTCTTTTATAAGCTGTAAATGCTCGCGCATGCGCTGGCTCGCGGCTCGTCTGCTTGAAGACGCTGGTGAACAGTTTATCTATATGATTCCCTGTTAGAAGCTCTATATGCTTCACAACAAGTCAAAGTTGATGTGGCCAAATGACTGATAATGCGATTGCTTTTAAAATGCTGCAGTTTAAGCTGAAAGTAGTCGCGGACGCTGAACACATACTATGAAAAGGCTGTGATGCTGCGCTGAACTTCACTTGCAATAATATACTCCTTATGGATGATGATGATGATGAAGAAGAATACTGTAACGGAAACATGACGAGGACAGTGATGTCCGTCGACTTTCAGCTTTGTTTTCTCCTTTGAATGTGTGATCAGTGTTCTGTCTTTTTGATGTGAATATGTGATCATTTTAGTTAAAAATGTGTGATCAGCGTTTTCAGCTAGACTAATTATCAGTGCCATACTTTTCCCACACAAATATACAAATACATATCTGTGTTCTCTTTTCCTCAATAAAATCTTTTTGATTGGTTTACACATTGTTTTCTTTAGTCGAAAAGAGTATATTACAGTATTCAAACAGGTTTTTATTTTGTGTTGAGCTTACATTAATTTATATTTTACACTTCAATATGACAAATGTCTATACTTATTATTATTAATATGAATTATTAATAATAATTTAATAATAATACATTGTAATTGTTTTGTGCTTAATCGCGATTAATTTGTTTTTTTATATATATATATATATATATATATATA
>CM051497.1:17491112-17526783 GCA_028031935.1 Paedocypris micromegethes | reverse complement strand
GGTTTTTTTTGGGGGGGGGGTCTTTTATTCACTCTCTTCACTGTCATTCTTGTCTAATTTTGCCCATGTCCTTCGCTCCTTTTCCAGAAAAAGCAGCTGCAGCCAATGAGGATGAAGTACAGAAGGCTGATGTGTCGTCAACAGGCCAAAGTGTTATTGACAAAGATGCCCTTGGACCAATGATGCTGGAGGTCGGTCTTTCCCATCATCTACGTGAAGGTTAAATTGACGAGAAGATCCACGAAGATTGGATTTTCTCGTTTTTTTTTGACATTGGTCAAATGTTTGTGGTAAAAAATCTTAAAATTTTACTTTTGAGTAAAATTAATTTACTATACATTTAAGTTAATTTTAATGTTACAAATTTGCCTGCTTATAGTTTTCCATCTGTCTTTCACACTTGGTAAAAAAACAGACTCATTAGAATAAGAATAATGCTTAATAAAACTACACATTAGTTAGTCCCGTCTGCAATGAAATCCCATTAGTTTAAAACACAGCTCTTCCTACTCGGCCCCAAAAGGGAATTCAAGTGAAACGTCGACAGTGATGACAGAAATGTAATATTTGGACACGGCATGTCTGTAAATCACAGTTTACCCGTGCTAACGGAGAACTTCTGTCTGAGGGCCAAGCAGGCAGGCGGCCCAGCTACGAATGATCCCACCATCTTCCTCACGCTCCCTCTTCTCTGAGATATTTATAGCCGCTGGTGTCCATCGTCACCAAATCAACATGAACTGGCTGCCAAATATAGTCTTTATGCTTGATCTTCCATCTGTTTGAAACGGCTGAAGGAAAGGGTGGTTCACACCCAGGCGCTGTAATGCACCTAATTAAAAAGCACTTGTGACAACAGCCCTGAGAAGGGAAACTTGCCCGACTTTCTTTTTCCACACTCGTAAAAGCCTCTCCAGTGTCACACGAGCACATGCACACTCATGTACACAATTATGCCTTGTGGGGACCTGGCCCCAGTGAAAACCCCTATTGTTTGCACATGGAAGCTGAAGTGTGAGCGGCCGCTAAAGCGGCTTTGTGTCCCTCAGGGAAGCACGGCTGGGTTTCCAGCACACCATCGGGTCGGCTGTTCGGATTCCGCGTTTCTCTTTGTGACGCTCGGGTGAGCTTGGACCAGCCTTAGCCTGGGAAGTTACGCAACCTCCCACAGCAGGACGGCGAGGCCGGGCCCAACCAGCCCCTTCCGTGTCGCAATCCACGTCCATCAGCACATTTTAGAGTTGCATAAGTTTGGCTAAATAAAGGTGGATTTGGCGTTCCTCCGTGTTTACACTGTGATGTTTGCTGAATGTGCCCACCAGATGGCCACATCTAGAGCTGCTCACAAACAAGCCTTTTTCTCTCATTTTCGTCTTTTATTTTATCCCGCTCTTTTGCTTATCCTCAGGAGTACGTACGTTTGTTCTCAGCATCTCCTGAGTGTTTTTTTGGTTCTCCACTCTGATAATATTTGCTGCTAGGAAGAGATGCATGGTTGGTTTTGCTGATAAAAAGATTTGGAGCTTATTACGCTCCGCCACAGATTAAAGAATAGTTTGTGAGCCGCCGCTCAACATTTCTAAAGCAAACATCAGCTTTTATAGCGATTGCTAAGGGGCCCTGGGGGCCCGGCTGCTTTCTGAGGCCTTAATTGACACCATCTTGATAGGTAATGCTTGACTTAGGGCAGTGTTCTTTCAATTAGAACTCGTCAATATCCTTCCCATCAGTGAGGGTTTTTTTTCTCCAAGAAGATGAGAGCGAAACGCTCTCAGGGTTAAACCCACCCAAGCTAAACAACCTTCCTCAGCCTGTAATTTGCTTTTAAAATGGAGATATGCATTTGACATGAAGCTTGTTTTCAGAAGCTGTTTTCCATTTGATTATGGTTCACCTGAATGTAGAAACCAACCTGCTGTTGAGTCGTTATGCTTAGCCTGACAGTGCTCAAGCCACTTAATTAATCTTAAGGCCAGAAGTTCAGGCCTTTTGAATTAAAAAGGCTGCTTTGTGATGTCTTCAAGTATTTGTTTTCGAGTGGACCTTTTATCTTTAGTATTGTGTTTAGGCTTCTTGATGGACCGAGCAGAGACGGGAGCATCAGTTATAGCGAAAGCGTTGCTCTTTAGAAAATTGTATTTGTGTGTGGTTTTCTTGTTCTTAAAGAACTAATAGTCTTGTTTCTCCCCTCTAGGCCTTAGATGGATTCTTCTTTGTGGTAAACATGGAGGGGAACATCGTGTTTGTCTCGGAGAACGTGACGCAGTACCTGCGGTACAATCAGGAGGAGCTGATGAACACCAGCGTCTACAACATCCTCCATGTTGGTGACCACAACGAGTTCATCAAGAACCTTCTGCCCAAGTCGCATGGTGACTCTCTCTCATTGATTGCTTTGTTTTTAGCTGTTGCTTCTCTGATTTTGCCATGTTCTTATCGGACAATCACAAGAACATAAAAATTTTATCTGTGCAAATTATAATAACCAGATTATTTAGTGTGAAGTTTTTCTTTAATGCGTTAGTTTTTTAAATTATTTTTTTTCTTCTCTTTGCATGAGTAAAAGCATTTCAAATTATACCATTGTTTTGGTGCAAAACACACACACACACACACACACACACACTTTTTGTTCTCTGTAATGGAGACTTTTCATCATGTCGTACTGGATGGTGAATTGATCCATTAATATTTCAACATTGCGATGTAGCTGGGCAAGAAAAATATTTTCAATATGTCTTTTTGTCACTTACTGCAGAATTCTGCACAAATAAATAGCTTTTGTGTTTGCGTTAACTGCTCTAACTTTACAAGTGGTCATCTCAATGTTTTGGAGACTGTGTAGTTACAGAACTGATCAATTTAAGCTATAGATTTCTATTTGTCATTGGTGGAATGATTTGATTTGCAATTCAAATTAATTTTATATAATTGTGTCTTCAGACCATGTCTGGAGATGCTGGATGTTTAGTTTATTTAGCCAATGCATACAAGCCTTACGCAAACATGTAGATGTTTTTTGTGTCATTTCTCGTCTCTATGTTTCTTTGCTGGGGAATCCCGCTCTTTTCTTTTACAAATTACTCAATTTTGCTCACAAATCGAATTTGCAACCTAGCTGCAATAATAGAAGCGAATTGAATCTCTGCGCTGATGGCTGCAACCGCAACTTTCACGTTATGAAACAAGGCGCTCGCGTCTGGTCCACATTGCAAAATGAAGCTGAACTTTGTCGCATTGGCAGAGCGCTTTGTGGTGAGTTGGACAGAATCTTCGTCAGCTGGACTCAGACTTCTACTACCGCTCTAAATACAGATCCTGGTGGGTTTCGTGGGTTCTGGCGTAAACGAGTGATGTCTTTTCATCCACAGTGAACGGAGGGCCATGGTCCAACGAGAACCCTCGGCGAAACAGCCACACCTTCAACTGCCGCATGCTCGTGAACCCTCACAGCGAAGCCGAGGAGACGCAGGATCACGAGACACAGCAGAAATATGAGACAATGCAGTGTTTTGCAGTGTCTGAACCAAAGTCCATCAAGGAGGAGGGAGAGGGTGAGCCACCGTTTCTTCAAAAACACTTAAGTCCCAAACCAAAACCGAGCGAGAGCTTAGAAACCAGTTTCAGCCAAAGCAGCCGACCACTCCTTACTCATTGTGCTGTGTTTTCACTGGGCGTTTAATGGGTGAATGTTGAATTAAAAATCATTGCGAATGACCACAAAGATGAATAAATTGATCGAATTATAATATTTGCTCAACGTCTGAAAAACATTTTATTTTATTATAATTGTTTTTTGTTCAAGTCCTCTATATAGGAACCCAAAATTTTACATGACATATTGAAAACGTTCTGTAAATCTTAATGGAATAGAATATAACATCAGAACTCACTTACTTTTTTGGAATGGAATAGAATTCACTTTCTTCTTTTTTTGAAGTGGAATAGAATAGATATACTTTATTCATCCAGTGTCGGAAAACACGGTTTGTACACACAGAAATCTTGATAGTGTAGACAAAAAAAAATAGTTCAATTATTCTCTTTCGGGATTAATATTTTTCAAATTTGTGTTTTTATGTCACCATGTATTTTCTATTGATTTATTGCAAGAAAAAAAAGAGAAATGGTAATTAGATGGTAAGACCTTTGTTGGCATGGATCTAAACCGTGTAACACACACGGCTCCATGTATGCGCAAGGATTTTATCTTTAAAGGCTCTTTTGCTCTGGCTTATGGAGCTTTACCCTGATATATCGACGGTCTGTAGAAGAAGCAGCTGAATCCGGGTCCTGTTCTGAAAGGGTTTGTGAAGTCACGCAGAGTTCAGGGTGCATTTGAGACCCACGTCTCCACTGGACTCTTTTGGCCCGGCATAGGTCTTGGCTGCAATCCAAGTGTGTGTCTGCATGTGAAACATTAAATGTGGCTAGCGTCCGTCTTCCTGCACACACGCAATGTTTAGTTTTTGCCGGGTTCTGCTCGTCTGCTGAGTGATGGAGTGTCGCTCTTTATGGCCCGTCGTGTCCGCCGCGTGCCAGCTGCTCGTTCAACTCGCCAGCTCTCCGACTTTGGAGCCGGGGAACGACATCAGGGAAGGAACGCGTGTGAGGGATGGAGTTTATTACAGGGACACTGAAGTGGGGTCTTCGGACCACCCAACGGGCTCGACACATGTGCCTATGAAAGTCTGTTCATGATGGAGCATCTCTGCTTGATTCGTGCTTTTGAACTGAAAAGTTAGCATCTGAGGTTGTTGGAGAAGTGATTGTGAAGTTCACTAAGGCTCACGAATCCTTCTCGGAACACACTGATTCAACGTCTGACACAAAGTTTTGTGTGACTTTTGCATCACTCACAGTGACTCGTTATCCTTTCCACTCCTTCATCTATATACTATTGTGCAGTCCACTTGTCACCTGTAATTAGCCTTAATATCTGCTACATTTTTATTCAACACTACCTTAGAATCATTCTAGAGTGATCTTTTACTGGGTGGATAAATCACATTTTTTAACTTGGTCTCCATGGGAGCAGCACAGCAGGGTCAGTTCAACAATGACACACAGTGAAAGGTCACATTCCATCATATTGCTCCACGCCACACACACACACACATCGAGCATCATCGTTCATAAGTGTCCATAACATCCAGAGTTAAATAATCTGTCAGCACTGATCTGATTGTTTTGTTTAATCTAGTAATGCTGATGGTCTCTCTCGCTCATGTTCGCTTTTTCATTCTCTAAGCCTTTCTCTTTTATTATTATTTTTCTGTCACTTTCTTCTTCCCCCTGTTTCTATATGCTATCTCTATCTCCCTCTTACTCTCGCTTCCTCCTCTTTCTCTCGTTCAATCTTTCTGTCATTGACTCTTTCTTTCTTTCTCTCACTCTTCTTATTTCACCACCTTTCTGTCTCACATTAACTCTCTATCCTACTTTCTTTCTCTCTTACTCACATTCTTCTTTCTACTCTCTCTCTCATTCACTCTATTCTTTTTCTCTCTCCCCTACTCTTGCTCTCTTTCTCTAAGTATTATATAATAAATATTCTATCTCTTAATTCTCTTTCCATCTCCCTCTCTCTTACCCTCTCTCATAGACTTTCAGTCATGTCTGATCTGTGTTGCGAGGAGAGTTCCCTTGAAAGAGAGACCCATGCTCCCCACGCAAGAAAGCTTCACCACCCGCCAAGACCTCCAAGGTAACCATGCCAACGCCTCCCCTCTCCACTTACACTCTTCAAAGGCTGTTCACATCACAGTTAGTGCTCATCTCAAAGCGCAGCTCTTCAAAACAACAGTCTCTTACTTAAACCTGCTAGTACCATTATTCTCAAAGTGTTGGAAATGTTAACTAAACGTACAGTTTTGTGTGTGTGTGTCTGTCTGTGAGATTTATAGATAGGTGGATGGATGGAGTTATGGATTTATGAATAGACTGACAGATGTATTAGATTGACATACAGACGGATTAAATGGTAGGCTGAATAAAGTTAGTGAGATAGAAAGATAAAAATAAATATGGGTGGACAGATTGGCAGCAGGAGAGGGATAGGTGGATGCACGGATGGACAAACAGACATGATCAGAAGAAGAGAACTAGATGGCTGGATGAATGTCCAGACATGGATAGATTTCCAGGTGTGGTCTTTCATATTTCAGAGCATCTTAAAGCCTGGCTGGATATGTTTATTAATATTTATTTGTTGTTCATTAGTCTTCGTTTGGTTGATAAAGCAATACACCTGCAGATTACACAAGGTTTGGTTGCTCTGCTTGCAGGTAAGATCACATCGTTGGACACCAGTCTGCTGCGAGCGTCCATGAAGCCCGGCTGGGAAGACCTGGTGCGGAGGTGCATTCAGCGCTTTCACCTCCAGAACGATGGAGAAATGTCCTTCGCGAAACGCCATCAGCAAGAAGGTTGGCTTCACTCCTGTTGTGTGAGGCGTATCACAGCTAATGGTGTGTGCATTTTGCAGTAATAAGGCACGGCCAGGCATTCAGTCCCATTTACCGGTTCTCCCTGTCTGACGGGACCATCGTCTCAGCTCACACCAAGAGCAAACTGGTTCGCTCGCCCGCCACCAACGAGCCTCAGCTCTACATGTCTCTACACATTCTACAGAGGTACCGACCATCCTGCTCATCCGCCGCGGTCTCTGTGTTTGCTGCTTTATTACCGATCGGTGCCATGCTATTCAGCTCTTTATGGGCTTTTGTCTCTCAACCAGAGGTTTCCTAACTAGGGACTCACACTGGTCACTAGCACAATACGGACAGTACGCTTGTGCTTAAGGGTCAAACGCTCCCAATATAATGTAGGAACCTTGAAACTGCATGAGCAGGAAATCTCAAAACAGGTTGAAGCCAATGTTTGTATAACATGTAAAATACGTAAAATATGATGTCAATGAACAGTTTACAGTTGATATAGAGTCGACACAGTGTTCTCAATTGATTTCAGAAACGGCTAAGTTCGAAGTCTGTTTGACAATCGCTTTTCATTCCACAATTTATGCGCTCAAAAGTTTCAGTCTACAATTTGATGGAGACCCTTGTCCATCAAACAGTAATACTTTTTAAAGCCTTCGTTAAAAAAAACTACTTTATCATCTAAAAATATATGTCTTCTAATTTGAAATATTGGAATGAGATCTTTTTTTCCTTATTTTTTTGCAGAGCAGGATGGCGTTGTATTGATTTTGCAATAAATTCAGTAATTGTCGAATTGTGAGAACCTGGAGAGAGCAATTGAACTGTAGCAGATCAAATAATTATTAAAAAATATTTAAAAATAATAAATAAAAACTGATTTCTTGCTATATAATTAAACTGACAGTCATTTTATAAATAACAAATGCAGTATAAAAACAAATGACAAATAAGTCTTAGTACACAAATAACATACAAAACATGTGTTTAAGCATTGAAGAACAAAAACAAAATAATTGTGAACTAATTTGACTCAATCGAAGAACAAAACTAATGATCATCATAACAATCTTATGCATCATAAAAACAAGATTATGAATGCAAATTTAATCTCACAAGATTATATCCTGTGGTATAAACAAGTGGAGTCATGTGACTCATATCACATCATCCCCGGAAACAGATGAGCGGTCAACACGCTACAAACACTATTGTGGAAACGTCGATGTAAAAGGTATGATTCACGAAAATTTTAAAATCTTTGAACAATTTATAATTTCAGTGTTGTAGCCGGTCGAGCTAATGATGCAATTGTTACAGTTTGAACTTTAACTCCGTAAATTCATATTTAGCTAGATACATTTAAATTCAATAAAAAACAGCGACTAATTTACTCAAATGGATAATTATTTAAATTAATTGTAAATTAATCTTTTTTCCCAACAGCTATTTAAACTGCCATTATCTGATTACAAATATTATCCAGTCAGTATTCATGAATTTATTAATTTTATTCCCATTCAAAAGATAGGAAAGCTGCTCTGTTTAAGCGCAACATTGGATAGCTGCAATCTCCGCCTAACTGAAATCGGACTACATAGAGACACATTAATTTGAGATTAATCATAGAGACACACTCTTTTGAGTTTGCAAGCTTTTTATGCATCATCTTGTGCATCATCAGTTTGATCTGGGCACTGGCATCTTCTTATAGCCCAGGCCATCTATGTAAGTCAACAATTTGTTTTTTCAGGTCTTCAGAGAGCTGTTTGGCATGAGGTGCCATGTTGAACTTTCAGTGGCCAGGTTGAGAGAGTGAGAAAAGACAGAGTTTTCATATCAAATCTAGCTCACATGCATCGACTGACACCTCAGACAGTGTAACACAAATGCACATGACGAAAGGGAAAGAAAATGACTAAATGTACTCAATTTGTACATTTTCACGTAGTATTGAAATTTGAATTTGTATGTGACAAATAATACAATTATTGGCTGTATTCTTAGGTATTTCGAGGGGACAATACATTTGCACTACTATACAAACTTGACACTGCCTACTGTTCATTGTGTCAAAGAGTAATGTATGCAGTGTTGTCCTATGAAAAGATATGGCTAAATATTTGCAGCAATGTGAGGGATGGACTCACTTTTGTGACATGCTGTGTCCAAGCGATATTTCTCTGTTGTATGAATATACGTTTTGATTCCAAGTGCGCTTTATTGGCCACGAAGTTTAAGAACTTGTGGTGTAAACACTTTTTTTTCTGCACTATAACAAAATAATTTGGATCATTCATCTTCCACTTTTTGGCAGATTTTTGAGCAAACCAGAAGTCTAATCTAACTTTCATTCTTCTGCCCTCAATTCCATATATCTTCAGCTAAAGCTTGAGCACCTCCAGTCCAGACCATCGTGTTTCCATTTTTAACTCTCTTACAGTTTCCGTGTGCAAGCAGTCAGTCACAACACAAGCTTTCTAGTTCTGACAAGCCCAGTTAATGACCATATAGTGAAATCTCACTGTCATGTGAGAACATCCAATCCTGTTTTCCCAGAGGCCGATACTGGTCTCCAAACATTCCTTTAGAACCAAGAATAACACGACTCCCTCCACTCCCACCGCTGCACGCTGGCAAACAGCTTTTTTCACCCTTGTTAATTGGTCCAGAGTTAGTTCCCCATTTAAATAAGGGATTGAATACAAACTACTGTGTAAACGTTTAAAGCCACACTCACCTAAAATTTCTATTTTAGTTTTTGTAACTTTGCAAGGAAAAAAATGTTTTAAAAAAACAAGCTGCTGAAATTTCAAATGCGAGTGTTGCTTTTCTTTCAGTTTAAATGTTTTGGTTTCAATCTTTAAAAAATTTTCTTAATCAACTGACACACTGTATAAGTTTTCATAAAGACCAAACATTGGGCATTTCAGGAATAATATGAAAAATTTGATTAATCCGAGACAATTTTAATAAATTTGTTCTTCGAGATTCCCTGTCTTCTGAACTGTTTGAGTTTCTACATCTTAATTTTAGACATTAGAAATATGCACGATGATGTAAAAATACCACTCATCAGATTGATCGTGCTGTAAAATCTTAAGAGCTAAGTTGTGACTAATAGTCATGTGACCTGTACGTCTATTGTGGAAGCCAACAAGCTTTCAAGATGTTCTACAAATTTTACAGTACTTGTTGGTTTACAATTTTTCACTCCGTGGTGCGGTGAGTTGCGTTTGTCAATAATAATACGTTTGTCAAAATAGGTCCGTATCGAAATGCTCTGCATTTAACCATCCAGTGAAGTTACAGTGAAGTGAACACTAACAAACCTGGGGCAGTGGGCAGTCTTAAGATGTGCGGTCAGTGTCTTGAGGACACTCAGTTGTAAAAATCATCACACTGGGTTTCGAACTCCCAATGCCTGGGAGGGGTCCAGCTTGCTACCTTTAAACACTTATTTACTCTGGACAATTGTGGCAGAGTCGTAATTGACAGTACCCAGTAAAACTCGGGGATTCAAAATATTTCAACTGAATACTGATAGAGATCTCATAACAAAATGTTTGAACATAACAGATGAACATGGTTTATTGATCTTATTCCTCTGATTTCAATATTTAGATTGAATTGAAAGTCCTTTATTCGTCCCCACAAGGGGGAAATTTCAACGTTGCAGCAGCAGTACAATTTAACCGGAAAAGGTTACAATAAGAAACAACAAGAACAATTATGTATAAATACGGCTTAAAGTAAAAACATAAGAAATATATGAAATGTAACATATTTACACACATGCATACTAAATTTGCACAGTTTACTGTAATGTGTATGTACAGAGTTACACAGTAGATACTGTACATATACAGTATATATGTACTGTACAGCAGCAGAAGACCACACCGGGGGCCGCTCCTGCCATCTAAGAACAGGAACAAATTATAAATGTGTTTGCGCGCGCACATTGATAGTTTTCTGCACTCAGCACTAAAGATTCTATTATAAACCAATATACATAATAGAAAGTCATGTTTATTGACTGTTGTTGGGCCGAGGTTCTTCACTATTAGTGTGTTCGTAGATGTGGGGTGTCATGTTAGCTACAGAAGTCTCTATCTTTCTCACATTGTGCGAGGAAGGAACGCAGATGTGCTTTTGGAGACAATAGAAGCAGTGTAAGGCCAGCGTGTCGAGCACAGATAAACATTAAACCCAGAGTGAGCTCACACAGGGGGGCTGGGGCTGGTGGTATCTTAAAGCATCACCAGCACAATAACACACACTAAAGCCTCACTATTGATTCACCCCTCGTGCTCTAAACAAAGGCACGTCTATGCGTTCGTCAGCTTTCCGAGCAAGTTTTCAGAACCCATCCTACTAAAAGCTTTACGCCCCGAGGTGGTTTTTACATTAGAGCCAAACAAGAGCAGAGCGCCACATCTCCATGCTTGTTTTGAAGGACGCGAGCTGCTGTTCTTTGGCAGTTTGTCCTCCACTTTAGCTCTCTTTGCTAAAATGGTGTTCAGTTAATTAAAGATGTACTGTTTCTGAAGTTCAGCCTAAGCTCTTTTACTGTTATGTGCAACAGAATGGTTATTGTATTACTAGTCTATGAGATTAATTTCGAAAATGACTGTTCTGGATTACGTCAATGAATTAGATTCAGTAGAATTCACCCGATTTTGCTTGAAAATTGAGATTAATTACTGGGATTACATGTGGCACATACAAAGCCGAATGAAACTAGCTGGGTTTTTCGTTCTCTTTACTTTCAATTTCTTTGACTAACTTGTGAAAGCAGATGAACGGAAGAAACCTGAATCATAGCCTCTATTTTTGTACTGTATATTGAAATGTCAAATAGCGAATTCTTGAAAACCTACTTGTTTTTCTTTTATTTTCTGCTGGTTTTTGGTGTTTTTTCCAGCGCAAAAATTGTGGTCCAGTTGTGGACTACATGCCACCGAGGCGTTGGCAACTGAGTGCCCGAATGCTTGAGGCTGCCCTCTGATATTTTGAACATATGCAAAAAGGAGGGTTGCAGTACCCTGATTGCAGTAAAATGTCCATCACATGCATAGAAGGAGGATTGAACAAGTTGTTTGATTTTTGTTGGGGACTTAAAGTTTTTAATGTTTTCTTTTGCTTTTTCTTTCAGAGAGCAGCCTGTCTGCGGCTTGAGTCCAGACCTTGGAGCCGCTCCGAACATGAGCAAAGCCATGAACCCCATGAACTCGCCCAACACAGCCGGTTCCTCTGGCACCCCTCAGGGGCAGGACGCCACTGTCAGCAGCAACACATCCACGTTCCCCTCCCCCGGTGGCCAGAAAGAGTCCGGAGCCATCGGCCCCGTACAGGGCCACCGCTTTGGTTGCCCGGGGACTTTGAGCCATTCAGCAGCCATGCAGGCCGCCACACCTCAGGGCAGCGGCTATCCGTTGAAATTAAGCAGCCCTTCTCAAGGCAGCCCGGGCATGCTGTCTCCACGCCACAGAGCCAGTCCCGGGGTGGCCGGATCTCCCCGCATGCCTCCACCCCAGTTTTCACCCGCCGGCAGCCTCCATTCCCCGGCAAGCATGTGCAGTAGTAGCACAAGCGGCAGCGGTGGCGGAGCGGCATCTAACCATGGCTACACCAGCAGCTCCCTCAATGCTCTTCAGGCACTTAGTGAGTGCCACGGGGTGAGCCTTGGCCAATCGCTCGGCTCGCCTGACAGGAAATTGGGGTCGCCGGCTGCTGTAGGCGTCAACCCTCATATGATTAGCAAAATGGGATCGTCTGAGTCATTCGGAGAGCAAAACCAATCCGAGCACGGCAGTGTCGGGCAGGACGATGGCACGGAGCAGCAGAGAGACGAGAAGGGCAACCTCGGCCAGTTTAACAGCCCTGACATCAACGACCCGCAGAACAGGCTACGTGACAACAAAAGCCACACAAAACTTCTACAACTCCTCACCACTAAGACTGAGCCCGCTGAATCGTCCTCTCCTCCTCCCATCACTGGCGGGGAGACGGGCTGCAAGGACCCCGCAGGTGGCCCTGGGAATGGCAGTCTGGGTGCTCAGACCGGAGCTGGGTCACATGCTACTTCCCTGAAGGAGAAGCACAAAATCCTTCATAGGCTTCTCCAGAACAGCTCGTCGCCTGTGGATCTAGCCAAACTTACGGCGGAGGCCACGGGGAAGGAGCTGTGTCAGGATTCTGCAGGGACCAACGTGGCAGAACTGGCCATTAAGCAGGAGCCCGTCAGCCCCAAGAAGAAGGATAACGCCCTGTTGCGCTACCTGCTGGATAAAGATGATAATGTGCTGAAGGAGAAGGGCATCAAGATGGAACCTGGGGAAATTAAGGTGGAGGGAAATAAGATGCCAGGGATTAAAACAGAAAAAAACGATGGCGGCTACGAACACGTGGACCCGGTGAGTGGTGTTTTTTTGTCTTTCCTAGCTTTAGTAACTGTTAATGTTAGTGTAATGTTAATTTAATGTTTTAAAGTTGTAGTGTGTGTGTGTGTGTGTGTGTGTGTGTGTGTGTGTGTGTGTGTGTTTGTGACTGAAGAAAAGTTATATAAATGTTTTAAATTCATCATTTTGCAAAATATACTGTCACAAATTAAAACAAACAAATGTTTAAATACATAACTTGCTGATATGTAATGATAGACATCGTTCTATCCATCAATTTTCTGGAAACACATTTACATGTCTGGAACACTAACCAATAAGAGCCGTATTTTTAGACTATAAGGCACACTGGATTATAGTAAACGTCTTTATCCTTTCTGGTTTTACATATGAGGTGCAATTCTTTCTGGATTGAATGTCATACAGCTTTTTTTTTATTTAACAGTGTACTGTATCAAAAATATGGTATCTTAAACATTAATTTTTGTTTTTAATTAACATTAATTAATGTTTTCTCTCCATGCATTTCTTATATAATCTGACTGAAGTCAAATTCTTTCCAAAAGCATAGCAAATGTTAAAATTTTTAAAAAGTTTATAGAGCACATTTACTTTTTAATAAGAACACAATTACGTTGAACTTAACACATCTTAACTCAAAAACCCAAGCATAAAGCTTAGTCAAAGTATCAATTGCTGTAATGACGGATACAATTTAGATTATATAATTACAAAAAAAAAGAAAAAAAAAAAAAAAAAAAAAAAAAAATATATATATATATATATATATATATATATATATATAGGGCTGTCAAAGTTAACGCGTTAACTCGTGCAATTAACAAAATAATCACGTCCGTTTTTTTTCCCACTTCCGTTTTTTTATGCGCAATAAATGGACATTTAGACGGATGGTTTCACTTTAAAACGTTCCCTAAACGTTGATAACTTCGTATATATGTGCACAACATTTTCCAAAGCTGAAATTACAGCGCACTTCGCTAATAAGGAAAGGAACAACATTCAGCCGACTCTCAAATGAACGACTCTACGTCGTAGATCATGGAGAAGTGAAGCGAACGGCGCGACCGACCGCCCGCATTTAAAACACAGGTTTTTATTACTCATTCATTAGTATTTTACTTGGTTCATTTTCTTTTGTAAGCTGTAAATGCTCGCGCATGCGCTTGGTACTCGCGCCTGTAAACGCTCGCGGCTCGTCTGCTTGAAAGACGTTTATCTATACGATTCCCTGTTAGAAGCTCTATATGCTTCACAACAAGTCAAAGTTTGTTGTGTCCAAATGACTGATAATGCGATCGCTTTTAAAGAGCAGCAGTTTAAGCTGAAAGTAGTCGCGGACGCTGAATACATACTATGGAAAAGGCTGTGATGCTGCGCTGAACTTCACTTGCAGTAATATACTCCTTGTTGTGGATGATGATGATGATGATGATGATGATGAAGAAGAATACTGTAACAGAAACATGACGAGAACAGCGATGTCCGTCGACTTTTTAGCTTTGTTTTCTCCTTTGAATGTGTGATCAGCGTTCTGACTTTTGATGTGAATATGTGATCATCTTTAGTTAAAAATGTGTGATCAGCGTTTTCAGCTAGACTAATTATCAGTGTCATACTTTTGCCTCACAAATATACAAATACATATCTGTGTTCTCTTTTCCTCAATAAAATCTTTTTTTTATTATGACTGCTTTACACATTGTTTTCTTTAGTCTAAAACAGTATATTACAGTATTTAAACAGGTGTTTATTTTGTGTTGAGCTTACATTCATTTATATTTAACACTTCAATATTACAAATGTCTATACTTGTTATTATGAATATTAATTATTAATAATACATTAATAATATTAAATTGTAATTTATTTGTGCTTAATCATGATTTATCGCGATTAAGATTGGGGAAGTGCAATTAACTAGTATACAAAAATGTAATCGTTTGACAGCCCTAATATATATATATATATATATATATTAGGGCTGTCAAACGATTAAAATTTTTTTAACTAGTTAATCGCAATTCCTCAACCAAATTAATCGCGTTTAATTGCGATTAAATCACAAATAATAATAATAATAATAATAATGTATTATCTAATTCTTTAGTATTAACAATTATTAATAACATGAACAAGTATAGAACCTTGTAATATTGAATATTGAAGTGAAAATGTAAATGAATGTAAACTCAACACAAAATAAACACTTCTTTAAATACTGTAATATATCGTTTTGACTAAAGAAAACGATGGGTAAGCCGGTCATAATAATTAAAAAAGAAATGGGTAATTTATTTTGAGGAAAAGAGACAACGGATAAGTATTTGTATATGTGTGTGGCATAAGTATGGCACTGATAATTAGTCTAGCTGAAAAGACTGATCACACATTTTTATCTAAAGGAACAAAAGTCCGACAATTGGTCTGAGAGACTGTAAATAATTGAATTGCACTCTATTCTTTCTAGAAGTGCGCTGTGATTTCAGCTTAGCAAAAAACTGTTCAAATAATACTGAATGGTTTTGAAGTGAAACTCAAAACCCGGCAAAACCGGAAGTGCGATTAATGGCGTTAATAAAATTTGACGCGGTTAAACAAATTTAATTTATTGCATGAGTTTACGCGTTAACTTTGACAGCCCTCATATTTATATATATATATATATATAGTGGAAAATAAACTCTACAGGCAAAAAAAATGCATGAAGTGCAGTGTGATGTTTGTGACCGGTTTTTCCATTTCTAGTTCCTGCCTTTTACAGTTCAAGCTTCTTCTCTCTTAATAGTCTTCACTCTATTTGGGTGTGAAAGTGGAGCAAACAACAGATTTATAAATCGGCCAATGGAGCCCCAGTTCGCGGCAGTGTGGTAACAGCGTGGATATAAATGACTCAGCCAGCTGGAGCAAGAGCCAAAGTAGCGGCTCTGATACAGGAAGTTGATTCTATGGGAAACTGGCAGGACTTTCTGAGAAAGCAGCACTGTGACATTTGAAAAAGACGTCTCAGTGGTGTTCCCTGCATCTCATCTGGCACAGCGGTGGGCACAGAGCTGGCAGTGGACCGCCGTCAGGCCTGGCACAGCAGCCGTGCATTTGGAGACGTGTCTGGGGCCGGGCAGACGAATAGAGAAATGATCTGTGTGTGTTTGTTGTCCACCGGCTCCTTTTAAGCGCCGTGGGTTGGGCCACAGTATGAAAGAGAAGTTGTCAAATCAAAGAATTTGCTGTCGTTGGCCTGTAGGTGGCATGACTTCACTGTCCTCATGGTTGACCTCTGACCTCACAGTCTCCAGGACCGAGTCAGTGCTGTGATTCGCTCCTTCATGAGGGCACAGCAGGATAGGAAGTGATGGAAGAGCCGCTCACTCGTAAAAATGAACTGAATTAAGTTCTGGGAAAGAGAGAAAGGCTTTGTTTCCAGAGGACTGTGAAAGCTCTCTCTCTCCCTCTTTCTCACTCTCTTCTCTTTCTCTCTCTTTTTTTCTCACACTCTCTGTTTCTCTTCTTTCTCACTCTCTCTTGTCTTTCTCATTCTCACTCACCCTCTCTTGCTCTCTGCTCTGTCTTTTCTCTTTCTCGCTCTCTACTCTCAATCTAATTTTTTTTCCTACTTTATTATTGCTCTCAATCTTCTCCTTTTTTTCTCCCTTTTCTCTCCACCCTCTTCATCTCTCCAATTCTTTCTTTCTCTCCTCTCTACAGTCTTTCTCTCTTGTTTGATATCAGGCGGTTTATCATTTTTATACATTATTGTTCGGACAGTTGTACTGCATTGCTGTGTTTAAATAATTTTATTTTTCAGTATTCTGAATGTGGGGCACTAGTAACCATTTTATTTAATTTGTTAAACATTATTTGAGTTTATTGCTGTCGCAGACTGATAAACTAAAAGTAGTTTTTTTAATTAACTGTTATGGGTGCTTGTTCATTGGCTGGATGAATTTATAATATGTGACTGTAAAATCTCCATTGTGGAATGTTTAAGGTTTTAATTTGGATATTATTCCGGTGATAGTCTATATGGGGGGCCAAGGCCGGTTTTGCTTTGACGGGTGCGGACCCTCGGAATACAGGCATGAGTGCTGCTGTTTGGCAGAGAAGGACCTTAAGACAGCCACCGAGGTCTGGCCACTTGTCCGGCTCTTCCAGGCTGGTGTGTTTGAAGCCCAGCTGCGAATGAAGAGAAGCAGGGATCTGTGGTAAATGTCACGGCTGCGCTTTTCTGCTTTTCCTCGTCGGCTTGGCATTACAGATTTCTATAGTGGGCACGGTGTCTTCCGATAATGCATTTTTTATGGCAGCAGGTAGAAATGACCCAGATGCACAGATCTCTGTCACCTGAGCAGCTGTGCTTCGGTTGCACTGTTCGCAACTAGCACTCCATCCTTCTCTCTCCTCATCCATCCGTATTGATCATTCAGTCTCACGGTCTCTCTTGCTTCCTCATTGTCCTAGTTAAGGCTTCTTCCCACCTGTCTGGCTAGAAATGGAGGTCTCGTTGGAGAACGATGATGTGATTTATTTTAAAAATGTGTGTGTCAGGTGGATTTTAGGATCTTCGATGTAATTTTCAGCTGTTCAGCAGCTCAGAGTTTGTTCCTAGAGAATGGAATCCTAGAAAACAGCTTTATTTTGTGGTGGATTGCTTGGATATTTTACATAATGATACTATCACATACGGAGCTGTGTTGGTGTCCACGTAAATGTCTTATTTTGTGATTAAACTAAAACAAACAAGCACAAGACACAGTGTGAAATGTCAGGATTAATTGCTGTGGATCTAGAGCGCGAGTGAGTAGACGACGCGAGCGCTATGCTAATGTTGAACTGGGATTAGAGAAGAGCTTTTGGTTCCTTCCTGTGTAAACTGATTCTTTTTGTTGGAGTTCAGTGGATTGTGATGTTCGCAACACAGAACAATGTGGGTTCAAGTCTCTGCGGAAATTGTTTCAATCTAAAACTGTAAATGGAACTGGATAATGATAATAAAAAATAAAAAAAAAAACAACAGTTAATTCTGATAAGTCAAACTAAACCGGATTCTAAAAAACCGAGACAAATATTTTTACAGTTTTTTAACTATTTTTTGCTTCACTTGCAATGTGAAAGCACATGTGAATACCAATGATGTTTATTCTTTATTCTTTATATTGCAATGATATTATATTTTTGTATATTTAGCTCTGTGTGTGTGTGTGTGTGTGTGTGTGTGTGTGTGTGTGTGTAATAACTTGACATTTATATTATTATAAATGACGACATTGTAGAACCGTAAATTAAGTGACTTTTAGTTTTTTTACAATAAATAAATTTAAAAAAATTAGTCAGTTACTTTTGCCTGTTTGAATCAAAGCTGATTGTTTTGAATGTTCCATAAGCTTGAGTTTTACCATCTCGATCGTATCCCTGGATGTGACTAAACAGGAAATGACTTATAAAGACACTTGAATGTGCAAAATGTGAATCGTCGAGAATAAAGTAGACTAAAATAAAAATAAACAAACTATTGACCAATCTAAACAAAATACATGTAGTGTCTGATCAGATGAGTTAAATGCAAAGAAAGAATTTCCCCATGAGGGACCAATAAAAGTTGAATTATTATTATTATTATTAAGAGCGATTCAGCAGAATTGTATTGCCATCACCTCACTTTCTTTTTTACTTGAGATAAAGTTCAGCTAATCGAACTAAAGAGTGTGAGAGAGAAGAAGAAAAAGAAGCGTTGCTCTAGTACAGCGGATGTTAAGTCTGCTCCGCGACATTTTGAATTATGACCGACTGTTGATCGAATCGCAAGGAACACTTGAAGCTTCTGTAGACAACGCCTGTGGCAAGACTCCAGCATTGACTCTGCATAGGTGCAAGTTAGAGCTGCACGATTAATCATTAAAAGATCGCGATCTCTTCACGATCACCAGTATTTATACGATTCTGCCTATTATAATTCTCTGATGGATCGGCTGAGTTTCTCTCTCACGCGCGCGAGCGGTCGAGCGGTCTGACAGAAACCATGGACGAGAAGCAAAACTCAGCCGATCAATCGTCTATATATTATAAATGAAATATGATCTTGCACTGCTTCTGCCATATTTTGCGGCGTCTCTCGTAGGCGTTATGACGCAAGACGCACGTGACGGCCCCCTGCAGTTTTGCGCAGCTGCAATCTCGCGCGCTAATTACCTGCCCTAGTGTATGTGAGTCCAGAAGCTGTCGAGTTAAAAAAAAAACTAAACATAAACAAGGAGAATGAATGATTAAATACAATGGTAGAGTATCAACTCCGACATTTATTACCTGAAAAAGGATTTTATTCTGAAATGTGTGTGTTTACACTGCAAACCACATACAGTAGACATCTACAGCAAACCACATACAGTAGACATCTACAGCAAACCACATACAGTAGACATCTACAGTTGAGGACAAAATTATTAGCCCTCTAAAATAATCATAGTTTGATAAGTATTTCAAAAGTCCTTTAAAACTAAGCTAATAATTTTGTCCTCCACTGTACATAATACTTATTTTTATTATGTTTAATGGTGATTTTCTTTTTCTTTTCAACATTACTTTTACATTACATTATATTTTTCATTCTATCTATATACATTTTAAGCAAAGAATAATACGTGTTATTATATTCATGTTTGACAGCCTGATTTTCAGGGTTGAATATTTAAAATAATAAAATATCCAGAAAGAATCGTGAAAAGAATCGTGATCTTTATTCTAGGCAAAAAAAAATCGTGATTCTCATTTTTTTCCAGAAGCGTGCAGCTCTAGTGCATGTGTGTGTGTGTGTGTCGGCAACAGGAAGTGTGAGTCCAGATCGGGTGTCTCTCCTCTGTCCTTCACACTCGTACAGAAAGTCCTCAGACAGCTGTCTCCAGCCTGACACTGGGCTTCAGTGCGGGTTCCTCCATGTACCGGTTTCATCTCCTGCTGCCTGTGGTCTTCAGGACCAGAGTAGTTGTGATTGACAATGCATAGACAATGTATAATTTTTACCTTACATATACGTTTTGATTAAAAATAATCAAAATCGAAATTCAGAACTTCTAATCGTTCACATTTTTTCAGGTCGATTATTTCGATTACTTTCCTTTTAAGAGAACTTTTGGATGTGGACCACACTCTGCTCATGGAGTGAATGAGCAACTTGATTTGTACAAAAAGCAAACTTTGTCGTTTGGATGCATTCTGGCCCCAGGAAGGAAGACAGAACAAAATGAAGTCGAGTGTAGACGCTGCAGAAAATGCGCCAATGTAATTTGACTAATGTGTAGCTTCTCGTCAGAGCCGCGCGGCTTTTCAGTCCGAGTAGAAACAGGAAAGGGTTAAATGCGCTCAAGATTCTAAGAACTGAAGAGTAAATTCATTTTGATATAGTGACATGACAAGATCACCTCACATGACAATCTGTTGTTTACATTGACTGGAAAGTGAGGTGATGGCGATACAGTGAGGAGATGCGTTGCATATTAAAATATTTGTTTGCAGAAGATGCAAGAAATGCACAGGATATATCATATTATGAATTATACCTTATTATAAATAACAACACTTATTTTATTTAGAAGAGAACTGCTCATTTTCCATATAAATAATAGAATATAAAAAATAATTTATTCTGTTCCTTAATGTGCAAGTTATTTATTTTTACTTCTTTTGACAAAGTGATTGTTTGATTTGTGAGAGATCTGTGTGTGTTTTTATTTTAAAATCAAGTAATGCACACTTTAGTCAATCTCTCACTTTTAATGGGAGCATATTTATGTGCAAAACTTGTCAGAGAACTTTCAGAGCAAAATAATATAGATAAAGAAAGAAAGTAATCGTTCATTAATCATGATCTTGTTAAAATGTTCAATTGATCACGATTTTGATTTTTGGCATAAAATCCCAGCCCTAATATACATGTATGTAGTGAAAGTAAAATTGTTTTACTATGAGTATGGATAGATAGATAGATAGATAGATAGATAGACATTTTTATTTTTGGGAAAAAAAGAAACCGTTTTTTAATATATAATAACAAGCTAGTAAAGCGTGCTGGATTGGAGGACAGAGGATAGTTGATTGGCCTGCAGAGCTCCACACACTATTGGCTCAACATCTTGATGTCGTCAGCTCACCCACCGGCGAGCTAGTGATGCGGTGAAGGAGCCGTGCTAGTGCACAGCCACCTTTCTGTGTGGACCCAGCCTGGAAAAAGCAGAGTGATAATTAGAAGGAGAGCGATGGATGAAGTGAACAGCCTGAGAGATGCACGGATGCTGAATAATCAGCAGGATTGATTCGAGGGGGCAGCCAGGGACAGGTGTTCACACAAACGTGTGCGCGAGGTTTCTGCGTGTGCATATGTATGAAACGAGAGAGAGAGAGCGGGGGGAGAAAAGCTTGCAAGCGCTACACAGGGAGAGTGACCTCATTAGGCTGTTCCTCCTCTCCGCTTACATCCTGTTTGTGCAGCGCTTTTCCTCCTCACTGCACAGCGAGTCACAAATCAATGGTTGGAGAGACCAACGGCTTCATTAAGCACCGAGATCCACAGCCAACGAGAGCCTGCGACCTACAGAAGGCTTTTCTTGACCTTTGACCTCAAATGACCCTCCTTGAAACCTCAGCTTTTAACTTTAATTCACCGCGACCCAGTTCGTCTGAGTGGTTGTGTTGCCTGCGCGGTTATTTTGCATCGTTATCTGGTATATTTGATAGAATGTTCTAAAAATCAGGTTTTTGTGCAGCCGAGCTGGTTGAAATAAAGACGTCAGATGTGATGCCCCCTTGTGGCGGCAGCGGTTTCTTGCTATTAAAAGTTCCCGAGTTTTAGTCTCTGTATATTAACCAACATAAATGTTTATTCCTCACCCTGTGGAGCGCCTGCGTGCAGCGCTGTTGATTTATTTTTTTTTTTAGCGTCGTCTCAATAAAAGCTGTATTTATTTTTAGATTTCTGACAGACGGTCGTTTCTGGGGATAAACAAAAGTACAGTTTCGACTCTTGGTCAACGGTGTTTATCAGAAAGAAGCTCTTGATATTGATGGGATGTTCGGCCTGCTGAGATAAAGCTGCACTGTGTTGGCTGAGACGCGCAGCTAGCGGCGGCCAAGCGTGTGTTTGGATTTCTCAAGTTATACATTTCTATAAAAGCATGTGAAGGACATAAAAGTCATTGGAATCCAATGGATGGCCACAGTCAGAATCACGTCAACGTGTGTGTGTGTGTGTGTGTGTGTGTGTGTGTGTGTGTGTGTGTGTGTGTGTTTTGTACCTATAAATGTACATATTTCAATGTATTTTGATTTACTGCAGACAGGTGTGTGTATATATGAAATGTATGTACTACATTTAAATAGATATATATATATACATGTACATATGTGTGTATTTATATACGCAAATATCAATAAACATGTGAATATAAAGAATAGGTATAAGGTATAAAAACATATACAGAACATACCAAAAACATACTATGTATGTATACAGTGTGTAGAATATAAACGTATATGTATATACATTTTTCATATTTTTAAATTTTGTGCATGTATAAATGCAATACATATATAATAATTCATGCAGTATATATTTGTGTTTGTATATGTAAATGTGTCCATATACAAAATATAGCAGAAGTAGATGAATATAAGACTCCTTCTGCATTCTATAAATATCTTCAAAATTTCATGTTCCTATTAAGCATAAATTGGTTCTGGTTCATGTCAGGCTCATATGACCCCGAAAAGCAAGATTTAAAGACATTAAGCCGTCAACCATCGTGTCGCAGCTTGGATAGCGTTGCAAGGGCTAGCGTGGAGTTTACTGACCGAATTCCACCCCTGTGTGTTTGCAGTCGAGCGAGCTGGACGACATCCTGGATGATCTACAGAATAGTCAGCCCGGACTCTTCTCCGAAGCTCGGCCTGTGTCTCTGCCTGCTGCTGTGGACAAGCAGTCAATCATCAATGACATCCTGCAGATGTCCGTGGAGGGCGGAGCCAGCATGGGCCCCCAGCAACAGCGCGCACTACAGGCCGCGAGCCAGCAGAGTGAGTGACGCTCTTTCTCCCGTCTATCACTAAAACACTACCCTTTCTACATCCACACGCTCTCCTGGTCACATAGGACAATTATCCAATCATGTTGCGTCTTACATAACCTGTAGAAATACTTCTTGACCTTTAACCCGCTGCGACAACGTAATCCGACCGGGATTGGTCTCGGCCGTCTGAACGAGAGAATTACATTTCCATTCCTCCTTTAGTCTGAGGAATTTTCTTGTTGCGTACATTACATTGCATCGTGGTGTTTGTACCGTTGTGCTTGTTTGAAGATGATCATAAAATGTGCGACAAGCAAAAGATTTTGCCCTGAATTTAGTCATTGTGGGATTCCAGGGGTTTTATTTGTGATTTGAGATTTGCCTGGAACGTTCTGTGCACTACTGAGGCTGGAACATGTGACTGACGCAAGAAATTCCTGCAGACTTGCTGCAAATTATTCTCCATTAAAAGGTTATTAACTGTATTTGCAGCCCAAATATGTGACATGTTTTGAAGGCTTAATTTTAATACTATAAACTAAAAAAAATAAATATGAAAATGTAAAGAATGAAAATGGTTGAACCTAACAAAAGTGTGAAACATAAAACTTTTGACACTTTCTCCAATTTTACTTTGATCTGAGACGTGGCGAGAGGAACGTTTGAACTTTTCGCGTTAGAAAATTTGACACGATAAACAAATTAAATTAATTGCATGCATTAACATGTTAACTTTGACAGCCCTAATTAAAAAAAAAAAAAAAATCTTTATTCAAGATAAAACACAAAAAGTCAATTTTGGACTTGCATATAAGTGTTATACGTCAATTGAAACTTTGAAGTACCCATTTTTTAGGTTACACTCTTAATTAAAACAGAACATTGTGTTTTTTGTAAAATAAAAAAAAACAAATAATAATAATAATAAAACTAAAACTTGAAGCACGTTTTGCCTTCTTTTTGTAAGCTGAAAACAAACTAACTTAATAAATACTTATCAGTCTAACATGAAACATATGCCTTAGAATTTACATAAAGAAATTACATAAGGCTAAGAATTACATAAATATTAGTGTAAGTAAATACAGTATTGTCTTTATCTAATCCCCATGAAACTAAAGTGGCGGCTTGTGAACAGAGTTTTGAATCTGACAAGCAAGTTATTTTCAGTTGAAACTGCGTCTAAATAAGGTAGAGTCTCAGTTTTAAAAAGTCCATTTAAGAACATTCAAAACTGCGGAAGGAGACTAGATGGATGAGACAAGCAAGTGTCTGTCCTTTGCGCCTAAATAGCAGCAGGTGAAAGCAGTCACTCTGAGCTTCTGATCATAATGAGCCGCACCTGGGTGCGGACACTAACACAGATGTCTGGGTCTATTCATTGCATGTCACCAAACCTAAAGTGAAAAAAACTGCACCCGTGATTAACAGCGTTCAAAATAATTGACACGATTAAGAATTTAAAATAAAATCGTGTGCTTTAACGTGTTAACTTTGACAGCCCTAATATATATATATATATATATATATATATATATATATATATATATATATATATATATATATATATATCTAACAACTACGACATTTTACTACCTGAAAAAGGATTTTATTCGGTGTGTCTGATAAGTGTATTCAGCAAACATCGACAGTTGAGCGTAAAATTGTTATCCCCGCCTACAAAATAATCATTGTTTGATAAGTATTTCAAAAGTGCTTTTAAACAGAGCTAATTATTTTGTCTTCAACTGTACATAACACTGTACTTTGGAATGTTTGTTTTTGTTACGTTTATTGGTGATTTTGTTTTTTTTTTTTTTTTCAACATTACGTTTACATTACATTATATTTTTCATTCCATCTATTTGAATTTAAAGCAAAGAGTAATATGTGTTGTTATATTGCTGTTTGATAACCTGATTTTCAGGGTTGAATATTTAAAATAATAAAATAAACAAAAAGAATCGTGATCTTTATTCTAAGCAAAAAAATTGTGATTCTCATTTTATCCAGAATCGTGCAACTCTAATATACAGTATATATGCTTACAAAAGTGTGTATTTATTTATATAGCCAGAGTGAGACATTGAAGGCTAAAATGTTTTGCATTTTCTGTATATAAATGTTTCCCGCACAATTTTACGGTGTGGCAGAATCTAACTGATGTCTTCTATTTTCATGTTGCCTATAGATTTTGGTGGGCCGCGGCCAGGTCATCCCGGCCGAGCCCCTCCGGTCCGAAGCGTGTCTTTAGACATGAACATGGCGGTTAAGGGTCCTCAGGGTCAGTACCCACTGATGAGGAACAGCAGCCCTTACCAAATCATGCAGCAGCAAGGCATGATGGGAAGCCACAACGTCATGCCAGGTCAGCCCATGGTCAACGCAGGTTGGTTTACGCTCAATCTGCTGGTTTTTATCGCAGCAGCTTTAACGCTGTGGTCCGTTTATCTCGCCCACCGTGGAAGGAATGTTTCAGAGACACGCTAATCTAGTGCTAAGTTTCAGTAGCAAACAAAGAACATGTAACTCATGTCAGAAACGGTGTTGAGACAGATCTGTGAGTGGTGGGCTCTTGTGCTCTGAAGAATAGTTTGTGACTTTAGAGCTGGAAAGACTTCATCTTTGCTTTTGTATTGTACAAGTGTTCTATAAGGTGATTCTTCGTTGCTTTCTTTCACTGTAATTTGATAAAAGGCAAGAAATATTTAATACCCTGTTTGAATGAAGTACTCTATGGCCACTTTCACACGTACAGACATTCCCGGCAAAATATATTCCCGGTATATTGCCTGCATGCACTTATGTGTAAACAGACAAATGCTGGGGAATTTGTTCCGGGAATATGCCGGCATGGGTACCTGTAACGTTCCCGGTGTATTGCCTGCATTCTGCTGTGTGTGAAAGTGGAACGAAGATTCCCAGAATAAGCAGGCAAATGCAGGAACGGCAGCGCTTGTGTGAATAGTCTTTACTGTTAATGTTTTTCTGGTATTTTTCCTGCATTTAACCGGCATTGCTGTGTGAAAGGGGCTTATGAGGTTATTGGTGATTTTCTATCAATTAAATTCAGTTGATTTTCTGTCAATTCAATTAATTATTTATTTACACAAAAAGATCATTTTTAATCATTTGTATTAAAGCAATTAAGCTATTAAAGATCAAATTGTGATTATGAATAAAATGTTGCAATTTTAAACAGAAACATCCAGAGCTCATGTCCATGCTATATAGGTTTAAAAGTAGATTAATGTTAATGTTAATGTGTTTATTTCTGAGTTTTTTCAACTAGTATTCAGACTTTTCTACCTGATTATTTGGTTGATGCGTGTCAGCGTGTGTGTAAATTTCTTTGTCTTTGCCGTGCAATTGCATGATTAAAAAAAATAAAAAAAAATTTGGATGAGGCCTTTAGTTCAAATGATTCAATCTGATTGGTTTACAGGGGTCATGGCCACCAACGGTCCTCGAATGGGGATGCAGCCGGACGGGTGGGGCGCACAAGGCCCCGGGGGCTCACCTGCCGCGGCCGCTGGGCAGCATCCTCTCCAGCAGGGGGCGCTTCACCAGCGCATGGTGCCCAATCCCGGCACGGGCATGCCCATGCGGCCCAACAGTCAGCCCGGACCCCGAGCGATGCTTCAGGCCCAGATGATGCCCAGTGGTAAATCACCTCTTGCTGTTTACTTGTGTTAAAGAAACGTTGCAAATCGTTAAAATCGTCTTGGAATGGATCTCATCTGAATGGACTTGAAAGCTCCAAGTGAATAAAGTTCTTCATCTTCTTATTCGTTTCTAGCTCAGTCAAACATGGATATGGGCATGGCTGGCCATCAGTTTCCCCAGCAACAGGCACCACCCAATCAGACGGCTCCGTGGCCAGACAGCGTGATGCCTATAGAGCCAGTGCCATTTGGGAACCAGAACAGGTAAACAGCATTTATTAGTGTCACCGCTGCTAGACTCACCACTTTATTAGGACCCAAACTTAACACACACCCCCAGTCCCTTCTCTCTAACAGTGTGCTGACTACTGATCAAACCAGTCATTATAGGACTGTACATCTCAATGACAAACTCGGCACCTTATGTATTTACCACCGATTTATATTGTGTATATCTGTACACACATTCCATTGTATATAGTGCATGTCAGCATATCATCTCTATGTATGCGTGTATCTAACAGGAGCGTGTTTAAAACCAAAACAAATTCACATTTTCAACAAATTCATCCCAAAATATGTTTGTCACACTTGACAATAAATTGATTTTTTCACTTGTACAGTTAAAACCCTTTCTGGTTCTGATTCTGATTATAGATATTTTAAGAGTGTTTCTTGTGTCTCGGTTTCATGTTTGGAATATCTCGGAAGATTGTGTATGGTTGGGCAGACAGATGAACGGACGAACAGGCAGACAGACAGACAGACAGACAGACAGACAAACAGATGGATGGATAGATAGATGATTTATCATTTACTCGTCTCTCAGTTCTATGTACGCAAGCTCTCAGGAGGATGTGCTGTGCGCTCCCGTCTCTGAGGGTCCGGCTGATGAGGGGGCTCTGCTCAGTCAGCTCTACACGGTCCTCAAGGATTTTGACGGGCTAGAGGAGATCGACCGGGCTCTGGGGATCCCAGCCTTAGTCGGACAGGTAGGTAAACTCGTGCTTAATGGGTGATGGGTCGGAACTCGGTCTGAGTGTATTCTTGCCCGTTAAGTCTCAGCCTGTGGAGCAGGATCAGTTTCCTGGTCAGGACCCGGGAATGATGATGGACCAGAAACCACCAATGTACGGCCAGCAGCAGTATGCCACCGCCCAAGCCCACCTGCAGCAGGGTGGGTATGCAGCCATGCAGGACCCCAGCTTCCATGGGGTAGCAGGGCAGATGGGACAGCGGCCAGGATACCCCATGCTTCGTATGCCGGCCCGGCCTGGACTCAGGCCCACTGGGGTGGTCCCCAACCAACCTAATACACTCAGAATGCAGCTTCAACACAGGCTACAAGCACAGCAGGTACTGTTCACATGCCGCTTTTTAAGAAAGCGAATAAAATTTTTTTCTTTTTTGTTTTTTTTCTTGTTTGCATGGATTTATTTACATTTTCTTGCTTTATTTTCACTTCAGTGAGATTAGCCAACGTCTACGTTAATGTTAGCTGCCACCTGGTGGACACTTTGGGAATGTTTCCTTGACCCCATTTTGAGTTTATTTAGGGGTCATACTCCTACTTTGGTGGATGACAGTTACTTGCTGCTTAAGATACAGTATCTAGTTTATATCGTAGTTTATCTAGATTGTAACAGTTTATTTCAGTATTTCTTTTTCACATCAAGTATTTTGTGTAGTCACACTTATATAAAGCAGCACAAGCCGTCCCAGCGTTTTTATATATTTTTTGGCTTCATGCTTGTGTTGTGTGTTTTAGAATCGTCAGCCTATGATGAATCCGATGAGTGGTGTGTCTAACATGAACCTACCTCTTCGACCCAACGCTCCAAACCAGGTACAGCAGTGTATTTTTTTGTTATTTGAAAGTAAACAAAAACATTTTCATTTAGTTTCATTTATTTAAAATTTAAATATTTGGAGAACCTGTTAAATAATAAAATTAAAAAAAAAAAAAAAGAATTAACAAACGTCACAATTTTTTTAAAGTAATCAATATTTATCTTTAAATTTTTGCCTTTTTTCTTGTAATAATAAACGTGTCTCTTTGTAGCGCCAGCAATCAAGACAGCACAAACAATTATTTGTAATTATTGTTACCAAGATGTTACAATTGGACATTTAAAATGATTGGTGATTTAAAATGCAGGTACAGAAAGCTACACCAACCGACGTTTGCTGCGAATAAATTACTCATGTGTGTCACTTTATCCAAAGCAAGCACCAAAAATGCAATGTTTTGTTTCACACAAACAACCATGTACCTCTGGGATAATCGAATGAGAAAAAATTTAAATCAAGTCAAATCACTTTTATTGTCACATCAGTGAAAAGCTTAGGTGCAAGCTCATGACAGTGCAGACATACAGTGCAAAATACTGACAAGGCAAGATAGGGCAGTAATATTAAAAATGTGTACAATTCAAATGTTTTAATTTATGTGCCTAAATGTTCAGCATTCTGACAGTCCGGGGCAAAAAGCTGTCCCACAGTCGGCTCATGCGTTTGAGATTGCAGCAACATTAGCTTAGCATCAGCGTGTCCTCATAAGCCTAGTCACACACTGAAGCTCTCCTGTCTTTCAGGGGACAATCAACGCTCAGATGTTGGCCCAGCGGCAGAGAGAGTTGTTGAGTAATCACTTGCGCCAACGTCATCTGGACCAACAGCGCCAGCAGCAGCAACAGCAGCAGCAGCAGCAACAGCAGCAGCAGCGAAGCATGGTCCTGCGAGCCCAGGGCCTCAACATGCCACCCAACATGGCCGCCGCGGCAGGAATGCCCGGAGCAATGAGCAACCCGCGGATCCCCCAGGCCAACCCCCAGCAGTTCCCCTATACGCCCAACTACGGTACAGGACTGGCCTCGCCGCCCCCCTCCACCAGCCCTTTCTCCCCCGGTTCCCCCAACCTTCCCACTTCCCAGCTTCTCTCCCACGGCGCCGTGCATGGCTCTCAGATGAGTCTAGCTAACCAGGGGATGCTGGGCAGTCTGAGCGGACAGTTTGGGGCTGTTATGAGCCCTCAAATGCAGCACAGTGCCTTTCAGTTCCCCAGCTCAGGTACTGCCTGCCCTTTCTCTCTGTCTGTGTGTCACGCTCTTCCACACACACGCAACGCTCCCCACCACGCAGCGAGAAAACCGTGACGCCAGAGTCGATTGACAGGGCTCATGTAATGCCGTAGCCCAGACGCAGGTCAGCAGAATCAGTCATGTAGAGTAAAGAAAAGCGTCCTACATTGAAAGGTAGAAGCAGAGAAAGATCCAGGGACTTTTATTTTGCTTTTAAAGTTATTGAATAATTTTCTTATTTTAAAACGATATATAATTATCAAATTATATTTAAAAAATGTATATTAAAAATAAAAATTATGTATAATTAATGTTTTTTATTTGTCTGAGTGATAATCATCATACTTTTTTTTATCTAAATACTTGATTTAATTACTTGCGTTTTTATATATATATATATATATATATATATATATATATATATTATTGAAGTAGAGACTTTCAAGGCTACATTTATTTAGTTTATTTGGTGGTTTCTGGTCCATCATCATTCCCGGGTCCTGACCAGGAAACTGATCCTGCTCCACAGGCTGAGACTTAACGGGCAAGAATACACTCAGACCGAGTTCCTAAATAAATAGGACTTTCTTGGAGGCTATTACCGAATCTGCCACTAGAGGGCGGGATAGTGACGGAAATCCTATAACACGTTTCGAGAAGTTTTTTGTTTTGTTTTGTTTTTTACATTTTCAAGTCAAAACCGTTTATAACAGACAGACAGCCAGGAAGGCATATTCGGTGACATATAATATTTATTATTAATGGCCGTTTACACGGGAGCAACTATGATTTCAGTGCTCATCTTCTAATTTGTGGATTGTTCATCCGCTGATAGCCATGTCTGTGTGGTGTGTGTCAGTGTCTGTCTTGCCTAGACTAATTGGCTGATGGTGATCAGTGGAGGCGGAGCTGTTGATCTTTAAACCAATTATGCGGTGACCTGGACCCCCCAAGCCCCACCCACCCTCAAATCCCACCTTGAACATCGCACCGTCCTTTTTCTCTTTACCACCTCTAATGTGCATGTGCAACTCTGCTTTTAACACTACTAAAGTTCTTCTACGTTTGATTTTCTGTCAAAAAAATTTAAAAAATGAGGATCAGCTAATTAGTTTAGAAAAGCGCTTTCTGTTTGTATTTGAACTTTGTATTATTTTAATGAATAGAATTCATTTTGAATGTTGTGGGATGAATGTTAACAGAAAGATAACACAAGTACAGTTTCCTCACTTGCCTGTTTGTGTGTCAGGTATGAGTCAGCAGTCGGATGGTGGGTTTGGTGGGGCCGCAACCCCGCAGAGCCCCCTCATGTCTCCCAGGATGGGTCACGCCCAGAGTCCCATGATGCAACAGGCCCAGGGAAACAACTCTTTCCAAACGTCCCCAGACATGAATGGCTGGACACAGGGCAACATGAATGCCAACAGGTGCGGTTTCTCTCGTGTGTGTGTGTGTGTTGGTATGTGTTTTGTGCCCAACCCTAATAACATTTAACCCCCATTTATCACATTGGTTTGTTGGCTTTTATTACAAACAACTATTGAATTTGTGGACACTACTCTCGAATTTTTTAACTAAACTATAATTAATAATTTCACACACTATAAAAATGCAGCGGATCTATTTAAGTCTGTAGTTTAAGGTCTGGTCTGAATTGGTTAGGTTTTTTAGTCTCGATGGTTCTGACTCCAATTGTCCTGCATGTTTTTATACTATGGGAGGAAACCCAAGCAAGCGCATGGAGAAAATCCACACAGAAAACCCAACCAGCCTGAAACTTGAGATTTAAGATCTTCTTTCCTCTTCCCTCTGCAGCATGTTTACGCAGCAGTCGCCGCCGCAGTTCGCCCAGCAGGCCAACAACAACATGTACAACAGCAATGGCATGAACCTCAATGTATCTATGGCTACTAACCCCTCCAACATGGGCCAAATGGCCAACCAGATGAACATGAGCTCCATGAACGCTGGACCTGGCAGTGGCATGGCCAACATGGGCCCTGAGCAGGTCGGTGACCTTTTGACCCCTTGCAGCGTTTTTGTTTTCTAGTGCCTTCTCCGCTTGTGGAGTCGTGAAAGACTTTCAGTGCTTTTGCACAGATTGTCGAGGAACCACTTGAGCTCCTGATCAACCCTTAAAAACCGCCTGTTAAACCGCGTAGGTTGTGTTTGTAAACTCCAGTGCCTCGGCCCTAATGAAGCACATTATTACCTCAGTGTTCCTCTGCTGTTCAGTAAAAGCGAGAAGCCATGGATTTATAGCGTGCATTTATTTACTTAAACCATTAGACATAAAATGTCTGAGGTCACCAAATAGCCAAGTTGACTGCAACCGGTTAATAATTTATTCTAATGAGCTGGAGTCGTTTCACAGTGTCGAGGCAAAATGGAGGACGCGATGCGATTATTTACCGCCGTGCATCACTCACGGCCCAAAAAATACATTTGCTATTTTCGCTATAAACGCCATATGAGTCGCATCATCATTCCAATATTTTAGCTAAGTCATAGCTCGATGACGGTTATTTGCGGAATTGTTGTCTGCTGCGGCTTTTAAGCTTCGTTAAATTGTATGAATTTTTTATCGAGTTGCTTTGGTTTGATCGCATGCACTTCACATTTGTTTGCTCGCGCATGTCGTCAGCGCGCGTTAAATAATTGAGCATTTTGCCATTAGTAAAGGTTTAATGAATAATTGCTCCCTTTTTTGTAGCTGTAATTATCTAAGAAAGTTTGGCGTTACTGCGAGGTTTAAGAACTTCACCCGGCATCGTTTACTGTTGTGTTTGATGACCGCATATAATGCTCAAAATAAGGCATTCGGTTAATACAGAGAACATAAATTGCGAAGTAAAAAAAATTATAAATGCATTTCTTTATATGGTATTCTCTGATAAAATTGTCATTTATATACATACTGTATTGGGTGTGTGAATATAAATAACTAAATAAATACAGTATATTTATATATAATATATACAGTGTATTTATATATGTGTGTGTATACATTTACAGTGTATACATACAGTAGTAACATGTGAAAAAATGTGGTATTCTCTCACGCAATTGACAAATTGTCACTTATATACATTCACTGTGTGTATAGTACAGTATATGTATATCTGCATTACGTACGTATTTTTATATAATATAATATGTACAGTTATATGCATGTATATGCTTTTGTTTTATTTAATATATATGCAGAAAATAATTTATGACCATTTTTAGTTTATAGTTACTTTTTCATAACTTACTTTATTTACTTTATGCCTTGTATTGAAAATAAAGCGTCATTCTGAAGCTCTGTTTGACTCTTTTGTGCTGCAGAAGTACTGTTGACCCGGGGCGGACGGCATCTCAGTGCAGTAACCCGAGTCCTGCGAGGAGGTTTCCTGTGTGATTTTTCTACTGCAGCCTGATGGAGGAGATGTTGGAGTGATGCTGTGCTATTTAAGCTGCTATTTGGGGCAGTGTGGGTCAGCAGACGTGACCTGTGTACCGCCCCCTACTGGACATCTGTTGTGGATGCATCAGGGGTACTGGAGTTTCCAGAAGGGGAATTGTCTCTCTCCCGCTTTTCTCTTTTTTCTTTCTTTCACACACACACTGACACTTTGCTCTTCTGGACTTACAGCTGCCCCCTCAGTCGAGCACGGCCTTCTTGTTTGTGCACACACACTTGAGCCCTTTGCGTCAGTCTGCTCCGCTGCATTCACCGTAGTGTGACTTAGAATCCCCCTGAAAGACAGTGATCGTGGAATTGGAATCCTCGTCTCCCATGAATGTACCCCATCACTTCCCACTTCTTCTCCTCGAGATTTTATGTTCACCAGGTCTTTCTCTTTCACAATGTGACGTTCCAAAAGAGTCAAGAAGACTGCATCCGCGTTTATTTTATTTTATTTTTTGCCTTTTTTTGAGAGTATAAATAAAAAAGGAATGATTTTGAAATGCCATCTTACGCAGATTATCCAACAACGGTTTGTAAAATTAGAGGCTTAATTTAGTCCAGAGGTTTATTGTGCATTAAATTAAGTTTTATTCTATTGTATAGTTGTTTGTTTCTTTTTGTAAACTGTAGGGATTTCTTTACAGGCCATCTGCTAGAATGAACATTAAGCGTGAGAACATTAAACTTGGCCTTCGAGTTATTCGACAAACCTATGGATTTTTCTTTTCTTCTTGGTCCAGTAGTTTCAGAGAACACTTTTATTTTGTACTTTTTGCAGTGTGCTTGACGGAAAAATGCTGGTAGGTTGTAAATACAAAATCAAGAGGAAGATGGTTTCTTATATTTATTTTTGGATTTACAGAATATTTCCCTCCTTCACGTTTCTCAAATATTCAGATCCTAACTGCTTTGACAGCACCAACGGAATTTCTCCTGATAGAAGTGTTGAACAGGAAGCTGATTCCTGTGGTACTGATGGAGGTGGGTTGAGGTGGTCCTGAAGCTTCGGGTGGGGGTCTGGCAGGCTGTGTGTACAGTGTACAGATGCTTCTCGCCTTTAGCCTGAAAACCCAACCTGCGGAGCCCGACAGCCATAGACTCGACACTGAGGCCTGCTTGCTTTCTTGTTTGGAGTGACGTGCTTTATGGCCAGATGCTCGGTACCAGAGTCCAGTGGGTGTAAGGAAATAAGCAATAAATTTACTTGAGATTTGTGTTACCATTTGATTTTGTTGTTTTGTACAGGACTCTTCAGGAGAAACTCTTTGGCTCCGGCTTGAGCTCAGTATTAAGGACAGATGCTTTTGATTGTGGTTTGTTTTGAGTATGTTGGGATGTCTAAATCTGCTTCTCGAGTGGGAAGTAGGATTTATTTCTGGGTTTTGCCAAAACAAAAATATACATAAAGTAAAGCAGAATCTGAGATTTATACTACTCGTATTAACACTTGTTTTTCGTTTAAATGTTAAGCCCCTACTACTGTAAGACTGCATTGGTCCTTAAGGGATTGTCTCTGTATCGAATTCTCCGGCATCACTACTGCTGTAATTCTCGCAATATGGTTCCTTCTGCTCTTTTGGAGCAGGAAGCCAAATTACCTTGCCTTTGAAATCGATCAGTGCTCTCATACCTGCCGCTTAAAGTTAGTTTTTGTCACGTGTCAGCATCCAACGGTCTCGCGCTGATGTTTGCGTGTTTGACTCTTGTGTTTGAACGTTCGTTTGAAGTATATACTGTATGTACAGAATATACGACCGAAACCCGTAACAATCGAGCTCTGTCGTGCGCAGAAGTGATCGTGTGCGATGTTACATGGTGTTTTCGTGTGGCTTTGGCTTTTCCTTTACACTGTACATACACCGTTCGGTTTTAAACTGTTTGTATTGGCGCGACTTTTAATTGTGATCGGGGGTTTTTACTCAATACTCCTGTCCATTCGCGACAGCGCATTCTGGGTGGAAACCGGCTTGATGGAAAAAGTAATTTTTCTGGTATTATTGTTTAAAGACGCGATGTTGTTCACAATTTAAACGAATGTTGGGTGTTTTGATCCACGAAATGCATCCAGAAACATTTACGTTTTTTTGAAGAATAGCCAGTTTAAAGACGCACTTGTACCACTAACCCTCTCCAAAAATCCAAAGATTGTCAATTATTTCAACAGATTTTGAAATGAATATAAGCCATGACGTGAAGGTGGTGAGTTTTGTAGACTTTATATACTCGTGCAAATGAGCCATTTGACCTGAAACAACGAATCAAATCAGCGGAATTGTAACGGCGATTGATTGAATTTCCTAAAAAGAAATCTTTACGTTTTGTGTTTTTTTTTCCTTCTCGGAATTAAATGTCTTTTTGTATAGTCTGCCAATTTCTTAGAGCTAAATGCAACAACCTTGAAATGCTAAGACTTAGCATATTGCCTTAGATCTGTTTTACTGTCTTGTACATAAACAAAAGTCGTCTGTAACATATTTGTATAGGGAATCATTAACAGGATCAACCCAGTCTATCGCACGCGCCCATCTATAGCTGGAAATACAGTACCCCCCCCC
>CM051497.1:17450494-17491101 GCA_028031935.1 Paedocypris micromegethes | reverse complement strand
CACACACACACACACACACACACACACACACACTGCCTCCCTCTCTCTTTGTTCCTACACGCGCTCACTTTTCTCACTATTACTCTGTTTTGTTAGTGATCAGTTGTGGGTTTTATTATTTGTACAGTCCCGACTTTATCCTCTCAGTTCCGAGTGAGAATGATGCAACGGGAAATCGAAGCAATATGTAAATTATAAGGACTTTTTTTTGGAGATGGCTTACAGTGTTGCGCTCCCGAGATGTATTTTATTCTTAGTTTGTGGTCATTTAAACATCTCTGTTCATCCGCATCGATGTATGTAATCTTAGTGTGAGACTTTTATGCAAAGTTAGATATACCGAGAGAAGTTTAAATACAGTTATGCAAATTGTTAACTAATGTGGCTTTGCTGATGCTATTTGATGTTGAATCAAATTGAATTGTAAATAAAAAAAATCTGTTATTGCAACGTTTAAAACGACCCCGTGATGAGCTTTTTCCACAATTAATATCCTGAGAATACTGTGTTTACGCCTGTGTGTTTTTGAGGGTTTTTTTCTGGCGAATTTAGCTGTTATATTAATAAATGTAATGTGTATTTTGAAGATAATTTAAAGAAATAAGATTCATGTTGTAAAATGTATTTAGTGTTAATGAACAGCGTAGAAATATGAAAACAATACAATGTTCTAAAGAAATAGTATCACATTGTTATAAAACGGTCCAAGTGTTAAAAAAAACTCATCAAACTGTACTGTAAAATTACATGTAATAATTGACTTTATAAAGTTCTGATAGTTGGGATACATTTAGCTTTGAAATTAAACTAGACCCTATTTTTTTTTTTTTTTAAGTATAACGAAATAAAGCTTTCTAAACAAACTGGACCGAACTTTTCCCCGCATTTCTCCGGTGCGGGTGGTTAACGGTGCAGTTAACACATTAGAGACTGTGGTGCATATGAAAAGGAGCTGAGAAGAGGCTCGGCGCTACTACAACGTGTTAAAGTCAATTCCCCCAGGATGAACCCAAAACTGACCAATGACAGCACAGGTTCGGTAAGGCATCCCCTCTATAGTTGCTTTGCTCTATACATTTAACCATATGTCTTCAGAGTTGTCTCGAGCTTCACGGACATAAGACCACGTCTCTTCTCCATCGAGTTACAAAATTCTTGAGCTTCGAGGAAGGGATCTCAAACCAAGACCCCCTTAAAATTGGGTAAGACAGACGAAATTAATTGCCGAAATTATTTTGAGTAATTTTACCGTTTACAAGTTTAATTTTACATTTGGTTTATGGGCTTTGATTTAAACCCAAACTTGCTTGCAGCCGAGGTCTAGAATTTGTGGAGCATGACACACGTTTAATGCTTTTTTAACAGAGTTGGAAAGGCTTCATCAGCGGTGACCTTTCCTGTTGACCCTCTGTTCTTAAATTGTAGTGTCACGACCCTAATTAGTCTCAGCTCCTGGTTGCTGCTGCTTCACGCACACGCTTGGTTTGTCCCGGTCCTTCACGCTTTAAATAATGGCTAATTGGAATGATAAAAAGCCAAATACAGTAGTTGTTTGCACTTTCTGACGTGCTGGGGGATTTGTCCGAGACTCGCAAATAATTCCAGAAATAATTTTACTTTATGTAAAATTGCCGATGTACTGGACACGTGCGCGTTTAGACACGTGGAAATTCGTTGTTTGTGTAAATCGCAAAATTATTTTGTTATTCAAAAAGTGGCTTAGTGTTTTGCTACATTTTGTCCTTAAATTATTTTTCAAACCACGTAATATGGACGCATCTCATTAAAAACCTGCACTATATGTTTGTTAAATGTCAGAGATGTGGAAATATGTCACCATTTTACATGGCGGTGATTACGACTGACTTGCAACCGATTTTTTCAAGTACAATATTGTTGTGCTTTAATTAAACCACTTCATCAAGTGTGGGGAATATAGCAAATTCCATTTTTAGGTCAAAACATTTTTATGAAGGTTATGTAAACAATTAACGTAAACATGTTTATGTTTCTCAGCGATACACGATTGTGTACAAAGCAGTGCCGAGCACCGAAAGCTTCAAAGTTCAAGCGGATCCACCCGGATCCCGGTCGTCGTCTGCGGTGATGTCGGTGTCTCTCTCCAGTCACCCCGCAGTAAGGGACCGGAGTCTCTCCATCTTTCCGTCTCTGTCTTCCGCGCACTACACGGATGTCCTCAAGAGCGCGCACAGCCTCTTCCATCCCCTCAAGTCCCTGGGCCGCATGGTGACGGACACCCAGACAATCATGCCGTTCAATTTCAGCGGAACTCCGTCTTTCTTCGGCCACTCCGGCCAACAGACTGCGGTTTTCCACGAACAGATCTTCAACGTGCCGTACTTCCACCAAGCGCATCCTCCACACGGCGTGTTCTCCAGACACGAGGGAAAGAGCACGGGCTCCCCTTCTGAGTTTAGCAGCCCGTCCAGCGGAAAGATCTCCTCGGCTTCGTCTTCCCCTGCCAAAGACGGGCATGGCTTCCCACACGCCACAGATCAGCATCCGGAACACACGCTCACCTTCAGCTTTACAGAAGAAGACCTTTTCAAGGTCCTGTACGGTTATTCCAAGAAACAGGGACAAAGTGCCGGACACGCCATCTCCGGACTTGCATTTCCTCCAAGTGCAGGTAAGCGTTTTACTCGTATTAAATCAAATTCGTTTCTGCAAAACTGGCGTCAATTAGCTGTTATAATTTGGAAATATGTTAATTTGTATGCAAACATTATGATTCCACATTTCACTCCATAGCTGATCGCCACCTCAATACTGATGCAGAGGGTTCAGAGCTTCCCGAAGGTAGACCTTTCGCCTAATTTTATTCAAAGATGTTAAAATGTTCATATGCCGGATCTTCTAATTCCCGTACGTGTTAAATGTTTCAGGCTTATCGATTCTCCAAACCAAGTGCGGGAGTCTTCCCCATTACGGAGTATTTGCTGAAAAAAACACTATTTCAAAAGGGACCAGGTTCGGACCCTTTCAAGGCAAACTAGTGAACACCAGTGAGATTAAAACGTACGACGACAACACACTGATGTGGGAGGTAATTATCTGGATTTAACGGAAACGTAAAACTTGGGTGATTTAATTGAATGTTTGCCATCTAAATATTGTTTTACGTATGTTACACTTCGTTTCGTCCACGTAGATTTTTGAGAATGGGCGGCTGAGTCACTTTGTGGATGGAAGAGGAGCGCCGGGCAGCTGGATGTCCACGGTGAAGTGCGCCCGCTTTCCGGAGGAGCAGAATCTGACCGCGGTGCAGTGCGAGGGACAGATTTTCTATGAGGCCTGTAAAGAGATCCGACCCGGCCAAGAACTTCTGGTCTGGTACGGAGACTGCTACGTGCAGTTCTTGGGCATCCCGTTGACTCTCAAAGAGTTTATTGACGACACCGAACAGCTCCCAGCAGAAGGTGTGATCTTCTTAAATACAAATGTTGAATTATTATTTATTATTAGTGTTATTATTATTATTGTTGTTGTTGTTGTTGTTGTGTGTGTGTGTGTGTGTGTGTGTGTGTGTGTGTGTGTGTGTGTGTCATTTTATGCGTTTTTTTTCTGCAATGATTTGTATTTATTTTAACCAGTTTTAAATAATCCAATGACTTGTTTTGCTTTTTCAGATTCTGGCGAGGGTTTTAAATGTGACCGCTGTGGTAAAGTTTTCGCCTATAAATACTACAGAGACAAACACCTGAAATACACGCGCTGCGTGGACCAGGGCGACCGGAAGTTTCCCTGTCACCTGTGCAACAGGTCTTTCGAGAAGAGAGATCGACTCCGAATTCACATCCTTCACGTGCACGAGAAACACAGGCCACACAAGGTAAATTAAATTACTTTTTAATTTCAACTGTGAAAAGCCTTGTAGGCAAATAATTGTTTCTACAATGTTCTACAGTCGTTTCCCTTTTATTACTTTTTTATTTTTGTAAAATTTTAAGTAAAAGTTTAAGAATTGTTTTTCCTTCATGCTACCACATAATTTCTCTTTTGTGATATTAATAAAGTCGCACGTCGTACATACGTTTAAACAAAATATAATTCTGAAATGGATTTTTTTTTAAGAACTTTTTTTGTGTTGTTTTTGGTGCATCTCACAATGGTTGCGTTTTAATATCGAAAGATTTAATATTTTCACATTTTAAAAAGTTCTTCAACAGAATACAAAATTTACAGAGTGTATTTTACACGGTCTTAAATGAACGTGACCTGGATTTAACGCTAATAATTGTGATTTTTGTTTTTGTTTTGTAATTAATTACATGTATTTTCTCTGTTCACAGTGCACAGTTTGCGGCAAAAGTTTTTCGCAGTCTTCAAGTCTGAACAAACACATGCGAGTTCACTCGGGTGAGCGGCCTTACAAATGCGTTTACTGCAACAAGGTGAGTGCAGAAGGACTGTTGTAGACTATATTTAGACCATTCTTGTTTAATCAGAACAATTTCCCTTACTTTAAATCAAACCAAACCTGTGCATTGTGTCCGGGGCCACATCGGGCCATTGGTTTCTGTAACGGGCCCGTGTGAGGTTCAATGGAAGAAAAAAAAATTTCACAAGCAAGACAATTAATGTGGTCCATATTGAGTTCCGATTTTAGTTCGGGCCTCCACTATTTTTTTCCTCAAAATAATTTGTCTTTGGCGACACAAGGCAAATTCAACGCATTCCAATAATGGAAATGGAAATGAAATAAAATTCCGTTTGACAATTTACTACAATTCACAAAATATTGTGACATTTTTAAACGATGAATACAATACAATATCATTCCCGTTTATTAAGCGTTGTATGTTTAGCTTCATTTTGATGTATCTCTACTGAAAACAAATGCGTATTTCGTGTGCCAGGCTTTCACGGCTTCGAGCATCCTTCGCACTCACATCCGCCAGCACTCGGGCGAGCGGCCGTTCAAGTGCAAGCACTGCGGGAAAGCCTTCGCCTCTCACGCAGCCCATGACAGCCACGTGCGGAGAACACACGTGAAAGACAAGCTCTGTTCCTGCGAGGTGTGTGGAACGACGTTTCAAGAAGCCCAAGAGTTAAAATATCACATGAAGACACATAAAAGTAAGTATTGTGCATTCCTCACTGTGCGCGCCCATCAACATCTTATAGAAGTTAAAGTCGTTCTCTCGAGTATGACGTGTGACGAGTATTAACAGACCCGTTTTTCCTTCCAGAACGACCACCTTTGGACAGCACAGTGGTTCTTCCTGGAGATGAGCACTCTATTTGTTCCACGAAAAATTCTATACGTTCTCAAAAGCATCTAGGAGAAAACTTCTCTTTTCCCGGAATGGTCGCCTCCGAATACAGACCATGGAACTAAATCAGTTCAAAAGTCACGTGTAGCACAAAATCTTTGTTTTATTGTAGTTGTACATAATTTAATTTAATTCGGTGTCTTTTTTATTTTAGCGATATTTATTTAATTATTTGGGGAAAAAATCGTTTTTGTACATGTTTGTATGTTAGCTTAAAGCAATGTTTAAAAAAATAATAATCATGTAAAATTAAACCAGACTTTATACTAATTATTTTTCTTCTTATTAAAGTTTCAACAATATTATTTGATTTGCAATTTCTGGATGCAATTGTGATTATTATTTTTTTTTCCCCCATTTGTATATCTGTCGTTTTATTGGAATAAACAAGTCTTTTGAAATCTGTTTATGGTCACCTCCAAAACTGCACTATAAAACTGTAATAGTTATATTATATAGGCACATGATATACTGTGTTTTATGTATGTGTATTTATATGTGTGTATATATAGAACACAATTAATAAATAAACAAAATGACAAAAAGGGTATAATAGCCTATAATCTTAAATAATAACCCCAACCCTAATATTAAAATGTATTTTTACATTATTATATTATTTTAATAAGTTATAACTTTGTTGTTTTCCAGTAAAGCATAGTTAATCCTGACCCTTTTCATCACAAACATCAGTTGTGGGCATTTTTAATCTATAATGTTACAAGTAAATATCATATACATTGTTTCAAATAATAGCATAAACATTGATTCGTTATGGAAAACATATTACTATTACTGATGGGAAGATAAAGAGGGATGGATAGTAAATTAAAGTTATAAAGATAGCAGTGGCCGTTTTGAAGCTTCAAGACCGAAACTTTAGTGTGTTCTCTTACAGTATTTTACTACATGATGGTCAGTGACAGGAGAGGAGGAGTGTGAACATCCCCCAACAGCAAATTAATGACAATGGACTACTGCAATGACATGGTCCATTGCTGAGAGAAAAGACTGCCCTGAAAACAAAGGCGGTCTCACTGACATCTGCTGCCCCCCGATTGTTTCTTCATGGTACCAACTGTCTGTGATGGAGAAGGGAAGGGAGAAAAAGGCTTTCCGACAGATTACTCTCTTCCACACTCCCTGTGAGTATCCCTCTATCAGAACACCACACTACAACCAAAGGTTAAAGGGCAAATTCCAAGCCAGTTGTTTACCTTAGAATCATTCCACAAAAAGTTAATGTTTGCAGCAAGTACTCTCTTCATTTTAATTAATTGCTGTTTTTTTTTTCTTCTGAATTTGAATTATTAACGTTACAATCAGACGTTTTCCAAAACTAGACATAATCAAAATTATAAAATTATTATTGTGAAAAATATTTCGGTAAAGTTAATATTTATAAGTGGTGAATCAAACAGTTGCCTCAGTTATTCGGGATAATTTAAAACACTTTTAACACAACCAAGGAAATAAACAATGATGGTGCTGTTAACATCTCTACCCATTGTGCCACAGGCAAAAAATGGAAAAATATTGGACAAGAAAAAAAAACTGGCATGTTTTGCAAAGATTAATTTTACACTTAATGCTTCCATAGCATTAAGTGTAAAAAAAAATTCACAGGGTCACAGGTCAGGACAACAATTCAATTACTCCTCCTTTCTTCAACTGAGAGCTAGAACATCAACACTCACAAGGGCTTCACCATTCCACCCGCAGCTTTCCAAGTTCCCTGGGGCTTCTGGTACTACATATGTACATCAGAGCTCATGGAGACTTAACAGACCTTTGAGGTAAAAGACATTTGCAAAGACCCTCAGGGTCAATCAGCCCACACTGTAAAAGATTTCCTTGTTAAAAAAAAACGGGTATCTTTAGAGTATGCTGTTGGGCACAGTAAACGACAGGTTTTTTGTTCGTTTCTTACATTTACAGCACAATACTCATTAATGTCTTTCTATGATGCATCGTAAAAAAAAAAAAAAAAAAAAAAACCAGCAACTTGTCGTAAACACAAAAAAAACTGTTTTACTGTAAAATGTACATTTTTTTGTTACAGTGCACCTGGTCCAGATGGCTTGAAGGAAGGTTCTGCAAAACATCCACCAGCTTCATGGAGCTTTTAATTTATTGGCCGTTTAATTCGCTTATTCAGGGATTGATTTCACACTTAACCCTCTGCTTTTTAAACGCTGTCCTGTCTGATCCAAGCATCCATTATTTATTCAGATTTCTTCATTAATATGAGATTAATCCCCTGCGGCATTTGGATGGTAAGGGGTTACCTGAGGTCAATGACTTACAATAGCAATAATTCATTTCCAACAAGGATTGTCCAGCAGACACTTAGACAAAGAAGTGGTTGATGATAGGAGGATAAAGAGCAGTTTGTCTGTTGGCTTCAGGAAAGGATTGCTTACATGCCTAGAATCCCCCCAGTTCCTAGTGTTTGGCCCACACCAGCTCTCTTTAAGTGGTTACCTGTCAGTTCCTATTTCAGCTTTACCTCAGCTGGACACCAACAGTTGAGCCAGACCACAATCTGATCAATTAGCCATATTGATCTTCTAATAGCAGTCAGCGTGCATCACAAGACTTGTCTAAAACTAGCCTGAGGCTTTTCGCTGAGTGAAACCGTAATCTCTGCTCTGCTCTGAGATGACTTCATCTTTTCTCCACAACGGTTCTCCTCACTTGTTGTGGAATTCCGCTTAAAGCTGATCTCAAGTCATGGTGCGTTGCTTCTCTCGAGCAGCTTGGGAGCAGAAGGAGTTTGTGTCTGTGATTGTGCGTTTAGGTTCCTCTGGGATGGCAGGTAATCCTCTCACTGGATGAATCGATCCCACCAAACAGTGTAAAGCTGCCCCATACAGGTCTAGAGGAAAAATAAGCAGATAAAGTGAGAAAAAGGGGATTGGGCAGATGACCGTAGATGAGGCAGATGGTCCTGAAGCTCCAGTCTGCACTGACGCTCAGTCCCAGGAGACGACAGACGCACATATTCCTTACATTACAGCTTTCTGAATGAATACTTCATACAAACGTGTGTGTCTAGGTGTATACAGTATATGGAAGGATAAATGCATTATATAGATGTCTATGAATATTATGGTGAATATAAAATAACTTCAGACATTTTTCCTAGCTAAAGTGTGTGTGCAGATTTATGTTCAGACAAAAACTGTGTATCTGAAGTACACTCATCATGGTAGTGTGTGTTTGATGGTCTCATTCTCATTTGAGTCACTTCTCATTTCATCCAGCATCTCCAGAAGGAACAATTGTGGAAACTGGAGACCGAAGGAGCTCACATCAGAACCTGAACCAAAAAAAGTGAACAGAATTGATTTACGTATTGATGAACAGACACAAAAGATTGTGATACAACAAATTTAGAGTATTGACAAAACGGAAGGAGAAAATTGTATTATTGGTTTTAATTCAGTACATCACTTGAAAGTCATTTCTGACAACAATTTAAATACTGTATTTATATATATATATATATATATATATATATATATATATATATATATATATATATATATATATAAGTTTATAAATAACTGACACTGCAAAATAAATAATTTTTAAATTAACATATATGCACTGTGTCTTTTGCAACTTAAATATAAGTTGGTAATTGGGGCCAAAAACTGGACGTAATTAGGGACAATTAAATGGACGGCAAGAGCAGCGCTCACTGGGTCAGTTAAGCGGTTCCTGATATTGGTTTAAATGAGGGGTCAATGATGACCTTGTCCTTACCCAGATAGTCTATTAATCTGTTTAATGAAAGAATCTCTGACACTGTCTTTTCTTTCCTGCGCTCTCTCGAAAGCAACGTTCTGCCCTCTCTTTTGTGCCCGGGACAATTGACACTGACCCTTTGCTGCTCCCTGGGGTCCTCAGGGGTCAGGAGGAGGACCTGAACAGATAAATACACACTCTCAAACAGCAACTGAAGTGTGGCGCGGCGGCTGGCTGGCCAAGGGCCGGCAACACTTTACGTAAGCGCAGAATTATCCGCACAGACATGGCGGCTTGTAACAGGAAATCTGAAATTAAGATGCACACTTCATGCGAGGATAAGCCTTGCTTTGGACCGCAGCATCACTTGGTGCTGAAACACTTGGATATGGACAGGGCTGCATGATTGACCTTAGCTGGTATATGTAAGGCATTATAAATACACATACTTTTTAGCTTTTTGTACAGTATTTTGTATTATAATATAAAAGTATACTTATATATGTATATATAATTATGAACCTCCTGATAAAATCAAAGCCCACCGCTTCATGAGATAAACACAACCTGTAAATGGAACAGCAGGCCGGTTTATGGCTCCATTACAGACTAAGCCACTGCACTGCTGAGAAAGCAAGCGTTCTTCCTCACATGGAGCCAGTGACGGCCTGTGAAGCCGCAGATTGGCCCCATGAAGAACGGCCACTGGACATAGTCGCTGAGTATCTCTGAAACATTTATGAAGCCTTATAATCCCTTCCCTGACTAATGTACCCTAACAAGCCTTTACAGCCGCACGAGTGTTCCCGGCATCTAACCCTTTAACACCCGACTTTCAGCGCTTTTACGTGGTTTCTGCATTTTTAAAGCCTGGTCACATAGAGACAGGCATTCTAACAAACTCCTCCTTCATGTATTATACAGTGTATATGATGTATACCATAGATTGACATTAATATTTTATGGCACGGATTTCAGTAATAAGCAACGTCTCTTGTATTCTAAATTATTGAAGCAATATTTGATATAATCGCAGGAAAATCATTGACAATAAAGTTACAGTTAGTAGTAAATTTACTTTCAGTTAATAGCTAATTTACTTAGTCTCGGTTATTAAAAACATTTGGGAAACACTGTATAATTAATAATAATACATCAGTATTACTACTATTCTTTTTTTAATTAATTATTGTCATCAGTCCTTCATCTATCCATTTTTACATCCACGTCTCATTATTTAATTAAATTACATAATTATACACATTTTTTCTTTTGGCTCTCAAATAACTTTTAAACATGTAATTTTTGTTAAATATACAAATTTTTTACAATTATTAACCCAAAAACTTTTCTAGAAATAATCTTTAGAGTATGCTGTTGGGCACAGTAAACGACAAGTTTTTTGTTCGTTTCTTACATTTACAGCACAATACTCATTAAAGTCTTTCTATGATGCATCGTAAAAAACAAAAAAAACAGCAACTTATCGTAGACACAATAAAACTGTTTTACTGTAAAATGTACATTTTTTTGTTACATCGCACTGGGTTCAGATGGCTTGAAGGAAGGTTCTGCAAAACATCATTAAAAAACATCAATAACTTTTGTAGAAATAATTTCAAAATGATCACATACAAAATGTTCAAAATATCGACTTGCATATGTGTTCTTTCTTGTTGTCTATTGACGAATTTGGGGAAATTGAAATTATTGGTTTGTGATTGAAAGGGACTCAGGGGAACAGCACAGGTTAGAAGAACAAGTGATCTGGACTGAATGAAGTGACCTCAGGTTGTCATTGTGCTATAAAGAGCCTGACTGGACATTGGAAAGTGTCCATTATTGGGTGTCCCTAGGAGTGTGTGCTATGGCTGTGTTAAAAACAGCCTCTTTGGGGACCTGATCCCATGAGGGTTTTTTACTGCAGCCTCTGCCCTGCGCTGTGTTTACATGTCGAGAATGCCATATGCTAAATGGCTAGTATTACCGCTCAGATTTCCTTCCTTCTCACATCCTCACAGAGTTATAAGAGAGCAGATTTCATTTCAAGCAAAGTGATATTGAGCTGTTTGGGCTATTGATAAAGTATTTTACACCTGAGAGTTTACAGTTTTGTCCAGATAATATCACATGTTTAAGAAAAAAAAACCAAAATCGACCACAACAGGAATGTCTGCCCAACAAACTCATATTCTTCCCATTATTTCACACTACTTTACAGGTTAGATGGCTTTTTAAAGTGAATTAAAAATTCCTAATAATCGGCAATCTTCTAAACAAATCAGTTTTGAATGAATGCTCTTCGTTCACAGTGGTCAAACTAATGATCCTAACACATCACTCATAACACACACACACACACACACACACACACACCCACACCCACGCACAAACACGCACACACACACACACACACACACACACACACACACACACACTCACACTCACACTTACACTCGTTGAGAAAAGGAGACACAGAGGTCAATACAGTCGGTCATGAGGAAGCTTGTGGTGTCCATTACATACAATCTTCATTAGTAGCATGTCGAGTATTAGACAGTTTCTCTCTGGCCTCATCTGATACAGCGTCTGTGCTCTGAAAGCAGCTTTTGATGCAAAAATAACTCCATAATATATATCCAACTCCCCCGTGCCAGCTTTTCCTACATACGTGTTGCCACTTCCTGACACAGAATACCCTGTCTGACTGAAATCAGCACAGTGTTAGTGATCAGTATATTTAATACCACAAACATGTGTCATCTTCTCCATTGCTGCATGTTGTGGTCAAAGGAAGATCAGAATATTCCTTTGGTCTTCATGAAGGACCAACAGGACCGAAGAAAAGGTGACTGGGACATTTGGTCAGGCCGAGCTCAGATCCGATTCAGAGATGCTCTCATGGGACCAAGGATGTTTCACACAGGGAGGTCATACAGGAGAAGACCCTTCTGAGCCCACCCACAGCTTGACGTTATGTTTAGGAAATTGGATATCTCAAAAAATACGTTTTTGCTAAATTCTTGTTTCTATTTAAATCTAAAAAGTAGAAAACAGGCTTTTGATTTGCCTTTGATATATAATTGGTCTAATGAAAACATAAATTATTGTTTGGAATGCAAGGATATTATATTTGTGTTTAACTTTTTAAATTTTTTGTTTCATAAACAGTGGTAAATACTTTTTAAATTTATTTCAAGCTCATGGGGTTTGGAATAAGTGACTCTTTCTGCTTTTTTCTCACTAATCTGCTCTTTCTTTGAGAATGGTTCGCTTGACTTCATCTATTTTAAATTCTCTTTAAATACCCGAGGCATAATCTAAAGACGCAAGCAGGAACAGATCTATCAATACCTTCCCATAAGAGCTGTGCTTAGTTAGCCTAATAAGTGTGTAGCTTTGATTACCTCTTCCCAGTGTGGATTAGAAAGCAGTTTCCCCCTTTGTCCCGCCAATGTTCGGCCCCAGCAGTTCATTGATCAGAATAAGTCAGTTAATAAGCTTGAGACTAATTCATCACAAAACTAGAGACTGGAACAGGAAACCAAAGCTTAATCAACTCATCAGACCTGTGAGAATGAAGACGGTAATTAAAGGCCAAACAGGGATGTATGTTAGATAGTAACGGGGGCTCGACCGGCCAAGACTAAGATAGAGAACGTTCTTTTCTGTGGCCGTGAGCGTAAATCTGTTTCGGCCGCTGAGCACTGGACAAACAATGTCTTCTAGGTGATTATGTGCCTAATGGAAAACTGGAGAAATAGACAGAATTCAACATTCTCAATTGCGCCGTAATTTAGTGTTTAGTTAAGAGAAGATTTTACCTGAGCAAACTTTTATCTAACCAAAAGCCGTTGGCAGCTATTTTTGTGTGCTTTGGTTGTGCAACTTTATAGTTTTTTTGTTTAAAGTAAATAAAGTGTTTAACTTGATATGTCATATATACATTATGTACACTTCTGCCACATTTATTTGCAATTTTAGTTGTAAAACTATTAGTTAAACTCTTTAAGGCAATTTGTATTTGTATGTATGCTTACACATATATTACACGTATACAGTAATCCCTTGTTTATCGCGGTAGATACGTTCCAAGCCCGACCGCGATAGGTGAAAATCCGCGAAGTAGAGTCACAACATTTACGTATTTATTTAACAATTATTCAGACTTTTAAAACACGTTTTTCACGTAGTATTCTTTATTAATGTTAACAAACATCTCCCCGCCGCACGCATCGTCCACGCGGAGATATTAATTTTCAAAGTGTTTGAATGGGGGGATATGAGGCACGAGCGCACGTTTTCCGCTGCTGGGGCACGTGTGGTGGCTGCGATTCGCATCTCCGCGTCAAGACGCGTCTGGCGGCGGTCCGTCTCGAGCCACTGCAAGCATCCTCGCCGAGATAAGGTCGGGAAAAAAAGAATCCGCGAACATACGTAATAAAGAACAAAATCCCGCGAAGCAGTGAATACGCGATAGTTGAACCGCGAAGTAGCGAGGGATTACTGTTTTCATTAGGGCAGACATATTTAAAACATTTTAAAATGAAGATATACATTTTATTTGGGATATTTACACAAAAATAACAAATAATTAAGTAAAATTGTAAATCTGACAATTATCATGGTGACAAATGGCTCATCATCATGTTCAACAGATCGCCCGGTAAGAGTTTGAAGAGCAGGGTCTTGTTGAGAAGACACTCTAGTTTTGCAGGCACAACAACAACAACAACAACAACAACAACAACAACCAGAAAACAATTGTTTACATTTGTGTAAAAAATAAATAAATTAAATTAATCTGGTGTAAAATTGATTTTTGAGTTGTCATTTTAAGTGAAGAGGTATTTCCTTTCCCAGCAAACCAGCTATGAATGATTTCTGCAAATGATTCCGATATTATGAGACGTGTGATGGCCGAAAAGCCTAATTTCTCTTTGTCACTGTCTGTTTTTCGGGCATTCTGGGGATTGAGGAGCCACAGTGTGGCCGTCTTCAATGTGTGGCCATCAGCCACAATAATAAGCCCCCAAGGTAAGAGGGGAGAGTTATTAACATGCTTCTGACCCTATGTGACCAGTGGGTTTCACACAAGTGTCCGCGTGGGCAGTGCTCTCTGGCAAGTGAAATACCCCGGTGACCTATTAGATGAGCAGCGTCCACTAAACTACCTGTTCTAGGTCCCACCTCAATCACACACTAATGAACGAGGCCTGATGGGTAATTGCTCCTGCACGTGGAACTAGTAGCCAAGTGAGGGTTGGCTAGTTAGTGCTGCTCGGAGGCTTGAGGAAGACGGACTGGGACAAGCTCACCAGCAGCGGTCAGTACGTGGCAAACACTCAACTTTGTGCATCCAATGTCTTTTTGTGGAAGTGGTATAACAATGGATGTGTGTGTAACCGCTCGCAGACACAAATGTCTGCACAAAGTCCATCAGACGATCACTTGTTGCTTTGCTTGTAAGTCAAGATAAGTCTAGAAAAAACATAAAATGCCATAAAATGACTGTAAAATGCTGCATTTTTCTAAAATAGATAAACATTTCATTAGACAAAAAAGGGTTATAAATTAGGCTGACAATATTTTTATTGTCAATATATTTATTTTAGTCAAGCCAGAAAATGTACATAGACAGAAAGACAGGAGTCAACAGACCCACAGACAGGTGAGGTGAGTAAATAGTTAGACAGACAGATAACACAATTACTCAGGCAGACATGTATGAGGTTGGATAGACGATTGATAGATGTGCAGATTGACGAGTATATAGACAGAGAGAGAGAGAGAGAGAGAGAGAGAGAGAGAGAGAGAGAGAGAGAGAGAGAGAGAGAGAGAGAGAGAAAGATTAATAGATTGACAAACAATAGCTAAACTGGTGGTCAGTTTCAGAAAGGCTTGAGACCTACAGTTAGAGGAGCAGTGGTCAGTCCTTCCAGAAAGGCTAGAGACAGTAGAGACACTCTTGTCTTCATTTTCCAACATTGTGCTCCATGTGATGATCAGCTATTGATTGGAATGAGGGTTAAATCTAAACGCTGCCCTCCCACTCATCATGAGCTGACCCAGTGGATTCCAATCCCTTCTCCCCCGAGACCCTGCCAAGGTTCTTACCCGTCCATGTCATTAACGTGTGAATCATGGACGGATCAGGTTGAACCAATATGTGCTTGTTTACTTGAGCTTTGACTTTTTTTATACTTTGCAACACTATGCCAGGTTTATTTGTAATTGCACGCACACACACGCATAGAGTTTTTGTAACCATGCTGTTTGTTTGTACTGACTTGTACAAACGCACACACACTTGCGCACACACAGTGTGTATAACTCTGTGCATTGTAATATTATTCTTATACTTGGTTTAAATGTTTGTAATGTTATCATTTACCAACCAAAGTGTATTTACAAAAAACGTCATATGTAACTAAGGACGATTTTTTTTTTACAAAATTAATATCAAAATATTAGGAATGATTTACTTTTTCTTTAAATTAAGAGTGTTAAAAGTTTGTTTTTATGTACAATGGAGCTGTGAATTTTAGTCTATTTTTTATTTTTATTCTAATATTACATTACTGCGGCAAATGACAATATGGTTGTTAGAAAATGTGTAAAATAAATGAAAACATACAAATGTACGGGAAACATTTATTGAGAAGCTAAACAATTTTGTCTAAAACAAAAAGCGTGAGATTAAATAAAAAACGCAATCTTCATTAGAATTCAAATTCTTCCAAGCCACGTTGGTGAGAAGAGACAAACAATCCGCACCTGCCAAATATGTTTTCCTTAAAATTCACTCCAGAGTGTGTCACAGCCTTTTTCTGCTAAAGATTAGACTTAATCTGAGCAAGATTGCACAGCCTCGCGTGGCGTGTGCAGAGATGCTGATGCATAACCAGCGAGGCTGATCAGACTGGATCTCCATCCATTACCTCACATAGATCTGTTGATCTCTCCGGCGGCTAGATCAATAGCACATCATCTCAGTAGGTTTATTCAGGTTAGTTGGTCTGGTATTACTAATAAAAACAGAGGGGAAAGGTTGAATGATGCAGCTAATCATTAGGCCATTGGCCCGACTCACAAAATCCCCACGTGAGCTTTTCACACAACACAACTCTGTCGTTGGATCAGATCAATAGACAATGTCTGCCATTCCTCTTCCTCTCCGCTCTTCTTCTCTCATGCACTGCATCACACCTACAGTTCATTGAATTTCCCCACTGTGTGGAAACAGCAACGGCTGTAAATATAGCCTTATACATGATGAGATATCAATAACACATTGAGTTTGCTTGTCAGGCTGAAAAGATGAATGGGCCATTACGTCCTGGAAAAATCTGAAACAAACCAAGCTTTACTTTTCGCTATGATGTCACTGTCTGCAATGGGAAGCTACTGTAGTTACTGTAGAACAACAAATGATTTACACCCTGACGGAACTCAAAAAATTAGATGAATTATTCTGTATTAACTGAATAAAGTATAAATATGATAGTTTCTACTGTTGTTAAAATTTAAATATGCATCTATCAGATGAATCTATCTTGAAATAGAACCAAGAACATCACTCTCTATCAGTTAGAATGCTTGGACAAAATAGACTAATTAAAAAGGAAATATTATTATAATATATAATATTTATAAAATATAAAAAGTAGAAACAAGTCATTAATATCCATATATTGGGTAATATAAGGCGTACCTGATCACAAGTCGCTAAATGTAAATGGAAATCCTAATTTGTTTTCACATAAAAAAAAGATTTTGTTGGGATTAGGCATTTTGTTCCTGAAAAGAATGTTTTAAACCGTTTTTTGTTTTTTAAGGGCAACTTAAAATAGCCCAAAAAATATAGAATTACAAAATGTACATGTTACATGGATAAAATAAACAATTAACAAATACTGTAATACAAATTTAACGTTCATTGAAGGTAACTATTCAGATCTAAACTTTTATTATTGTATTTATTGAGTTTTTAAGCATCAAAATTAAAAAGTAAAAAAATAAATATACAGTATATATATATGTGTGTGTGTGATTTAAATTGATCAATTAAATCAATTTATTAATTAATTAAATATGTATGATTAATTTCAACAACAGATTAATGATTAACTAAACATGATTTATTTTACAAATTTGCAGACTAATCTTACCTAAGATCTAATATTTGTAAAGTATGAATAGTTAAAAAAAAGAATATTACTTTTTCTCTTGAAATGCAAAATATTATTATAATACTAAATATACTAAAGGAGGGGGAAAAAACACAAACTACAGCGTATTACAACAAAGCAACTTAATTAAAAATGTCAGAAAAGTTTGGACAAATAAAAGATGAGAATTACTAATACTATCCTAAATATTTATCCCAATACATACTAATTAGAATTAGTAAAATGAATTAGTGCTAATTAATTGGTATTATAATGTGTAAGTATTATACTTAGTACTATTATAACTAATAAAAGTATTATAACCGTTTTTATGTACTATTAGTATATATAAATACTTTTGACTTTTTACCATTTTAATGTTTTTACCATTAAAAAGTCACATTTTCATGAAAATATTTCATCCTAATCCGATTAAATTAAAATGTTCTCTGATTTACTCTGTGACTGACCGAAACTTTTTCTTTTGGTTCTTCAGGTCTGATTAATTTTTCCGGTGGGAATACGTTGGTATTTGTTAGTCTAACTTTGCTGTGGCCTGTTATTCATTTGTCGGCCAACTGTGCCTCTCCATTGATCCTTCTCCAATCATTGACCGAGAGCCTTTGACCACTCAATCAGGGGCCGCGGCTGAATGACACTTTAACTCCTTCGCGTCCATTTGTTAAGCAGCATTTCCAGCTCATAATGCTCATGCCACTCACAGCATTGGCAAAGTGTGCCCTCCGCCATGAATCACAAAAGCCGCTTGTCACAATAGTCACAAATGAGAGTGGACGCTGTGCCGGCGGCACATGGCGGTGGGCTATTAAGAAGTTAAGCCCATTGTGGTGGGCTTTCCTCTGTTTCTCCTCTCACTGGCCGTCAGGCTGCTAATTGTGTCCCTTTCAGGACTTTTTTAGATCAGCACACTTCTGGAGGAGAGTGTGAAAAGAAGAAGGGGCGGGGTGGGGGCGGTGTTGGGTGACGCTGTCCTCACAAACGAGGGTCGAGCACGTGCGCGGCACAATGCGGCCTCCAGATTAGGGGCTGACATAAAGGCCGACTGAACTGTAATTACACAGCAAACAGCTCTGAGGGGAGAACAGAGGGTCCGACACTGCTCCATTGGCAGCTGTGCTTCGAGCAGCCACTTACTGTAAGCAGGGGAGGAGAGGAGGTGGACCGACACACTCCGATGAGAGATGCCTGATCCATATGCCTCCCCTCCCCCAGCACACACACACTGGTTTGCAAACATACTCAAATGCTTCAGAGCACAACAACATTATAAAGAAAAACTGTGTGTGTGTGTGTGTGTGTGTTGCATATATGCTGTTAAAGTCATTTCTACAAACTAAAATCTAGATTTGTTCTTGTGGCCTTCACATTTAAATTTGACATTTTGAATTGCAAAATGCCTAAAAGTTTGGAACTATACCTGCTATGACAAAAGATTAATGACACTGGCTGAATTATGTGAACTATGGTTCAAAAGACACACACACACACACACACACACACACACACACACACACACACTTGGGCTCAAACATGCTCAGAAAGATACAGATAATACTATTTGTGTGTCACTACTTTTGTGGGTCTCTGTCTGATTACACTATATGTCTGTCTGACTTTCTACAAACCCACAACCAAAAAGAAGAAAATCAGTAAGAGCAGACTGAACGATTGTGTGTCTCAACCTTGCAAGGAGTGTGTTACGGCGGACCCTCGCGTTCTGCAGCGGACCCTAAGCTCTGCTTTAATAGGTGTGACTAATGGCGGCCTGAGATTTCCTTCTCGCTGCTAATTTGTGAAAAGGTCTTGAAGCAGCGGCAGGAGAATCTGCTTAAGCTGGTGAAACGGGAGATAAAGTTGCAGCGAGGTTAAAGACTAGCGATGAGGCAGCATGTCGTGGAGACGGCGCTGACACACCGGGGGAGCCATTGAGATGCAGCAGGACCGACTCAGGCTAATTAACAGTAGGGTCCGGTTTACAGTACAGAGCAGCAATTACAGAGATGGAGGCAGAAGCACGGCTTTTAGGGCTCACAATACGTCAGTATGGGGCAAATAAAACTGTGTCTCATTCATGAAGATTGGTGGTCCGGTTTCTCAACAGGGGCTGTAAACGCTGTAAAATAAATGAGCAGTCGTTGGGTGAAGTGACAGGAAAGAAATTCATCTGGCAAAAAGAATCCAAAGCTGCGCAGTGAAGCCATGTTCAGCACCATGGCGACAGTTACATGCAACACGTCAAACTCAACATCTCATGCTGATGAGGAAGATAAAAACCATCACATAGCCGTTGAATAACAAGAGGCAATATTTTGTCATGCAAGTTAATTTATTATGCTATGTTATTTACTGTCTGTCTGGTTATCGATCTGTCTGTCTGCCATTTCTTTTGTCCAAGTATCTGTCTACAATACATCCATCCATCCATCCATTCATCCATCCATCCATCCATCCATCCATCCATCCATCATCCATCCATCTATCTATCTATCTATCTATCTATCTATCTATCTATCTATCTATCTATCTATCTATCAATCAATCTGTCATTCTGCCTGTCTGTCCTTTATCTAGTATCTAGTAGATAAAAAGTACCTGTTTATCTATTTGTCTGTCGGTATACTGTGATACAAATACAGTATCTATCTACTATCCATCCATCCGTCCATCTGTCCGTCCCTCTGACTGTCCTTTTAGTCTGGAGATAGCTTTTAGTCTGTCTATTTGTCTGTCCAATTTCTCAATCCATCTTTCATCCAAGTACAGTACATATCTATCTGTCTGTCTGTTTATTTCTCACTAATGATTCATTTAACCTTTAACTTCCTTGATTTTACTATTGATATATTTCAATGAGCGAATGAATCACAGGCCAAACACCCATTTCAATCAATGTCACTCCGTCAACAGACATATCAGCAGGTTGAGTCGCCGGTCTGCTTCCCAACGCGATGGCAAGGGAAGTTCCTCATTCCTTTTCATTAAGCTCGACTTTGGGATGGACAAGCAGATCAGCCCACACCCTCATCCACATTGTCCAAAGTTCCTCAGGAGATTGACTTAAAGCTCAACCTTGCCCACCTGATCCTGATCTCCAGCCCTGAAGGCATCATTGACATTACTGGGCCATTTAGACCCGCTGCTTTAAGCTCCTCTGGAGCAATTATGCATTCATGTGTGGGTAATTGGCATCCACGAATATGAAACGTTTGCTGGGCTCTTAAACACCATCAGGACTTTGGATGTCGCCCTTTTGGGACAAAGCCTGGAGGTGTTACCCCATTTCCATCTATTTAGAGTGCTGGGAAGAGGTTGAAATGGCTCTGTGTTTACAGTAAACTTTCGGGGAAAATGCTGAGTGCTGCTGAACCGCTCTTCACCCACTTATTAGTATCTCCATTCAGTCCACCTCACCCACCCTTACAGAGCAGCCATCAATAGCGGGAGTCTTAATTAAACAAGCAGATGCGGGATTGTCAATCATAGCCAGAGACAAGACTGTAACAATGTAATATACAGTCGTCTGACGGGCATTCGGTTCCCCTGACATTACTTTACCTTCTAAGGGAGAAATCATGTGAAAAGCCGGGCAGGACCAGGCCATTATACTAATCTGCAGCATAAAATCAAAGTTGGCTTCGGGTGAGTGTGGGTTTTTTTCTGATTGTACTTACAGTATATGATGTACTTTACATTGATTCATTTACTTTAAGATTTTGTTTTTGTAGTTCATTTGTTATGACACCGGAGACATTTCTGGTGAAAAACCTTATACAAACAGAGTGTATTTGATACTTTTTGTATCAACTTGAAGGTTATTGTAGGAAATATTAAAAGTATAGAATTAAAACAGACAATGATATTTTTTTTCAATTCTTATCAAACACACACACACACACACTGATAGTATTTATTTACTTGTGCATATGTACATATTGATTATGTTTTATCAATTCAGTTTTTATAATATATTTGTACTTACCCCACAAAACAAATTCAAAGTAAAAATACCCTATAAAAAAACATAATGCATTGGCTTTTTTGCATTGTATGTTTGTGTTTAAATTACACTAATTTAAAGAAAAGTGTAAATTATAGTTATAGTAAAGACATATGAATTACTGATATTTAGAAAACACAGCTGTAAACGCCTTTCATTTATTTCATTTTAATAATCAATCAATCAGATTGAATATTCATAAGGAACATCCCATGATGTCATAAGGTAGATTATACATGTAATTTATTGTTTCTTAGTTTATCACTAAACCCCCCCAACCAGTTTGAAACTCATTAAATTCCACTGTTTTATTTTATTTTACTGTACTTGCACAAGTCAATTTAACTCATACAATCTTAGAGATTTCTCAACACAGAAAAATATAAAAAATATTATAAGTATATTGCATTCGTACATTTTGATTGGGTATTTTTGTTTTTACATTAAAAAACGTTTTTAAATTCTCAGTGCACAGAACGGTGCCTACTGTACATATACAGAAACAATAAACAAATATTAACACTGTTCTTTATCATTTATAGGCAAGAGTGTTTGAATAATGCATGAGCTCCTGCCTTAAATCAAAAGCCTCTTGCGGAAAAGAGAGAGCTCAATTCCCTCTTCTCCGCAGGACTTTGCTTTGCCTGCATGGCGTCTTTGTCAGAAGCAGTTGTGTGTTATCCGAGGAACAGAAACAGGCCTGGTAATCCTTTCTGATGCTGGACGCATAACTGTTAAAACTCCCCTGATAGTCAGCGCGGGGGTCTTTGGCCCACTATTGTCATTGAGCCGTGGCTCACGTGGTGTTAGCAGTGGCTGCTTTGTGATGCTTTTCGTTTTTTCGCATGATCATGAGGTCAATCTGCTTGGATTGCTGCGCCTGGTATGGGGCCTATAGGTTTTCAATCGGGTCTGTATTTCACTCGCTTTCAAGTGTTCGTCTCCTCACCTGTGGTTTGGAGCCAGTGTTCAGTATGTGTGTGTGTGTGTGTGTGTGTGTGTGTGTGTGTGTGTCACTTATTTTACACTAAAAACTTCTCGCAGATTATACGACAGAGCACAGCTAATTTCTTTGAAAGCCCCTAAGAACCGAATGACTTCTGAGCCATTTACTGATGAGGACAAGAAACCCAAATTACCGTTTTTATTACTTTTACGTTTAAAACGTGTCTGTATAATCTATGACACTGTGAGCCACATTCTAGAATATGTCAAACTCGAGGCATGTCGTACTATATATTTAGTCAGTCATCTTCTACCGCTTCATCCTTTACAGGGTCGCGGGGAGCTGGCGCCTATCTCAGCGTCTTAGGGCCTTAGGCAGGATACACACTCTGGATTGGTGGCCAACCATTCGCAGAGCGGGACACACAGACAAACACATTTACACACTCACTCATACCTATGTGGTCAATTTTCCAATTACAATTAGCCTGAAGCGCATGTTTTTGGACTGTGGGAGGAAACCGGAGAACCCGGAGGAAACCCACGCAAGCACGGGGAGAACATAGATTACATTATATAACTAGATCCTTTAACACGGAGCTGTCATCATCATTGGCACTAAAAGCCTGGGGATGAGAAGCGCTAATGACACTAGTCTTTCATGGTTGTTGCAGTTTGCAAATTTTGCTAATATAGACAGGATATATATTTACAGATAACGAATCATTATAACGTTTTATTTTATTTTAATTATTATTTTAAATCTGAATATTATTTCTGTCCATTTTTATCCACATTTACGTTTGAAAATCTACTTTTATTGTGTTTTTAAATGTTTGGTCCCCCTTGGTCCCCCTTCAGGTGAGTTTGAAACACCTCTTCTAGAAGATTCCATCTTCCCACAACCAGAACTCTCTCGCTCTCTTTGGGCGTGTGTGTGTGTGTGTGTGTGTGTTCGGGAAAGACTTATCAAAAGTATGTCTGATTTCCTTTACTAGTCAAAGGCCTAGACAGCGGTTCATTAGCGATTCCTGTAAGGTCCATCATGTCGGGAGGGTTAACAGGAAAAGTGTCAGCCCTTCTGTGCAGCCGCGTCTTCTCAAGGCCACACAGAGAGTGTCAGCGGAGACACATCTGTCTCTGGCTACACTTCACATCTGCCTTTTCAGTTCGAGCCTTAGACCTCTTTTAATTTGTATTAATTTGTAATAATCAATATTTGTATATATGTATACATTATATACGTGTATAGACTGTGCACTTGCCTTACAAAAAAGAGACTCCGCAATCAAAGGTTGTTTTTAGACAATATCTAAAAGATGTTTTATTGTGTGTTTTGTCTGATTGGTGATACCTTTAAAATTATAATATATAGTTAAAATGGTGGTAGTTTTCCAAGTTATTCATCCTAAATAGTGGGAAATACACAGTTTGTAGTTGCAACTGCCTCACAACTAAAAAGACTGTGATCAAAGGCCGTCATTTTTTAAGATAATGACTAAAGAAACCTTATCTTTCATTTTTCAATTATGGTATTGTGTCATCTCTTTTAACGGTGATAAATAAATAATACACAGTATATATGCAATTAATATACAAATAAACATATGAGCACATATGAAAAAAAAGAGCCCAAAACCAGAAAGGCTGGTAATACGGTTGGTAATAAATAAGGTCTAAATCAACCACAAGAAGTTTGCAAGATCAGTTGCAGGGAAAACACGAGCAAAGCAGGTCTCTCGTGTACGACACAGGTAAAAATGTTTATTTAACATTTTAAACATGTAAAACACTTAACAGCTATCCTTTGGTAAAGTGAGTGAAATCTCTGTAATGAGAAGGGGTGTGGTCTAATGACATTAATACCCTATATCGGGTGTGCATAATTATTAGGCAACTTCCTTTCCTTTGGCAAAATGAGTCAAAAGAAGGACTTGACCGGATCCGAAAAGTAAAAAAAATTAGATATCTTGCAGGGGGATGCAGCACTCTTAAAATTGCCAAGCTTCTGAAGCGTGATAATCAAACAATCAAGAGTTTCATTCAAAATAGTCAACAGGGTCGCAAGAAGCGTGTGGAAAAACCAAGGTGCAAAATAACTGCCCATGAACTGAAAATAGTCAAGCGTCAAGCTGTCAAGATGCCACTTGACACCAATGTTGTCATATTTCAGAGCTGCAACATCACTGCTCCATCGGTGAGAAATACTCACTGAGACATGGCCAAGGTAAGGAAGGCTGAAAGCGACCACCACTGAACAAGACACACAAGCTGAACGTCAAGACTGGACCAAGAAATATCTAAAGACAGATTTTTGATCGAGTCTTGATGGGCTCGTGGCTGGATCGGTAAAATCACACGCGTCCAAGTACTCCACAGCGTGGCTGGCAAGAAAGGGTCTAAAAAAAGGAAAACTAATGAAATGGCCTCCTTGTTCACCTGATCTGAATCCCATAGAGAACCTGTAGTCCATCATCAAATGTGAGATTTACAAGTAGGGAAAACAGTGCATCTCTCTGAAGAGTGGTTGCTGTTGCACGCAATGTTGACAGAAACATTGACAGAATCCATGGATGACAGGCTTTTGAGTGTCCTTGTAAAGAAAGTTGGCTATATTGGTCACTGATTTGTTTTTGAATGTCAGAAATGTATATTGTACATGTTGAGATGTTATATTCGTTTCACTGGTGAAAATAAATAATTGAAATGGGTATATATTTGTTTCTAAAGTTTTTTGTTTACTTATATTTGTTTCAGCTTTGATATTAATTAATTTTTTTGGGTTAGTTGAGAACATGGTTGTTGTTCAGTAATTAAAAAACATCCTAAGAAATACAACTTGCCTAATAATTCTGGACTCACTGTACAGTAGTAGTACTAAATGTACAATTTGTTTCCCATTAGTACCGATGGCCCACTCTAGATGGCGGTAAGGCAACTGCCTCTGCCTTCGGCGATGCTGAAGTAATTTTGTCCTGGAACGCTTGCCGTAAATCAAGATGGAACCCACCAGGTTAAGAAATGTGAATTTTCGTTTGTGTCATCATGTCAGTTAGTCATTTCATCTAAGTATGTCGTTCTTAAATTCGTTGGACATCCGCTGCAGATTGTCTAGCTGGCTCACTGAGCAGGTTTGTAAATTATAACGACTGAGTTGTTGCGTTTTCAATTCTGGCTTCGGTTACCTTGTCACAGTCATTACTTAAAGTAATGTTTGGAGTACACAGAACTTTGTAATGGCCCTTTTACTAATTCACCACGCGTGAATAATCTTTTTTTTTTTCCAATGTAGGGATTGTATTTTCTGAATTGAAGTATTTTACCTATAACACGTGATCCATTTGAAAAGTTTAAAGACCACGGAAGAAAGTACAGCGTAACATCTGTGACAACAGCGCCATCTCCAGGCTGGTCGCCATCCGGATGTAAGGATCAAATTATCAGTATTAGTACTTAACCATAAAATAGCGCATAAAAAATTACATAAAATGGCGTAGTCAATATTTTTATAAAAATATTATTTTGAACTACACTGATTGTTGGATACGCTGTTACTGTAATGGTTTTGCACAATTGCAATCACCTTTCGATTTATTTGAGATGTATCGCGTTAAGACTGTGTGCCATCTACTGGAGAGCTTGGCGAGCTTTACCAATGAACTTTCATAATATTTTTTAGAGTCTGCTAACCTTAAGCGTTTTCCGGTGTGGCTATTTCCTCGAGGTTAAGCGCTTGCACACACAACCAAACTTCCTAGTCAGTCCCAGTCCTGCCTATAGGGATGCAACGATTATAGATTTTGGTTGTACGATTATAGTTTGAAGAATAATTACGGTTTCACGATTATCACAATTATTATGCATTAATTAATTTCAAAACACTATTAGTTAAGAAAATAACATGAAAACTATTTATTTATTGCTGCTCAATAACCTAACAATACAGGACAAAGTTATGATAAAAACAATTTTTACATTAAAATGTTTTCATACATGACTCAAAAATAAGTGAAAAAAGTTTGATTTAAACATAAAAAAATTATTTTTCACTACACCATAAATAATTTTAATTTTATAAATATTGAATACTGTAACTTTAAAATGATCAATAACAAATTAACTTTGACTGGAGTTGCAATAATGATACAAGATAACTTTCAGTATTTAATTACATTAACAATTATATTTCTATAATAACAATATTAATAATAATAATTCTACTATCAATATCAGTATAAAATAATAAAATTAACTTAAATTAACTGTTGCTATCATCAGTTTTAATTGATACATAATTTTAATAATTTGTAATAATTACTCTAACACATCATTTGTTTACGTTGCACTGAAAGCCATGCACAACTTTTACCACTACAGTGTTGATTCATTAATATTTAATTTCATACAAACGTATTTCATTCACACAATTTGCTACACACTTGGGAATGGACAGAATAGATGCTACTCACTTAAGAATAGGCAGAATACATGACATACCACTACAAACTTGGAAATTGACAGAATACTGGCTAGACAGCTACATGCTTGGGGATAGACAGAATAGATGCTAGACAGCTATCGGTACATTCTTGCGAATAGACAGAATACATGCTATACCACTACATGCTTAGGAATAGACATGATAGACAGCTACACACTTAGGAATCGATATAATACATGCTAGACAGCTTTGCACCTACATTAAGGTTACCACTTTTAATACAAACAAAAATAAGCTATGCATGCTGCCTACAAATACTTGGAGTACACGTAGACAATAAACTGGACTGGACATTAAACTCTGCAGCACTCTTCAAGCAGGCTGTATTTTCTGAGGAGGCTCAGGTCGTTCAACGTCTGTAAAGCCATGCTACAGATGTTTTATGTGTATGTTGTGTCTAGTGTCTATCTATGCTGTGGTCTGTTGGCGAGGTAGCATGAAGGTGGCTGACAGAAACACACTGGATAAACTCATCAGAAGAGCTGGATCTGTATTGGGTGTACGGGGATGAATAAAGTCCAATGGCGTGCTAGTGGCGGTTTTCAAGATGAAGGTAGTAACATCTGAACATTAAAATAAACTCTTTCATTGAAATGCAGTCAGTCTATCTCTTTTGTAAATCACCAGACTTGATTGATTTTGGCAAAAATATTAGTCATTATTTTCAGTAACACCTATCCAAACATAGAAACAGCACATACATTAAATAGCTTCAATTATCTACATATCCCATTTCTAATTTGTCTAAAGTTGCAATTGACTACTTTACATGGACATTATGTTGTTAAATGTAATTACTCGTGTAATAAATTAATGAATGTGTCAGGATTATTTAATTTTATGTAATTTTACAAATGACAAATTGTGACTGTGTGTGAAAACCAGGCCAAATGAGATCCACTTTGATGTTATCCATTCATTTCACTGGGTAAAATCGCGTCAACAACTGACGTCACAATGTTTCATCTGAAACGCAAGTGGCTGAAACAATTTAAGACGCGCTTTAACCTGGAAAAGCATCTGTCATTTTATAAGTAGTTGCAGCCTTCGGGAGGGTTAAAAAGACCAAGCAAACTAACAATAACGTCGATTGTTACCCAAACAAAAGTAGGAAATGAGGCATCTTAATTAAATGCGCGTGGGATGATTTGGATGAGACACTGTTATAGAAATAAATTACGAGACAAAGATCGTCCCGCATTGATTCAAAACCAATAGCGCAATTTCATTCTCAAATACAGGAAGTATCAGTATTTCAAAAGGACAACCGTGAAATAGACACCAAAAGACCAACTTGCACATTTATTGCCAACCATACTTATCTGATACACAAAACATATACTTTACCCTAGCACATTTTAAAGAGTACGTCTAATAAAACTTTCCCCGTATCTCCCTTCCATATCACCACTTCGACCGTATCTCCCTTTCACCTCTGCGGCGACACTGCCCTCTACAGCACAATAATGGCAGTGCCGCTGCACGTGCAAGACATCACGCGCCCATAACTGCTCTTTTGTCAAATCAATTCACCCCATTGGAAAAAACTAAAACTAAAATAAAACCTAAAACTAAAACACTTTAATCGACCCCCACTCTTTTGACCCTTTTAATACATAGAATACGCTAATTCCCAAAGAAAGAACGAATATTTAAATATTTTTTTCAACTCTGGTAATTATTTTATGTAAAAAAAAAAAACACACACACAACATGTACTAATATACAGTCTATTTACTGTGACAGGGTCTGACGGAGGTTAAGGTAACGGAAGAGGGGCTTTGAAGTTGTTTCAACACCTTTTAGTGTTTAAGCGAGTCCTTAACGCACGCTGTTGTGTGTAAACCCTTTAAACCCGGTTCATTACCAAAGCTGCTGTACTGAAAATAAATCACACCTCACGGTCAAGTTAATCAAAATCATCTGAGAGAAAGCGCAGACTCGATCAAGTTTCGCAACCGTCTCCTTCTGATCTCGAGCTTTTGCGCCTGTTTCTCGCTCCTCGGTCGTAAGACTTTATTATGAAAAGATAGTAGCGAGACACAACATTTCACAGCCCAGAGTTTGGAGATAGAGAGAGTGAGTGTGACACGGATGATCAGCCGATTGGACGTCAGAAGAATATCACCATATATAGTCAATATAATTGGACGCCGGAATAAAAGCAGAACGTCATATTTTGGATATTATACGAGCAAAGATATCACTTCTAGCGCGAGGCGTCTACGTGCTTCAAGGTTCCAGATCTTCAGCAATCTGATTAAGCAACACACACAGATGAATAAAAGTTGAAAAAAAGTCAACCTGACCTCTCATTCGCATTTCAAGCTTATTCAATATTAAACTTTTAAAGCCATTTAATTCACATTTTACACACGCACATCGTCCCGTCTCGATAGTTTCAGGTTTGTTTTGAAGTGGTCTTCCTCTTCTCATGCATGCCAAGTAAAAACAAAAACACAGAAAATGATTCCTGAGTCTTGTGACGTCACTGCTCAAGCCTATCGAGTTTTTACAGGAAAAACTTTACGATAGCGATTACAAGCTCTGGTGAAGAACAAAATTGAAGAAACTTGGGAGGTGGAAAAAAAAACACCAGGAACCTTTCAGCATTAATACACAGACCTTGGCCATCAGTGTAAAGACTGACAAAAGTTCCTCAGGCAAAACATCGTTCATCCGCATCCAAACTCATTTTGACACAAGGGAGACTCCAGACTTGTCAAAGTGACGCAAAAAATTCTGAATTTCACACTAGAACAAAAGAATCCCACTCCACTGTACTCAACTGTCCCAATCGCATCAGAAGCGGTTCTAATGTTCTCCATGTGAGAAGAGCTTCTCCAGAAGCGCAAACCTGAAGTTTAATCTGGAGATGGCGCAATGGCGAAAAGCTGATGTCCTCCTCTCCATTTGAGAAGTGTTGCTCAAGTGAGGCTCATGTGAAGATTCTGACTGACAATTATCACTTGAGGACCCACAGAACAGTGAAACCGTTCTCCTGCCCGCAGTTTTGCAAATAGTCACGCTATTTGAAACCTTCTCTTGTTCTCAGTGTTGGAGGAGCTTCTCATTCAAAGCCTGACACCTCACTCTAGAAAAACCCTTCTCCTGTCCTCAGTGTGGATCTAGCTTCTCACGTTATCAAAGCCTGAAGATTCACATGATGGTTCACACGGGTGAAAAACTCTTCTCCTGTTCACATGAGGATTCACCTTGTGTGAAAAGCCAATCGCCTGCCAGCGTTGTGGAAAGAGCTTCACTCAGAAAGGAAAGCTTCATGTTCACATGAAGATCCACTCTGGTGCCAGCATTGTGCAAGGAGATTCACCAAAAGACCACCTTTAAAAATCCATTGTGCAGTACAGTTTTGTGATGCAAACATTAGGGTTGTCCCATTTATGCCTGTTGGAAATTACCGTATTTTCCAGACTATAAGACGCACTATGTGAAAAAAGATTAGGAAATGGATGTTCTTCAGTAAAGCACACATTTTTCTTCTCGTTAAGACACGTTCTCAATTTTAAAACATTTGTTAGAATTTTGGGTGCGCAAGAGTGCATAAAAGTTTTGTGTTAGAGGCCATAAAACATGGAAATTTGATCAAATGTGCCAGTTAAATGCGCTTTATCAAAATTATTTTAATTTAATCATTTTGACAGGAATAAAGTGTCCCTGGCGATCACGTTTGTGTGTTCTCGTGCTACCGGACCAACAAAGTTGTGTCATCCCTGCTTTTCTTCTGGCTCTCACTATCATGTGTATTTTCCTCCATGGCCGGGTCAGTGTCATCGCTGAACCTTTGGATCCAGCGTGGACGTTCTGAACTCCAGTGAGAAACACTCATTCAACGTCCAATCCGGCATTTGCCACGTGCCACGTTTAAACGCCCTTGCCGCACCATCTATAACTCTGGTGCCTAGAGTAAAGCTGCTTTTCAATCTTTCAAAGGTCTGGAACTGAGACTGTTAAACAAGCCTCAACGGTGACCATGTTTAAATCTGGGCTGAAAACATGTATGTTTAATTGTGCATATAATTGTGGTTCAAATCTACACTGTAAAAAATGATTTTTTGACCTTGTAAATGTTACCCTGAGTAAATTTTACAAGACATTTTTACGTTGTTAATTTTACGTAAAAATATTGCGTTGAAATCAATGTGATACACAGTATTTGTTTGTAATTTTTTATCATTGTTTTTCTGAATATAATTTACATAAGTGCAGCAAGTAATACTTACTAAGCTAATGCTTTGTGTTGAGAACCCCAGAAAGCAAGTAAATTCGACTTCGGTAAATTAAGTAAATCTAGCAACCCTCAGTGGATGACGTCAGACCGTGTTCGCGGTCAAACATTTCCTTGTTTTCCTCACTTTCATCGGCGGGAGATTTCGACTTCAACGGCGGAAAGATGTCGATTTGTCTGGACTTTTGTCAGTGTAAGTAATGCTTATATTGTTTCTTTTGCTTTGTTTTCACATAAAAATAGCTTGTCACTGTCACTTTTACCGCATTGTTTTAATCTCCGTGTAAATCGTGACATGTAGCAGGCGTATGACACAACAGTCCTTTTACACGTACAGTACTGTCAGCATTTTTTTTCCTGCTGACCAGTTGTTTAATCTGCTGTTTAGTGTGGGGTTATCAAATGCGTGGTAAACTGGCCAAAGACTCAGAATATAAGCCACAAACTAACCAGAGCGACAGAACTGCTTCAATGAAGGCGCCGCCGATTATCTTGAAACCGCTGCACCATAATAACAAATGTTATGTCCGCATCAATATGCTTAGTAACATTTAAAATCCGACTAATTTGGATTCCAACAAAAAGCACATCTGTTTTTAATTCGTTCGTATTTTTACCAACTTCTGCAATACACGAATGACGAACGTAGAACGAAAACCTACGCCAACTACTGGCAACTACGAGTATTACTTAGTACACCGCAAGCAGGAATGACCTAAATGACTTTTAATGGTGGGTTTGTTTGTATACATTTGTTCATATACATTTAACAGACTGATTCATGAACAATCACATTATAACAGCTCGTACTGGGAAGGTAGGCATTATTATTTAGTTTTTCAAATGTAACTAAAATTAAATTAGTTTTTGTTACAGCAGATATTTCACAGAATGATTCATCAACCATCAACAGCTCGTACTGGGTAGGTAGGCATTATTTTTCAATTTTTCAAATTTAATTAAAATGAAATTTGTTATTTTACAGCAGATTTTTCACAGACTGATTCATCAACCAGCAAGTCTTCCGATCCTGTTGACTGCTGTGTAAACTGAAAGATTGAAGCACATAATGTGCTACTGTTGAAGTAATTGTTGTTTTTTAACTGAAGAATTTAAATAAACATTACTTGAATCTAACGTGTATTGATGTGAATTATTAATAGAATTCACTAAGGTAGAATGATGAGATTTTGTCTTTTTTTTTGTACCAATAACTGGAAATATTAAGTAAAGTTTACTTGAGTTCTTGAATAAAAACTACTTGGTGCCTTTAAGTAAAATGTACTTAAAATTTTCCCTGTAATATTTATTTAGTTTTTTTATGTGGAAATTGTTACAGTTTTTTTTTCCCCAAGTAATTTTAACTCCACATTTTTTACAGTGTAGTCTCTTATTTTGAAAATAATGTTTATTCTGTCTTATGTTTTATTGAATTGAATTGAATTGAAAAATCCTTTATTAGTCCCACAGCTTTATTAGTTTATAGCTTGTTTCTTGTGTTTTTAAGATGTTCTGTAAAGTACTTTGAATTGCCATGTGTACAAATTGTGCTTTATAAATAATCTTGCCTTGCCTATTCTTTAACATTTTGTATTTCGAGCAAACGACAAAAACGTCTTGGTTACTTGCGTAACCTCTGTTCCCTGAATAAGTCGGGGAACGAGAGACGTCAGTCAGAGACCTGACTATGGGACATCGGATGCGTTAGCCATTCGCGTTCATTCTTACGAACCGGCCAATGAACAAGCCACCTCTGACCCGTACCAGCTGGTATAAAAGGGCGGTGGCGTGCGACATGCAAATACCTTTCGCTGATTGAAGCCGGTCGGGCCAACGCAGACTTCCAGCGGCATACACTGAATGTGGCGGCGGAAAGTGACGTCTCGTTCCCTGACTTATTCAGGGAACAGAGGTTACGCAAGTAACCAAGACGTTTTTGTCGTTTGCTCGAAATACAAAATGTTAAAGAATAGGCAAGGCAAGATTAAGTAACCAAGACGTTCCCTTTCATAGTCAGGTCACTTCGACGTCAGTCAGAGACTTGACTATGGGACAATGCAACAGGCCACATCCAGGGCAGTATTCTCTGAAAAGACCCCTCCGGCTCATTAGCCGAGGAGCCCTTTGGTGGATCTTCCACAGCATCTAGAGGTGGGCCTAGCCCAAAGGGTAATAGCACTCACCTCCACCGGGGCAACCAAGGAACTTGTTGGCTCTCGATCCATGCGTGGGGGACCCTCGCCAGGGTCGACGGAGAACACTTCTCACATAGTGAGACGTGTTGGTAGAGTCGACGCACAATGTCACTCTTCGAAAGAAGCCCATTGTCTGTTGAGGACAGAGTAGGCTCGGGAGAGGGAGGAGAGCGTAGCCCTACTACTCGACCTCATCCCTTCCGGAAACACAGGCGTAATAACTCGGTGAGTATCGCCTGAGGAAGAAAACACACACGCAGTCAGAATAGGACTCCTCGCTAGTCTGGACTCGGTGGCACCAAGGAACTCCTCATTTCGCCTGATTGCCCGTCAGAAGAAACAGAGGCCGGGGCTCCCCTAGTGTGTAGAGCGGACTGGGCGTGTTCCTAGCCTAGCTTGAGGATAGAGGAAACACTAAGGCGGGAGACTGGGCCCCAAAACTGGGGTTTGCTCCTGCAGGCCTACACCGTGTCGGTATTGCCCTCCACTGCGGATAGCACCTGCGTGGATACCGACGCCTTATCCAGTTCGTAGAACCAAATAAAGGTGTTGGGTGTAGCCCAGCCGGCAGCTCTGCATATGTCTGCTAGAGAGACACCCCTTGCCACTGCGATCGACGAGGCCACGCTCCTGGTGGAGTGGGCTCTCACGTTCAGCGGGCAAGGCAACTTACGGACGTGATACGCGAACTTAATCGCGTCAACGATCCAGTGCGAGTCTCTGCTTGGTGACGGCATTCCCTTTCTGTCGACCACCATAGCAGACAAAGAGCTGTTGCGAGCTTCTGAAGCTCCCTGTGCGCCGTAAGTATGTGCGTATAGCGCGGACTGGGCACAGTGGGTGACCGGCCAGGTCTTGCTCCCCAGCGGGGAGGGCCTGCAACGTCACTACCTGATCCCTGAAGGTGGTAGTGGGCACTTTGGGCACGTAACCGGGCCTGGGTCTCAGCACTAAGTGTGAGTCTCCAGGGCCAAAGGTCAGGCACTGAAGATCTGCAGAGAACGCCTCTAGGTCCCCGACCCGTTTCACTGAGGCCAATGCTAGTAAGAGCGAGGCCTTCAGTGTGAGCAGCCTGAGACTCGTAGTCTCTAGCGGCACGAAGGGGGGAGAGCGGAGGGTCGCCAACACCAAGCTCAAATACCACACCGGGGTCGGGGGAGGTCTCGAACCCTTCTAGCACCTCTTAGAAACCTAGTCGTCAGGTTGTGCCGGCCTACCGTCTTCCCCTCAATGAGGTCATGTGCAGCGGATATCGCGGCCACATAGACTCTCAGAGTGGAAGGGGCCACGCTTTCCTCAAGTTTCTGCTGGAGAAACGAGAGAACCATACTGACGGGGCAACTCAGTGGATTTTCGTTTTTCTGGCGGCACCAGGTGACGAAGGTCTGCCACTTCAGGTCGTACAATCGTCTTGTAGACGGTGCACGTGCACGATAGTGTCCTGTACCGACCGTGGCAGATCGTCTAACGAGGAGACCCGTCCCGCGGCCAGACATGGAGGTTCCAGAGGTCTGGTCGTGGGTGCCAGAGCGAGCCCTGTGCTTGTGAGAGGAGGTCCGCTCTCAAAGGTAACTGCGGCGATCAAGAGAACCTGATGACCCTCCTTCCTGACTCGACCCAGTAGCTGTGGAATCAGGGTAACTGGCGGGAAGGCGTACTTCCTCATGTGGTGAGGCCATGGGTGGGCAAACGCGTTTACACAGAGTGGCGCCTCGGTTAGCGCCAACCAGAGTGGACAGTGGGTCGATTCGTCTGAGGCAAAGAGATCTATCTGTACCAGACCGAATTCCTCCCACACCTCTGTCACCACTTGAGGGTTCAGCCTCCATTCGCCAGGGGCGGGGCCCTGCCTCGACAGTGCATCCGCAGCCTGGAGGATGCAGCTTGAGGATGCCTGGAATGTGGACTGCCACCAGAGACCTGAGTCTCGACAGACACCACAGCCAGAGGCAACGTGCGAGCTTGTTCAAGCGGTGCGAGCTCAAACCGCCCTGACGGTTGATAGCTACTGCAACTACGCTGTCTGACTTGACCAGCACATGCTACCCTCGGCCTTGCCCGAGCAAGTGTTTCAACCCGAGGTGCACGGCCGATAGCTCGAGCATGTTGACGTGCCACTGGAGGCGAGAACCCGACCGACGGCCAGAAACTCTGCGGCCGTTGCACACTGCTCCCTACCCCGTGTTGGATGTATCCGTGGATACCACAACACGACGGGAGACCGTTCCTCATGGGACACCTGTCCGTAGGAAACTCGTCTCTGACCAAGGGTGGAGCAGGTGGAGACACTCGGGCGTGACTAATACCCGGTATCTCCCCAGCCGCCAGGCTCGTTTTGGGAGCTCGTCCCGGATCCAGAACTGAAGCATGTGTAACTTGCCTAGCGGAGTCACCGCGGAGGCAGACACCATGCGGCCTTGGATCCTCTGGAAGTGTTTGCACTGAACCCGGACCCCGGGTGTGAACACTTCCAGCTGACTCCGGATACTGGCGGCTCTCCGAGAGGACAGCCTGCCGTACATCAGAACGGAGTCTAGGTCGAGCCAGAGAAAGGAGATCTGCTGACACGGGGTCAGCCTGCTCTTCTTTCTGTTGACGCGTAACCTCAGCCGGCTCAAGTGCCTGAGCACTGCGTCTCTCTGTACGATCAACTGACTCCGCGATCTGGCTAGCAGGAGCCAGTCGTCTAGGCAGTTCAGGATCCTGAAGCCGCACACTCTCAGGGGAGAGAGGGCAGCTGCGCTATCTTCGTAAAGACTCGCGGTGACAGAGAGAGGCCGAAGGGCAGGACATTGTACTGATATGCTTGGCCCTCGAAAGCAAAGCGCAGAAAGGCTTGTGCCGGGGCAAGATCGAGACATGAAAGCACGCGTCTTGAAGGTCGATAGCGGCGAACCAATCCTGGGGTTGAACTGCCCCCAGAATGTTCCTCTGGGTCAACATGTGAAGGTAGCCGTTCAGGGACCTCAGATCCAAAATGGGCCGCATACCGCCGGTCTTCTTGGGGACCACGAAGTACGGGTGGTAAAGCCCGCTCCTCGTCTCGGCTGGGGGCACCACCTCGATGGCGCCCTTCGCTAGCAGCGAGGAAACCTCTGCCCCTAATACGAGAGCGTCTCTCAGACCCACATGAGTGGTGAGGACGCCCCGGAATATCGGAGGCCGGCGGGCGAACTGCAGAGCGTAGCCGATCACCCAGGGGGACGGACGAGGAAGGGCGTGCCATTCCGTCAAGTACCGTCTGAGGGGGATCAACGAGGCCGTGGGGTCCCCGAGACCGGGGTCTGGGGGGGCCAGGGCTCTGACGGGAGTCTCCCCTGGGGAGAGCTTGAGGCAGGTGACTCCTGGCCGTGAGGCGAGGGAGTTCCGCATCCCGTCTGAGTCTGCAGGCAGCCGGAGGCCGTCAGACAACCGACCTCTCGCCATATCGGGAGGTGCCGGCCGGAGCCTGCTCCTCGACTGACCTGGTGAGTAGGGGGTCTCTCTACCCCATGACAGAGGAGAGCATGACCCCCGACCTGGAACTCCGTCGGGCCGAGGCCCTCCGGAGCTCCGGTCTTCTACCGCGCAGGGAATATCCGGTGTTAGCGGACAACTCGACCCGCCTGGGAACAAAGGAGGCCTCTGTTCCTCGGTAAGAGTGGAGGGAGTGTGAGTGTGGGTGCATCTGTCTGTTACTGAAAAGTTGGCTAACACCATAGGTGGTAGCCACACTTCTGTGTCCACCTGTGGATGGACTTCGACAGTGGTGGCTCGATTGTCGGAGCTCAACCATACTCCCTGCTCTGCTCCCTCCACTCCGAACACATCAGGATCGCAAGGGAGGCCATTTGGCGTCCCTTGCTGACCTGGATTCGGAGCGCGCCGCCCTCTTGCGGCGAGATCTGCTCCTCTGCTGCGGCGGTGGTGCCGGGGGCTGAGGGACCTCAGCCGCAGTCACTGGGCGTCGCCGGCGCCTTCCAGCTGGAGATGCTTTCGCCATGGGCCTGGAAAAGACATGCGAAATAGCTTTAGTCTGCAGCTGGAGAACTGTTTGCACAGCTGCTCCACCGTGTCGCCAAAGAGGCCCGACCTAGAGATGGGTGCATTTAGGAACTGGTTCCTATCTGCGCTCGGCATGTCTGAGAGATCGAGCCATTGGTGGCGCTCCTGAACCACTCGAGTTGCCATCGACGCCCCTGTAGTGCGTGCTGCCACCTTGGCTGCCCGTAGGATAAGGTCGGTAGTTACACGCACTTCCTGAACCAAATCAGGGGGCGCTGCTTCCCCTCCGAGCTCCGCCAGCAACTGTGCCTGGTAATCGGCAATAGCCGACAGTGCGTGGAGCGCGGATGCGGTCTGGCCATTGTAAGAGTAGCCCTTAGCGTTTAGCGCGTACAGGAACTTCGCTGACTTGCCTGGAAGCCTTGGACGGTCCCTCCAGGAAGCGGCTACTTTCGGACACAAAATAGTCGCGATAGCCCGTTCCGTGGTGGGAAAGTCCAAATAGCCCCGGGAAAGACCACCTGTGAGGGAAGTGAGGAAGGAGTCACTGCCAACACGTGAGCATGCCACCAGGGGGGCTTGCCACGTCTTGGTCAGCTCCTCGTGTAGCTCGGGAAAGAACGGAACCCGGGCCGTCCTCGGCTGCTTATCCGATGGACGCGCCGGGCACCAATCATCCAGCCGCGAAGGGGCAGGCTGAGGTGGAGTCTCCACCTCTAATCCTACCTTCTTCGCGGCGCGAGCTAGCACTTCCACAAACGGGTTATCGGAACGTGATCGCGCCGGCGTCTCGACCATATCCTCCAACGCCGAGAGTGAGTCATCCTTCGATGGAAACTCAAGCGACTGATCGTCATCGGAAGAATCCAGCAAAGCATCAGAGTCTGGTGCTTTGCCGGAGAGTTCTAATGACCAGATTCGGTAGTGGATACTACGGGATGGGGACCCGAGATCGTCATCTACCCTATCTCCCCACGAGCCCGCCTCACCGGATTCTGCGGGTCGGGAAGCCGCGGCGTCCCGATCCTCGCCACGGAAGGGCGCTGTGGCTGCAGACGGGGTTTCCCGGAGGAAATCCCGTCTCTTCCGCAGTGTCACGATCGGCATGCGTTCACACACCGAGCACGAACTCGACACGAGCGCCGCATCTGTGCCGCACCCAAACAGCGGACGCAGCGCTCGTGCTCATCCGACGACGACAGCCACTTACCGCAATCAGAAGATTTGCACAAGCGTGACTCCATCCTAAAAAGGACGTGTCGAACGCTCTGGAGCTCTTTCAGATAAAAACTCTTCGCCGATGTAACAAGGAGTTTTCAACTGCTTCCGGGGTCTTTTCGGAGGAGCGAAAACCAGCTTGGCATACTGCAGAGTTCCAACGAAGAGCCTTATCGAGTTGGTTGTAGAGATGAAACGACGATCTGGCTTCAATCATCTGAAAGGTATTTGCATGTGGCACGCCACCGCCCTTTTATACCAGCTGGTACGGGTCAGAGGTGGCATGCAAATTCATGCAGCCATTGAACTTGACCGTTCATTGGCCGGTTCGTAAGAATGAACGCGAATGGCTAACGCATCCGATGTCTGACTGACGTCGAAGTGACCTGACTATGAAAGGGAACAACTGGCTCCCATAAGAGATCATCAGTTGTTATAGGTCAGATCTGCCGAGACTTTTTTTGATGGGCGCAGGATTCGGCCAATCACGTGTGAGGACAGAATCCGAATGAAGAGGGCGGTGCCAGAAACGCGTCCGGAAAAGGATAGGAGCGAAACCAAAAAAGCAGCAGTATCTGGCCACATTTCAGTGAAAGTGGCGACTATAAAGCTCAACAAGCAAAATCAGGCACACGCACAGGCATGTAAGAAACGCCCATTAATGCCCTTTGGCTGGGGGAGAGGGCAAGCTAACTTTCTATTGTTAAATTAAAAGTTATGTTGAGTAATTGATTTTCATAAATAATATCATAAGCCAACAAATGGAGTTAATTCTGGATTAAATACAGTGTATTTATGACAAAAATCTGAATTTGAATGGTTTAAGGTTCATTTGAATATTTTAAGGTAATGGAAATATCTGAAATTTCCAGTACACTTTCCAGTGACACTATTTCCAATATAAAATGCCATCCAAAATTCCATCCATTTTACATACACATTAATACTGAATTGCGGGGATGCCCAAGTGTTTCCATTTACTTGTTTAATTGTGTGGAACATGTTTATTGTTGTTTCTTTTGTTATATTTGATAGAATTTCTTTAAACTGTTTGGAGTTATTAAATAAAATAAAGAAATAGAATGGTTATTCCTGCTGTTTCATTGGCAGTTTGAAGCTCAATTCATAAATGTATAGAAGTAGTTTGAACGCTACATTTCCCAGATAATAGCTTCACTGTAATGAAAGCTGCATTTATTGCAGGTTATCGAGTAGCTTAGCTTACTACATTTTATAAGTAGCTTGCCCAACACTGCAAGCTTCACGATGATTTGACAATGGTTTATGGTACAGCGCTTTAAAATAAATGTTAAGTATTTTATTCATCCAATTGTGATAACGAGACTCTACAATTTAATCTATATCTTGTTTTGGAACAACGAGGACTAGTTTGCCACTGATGCCATTTTCGCTTTGAGATTGCTGGTGGAAAAGTACAGATAGGTTCAGAAAGGGCTGCATTGTGTCCGTGGATTAAGAGAAAGCGTAAGACAGGGTGCCGCCGTGGTACTGTATCGTGGTACCGAGGCTGTCAGGAGTGGTAGAAGTAATAGTCCAGGACATGTATGAGAGGCCAGACTACACTAAGCATCAGCTTTGAGACCCTTTTTTGCTATGCTGACGGACAGGTTAACAGATGAGGTCAGACTGAAATCTCCTTGGACAATGATGCTTGCAGATGACGACCTGATTTTCAGTGAAAGTAGAGAGCAGGTGGAGCGGTGCTTGGAGTGGGGTTACTGAGAACTGAGGTTAAGAAGTTGCAGGAGTTTAAGTACGGTACTTAAGATCAACAGTTCAGTGTGAAAAAGAGGTGAAGAGATAAGAGCAGGCAGGGTGGAGGAAAGTCTCAGTTCTTTGACTCAAAGAAAGGTGTGCAAGACAGTGGTGAGACCAGCTATGCTCTATGGCTTAGAGACAGTGAGAAAGAGACACAAGGCAGAGATGGAGGCAGCAGAGATGTTGAGGTTCTCCTTGGGAGTGACGAGGTTGGACAGAATAAGGAACGAGCACATCAGAGGAACAGCTCACGTTACTTGTGTTAGCAACAAAGTCAGAGAGGCCAGACTGAGATGGTTTGGACACGTGCAGAAAGGATAGTGAATATGTTGGAGATGGAGCTGCCAGTGAAAAGTAGTAAAAAATGTTGATGATTTATGGAAAGTGGGATTCATTTGTTCTTTTTTGCAACAGTGATGGTAACAACTTGTGGCTTCTGACCTCAAAAGGTAGAACACAGGTTTGTAAGTCCACCCAGGAAAGAACACTGAAATACTCCA
>CM051497.1:17410660-17450472 GCA_028031935.1 Paedocypris micromegethes | reverse complement strand
AAAAAAACAGCCCAACATTTAAATCAAACTACTTTACTACTACTACTAAGTTCAACATTCAAAAATTGTCTACTATTCAATAAACTCACAAAGACCTGTACTTTTTACACAACGTCTTTTATTTATTCCTTTTTTTTTTCTTTCTAAATACAGACTCATGGGTTAAAAATTAAAATAAAAAAGGAAAACATCGGTTCTCTTTTCGTCCACACCCACTCCCCCATCTGCAAAAAGGAAAACAAGAACTGCTCGGCGCAAACCCCCTCCCCACCCGCAAATAAAATGGCCAAACCCGTCGTCAAGGAACCGATACCTGTAGCCCATGTGTTAGCGCTCCATCGTGCCTCATCTGCGCTGTGCACAGAGAAAGACAAGGCCCTAGACCTCCCTCCCCTCCACAACCTCTTTCTGGTCCTGCTCCCCTCACTCACAATTTAAGCGGTCTCTGCTCTACCATGGCTCTTCCTTCAGGATACAAACGTGTGTGTGTGTGTGTGTGTGTGTGTGGTGGATGCGTGTTAGTGTTGACATGGGCCTGGTGCGTCTCGGTTTTGTCGTGTGGCTAGATCTCAGCGCTTGTTATTGTAATAAATGCCTCCTGCGGTGGGCCGGTGGTCAGCCTGCCCCCCTCCCCCCCACACAGAGATGATGGGGTGAGTGTGCATAGCGGGAGCAGAAAGAGACAGAGACGCCGCCGAGACAGTAGGGGGCGCTGCGGCCACAGGAGGAGGGGTTGTCAGCCTCCACTGGTCCTGAAACCTGAAACGACAAGAAGTGGTCTAATATACACAGACAGAGAAAGAGTGAGAGAGCAAAGGAGACAAGGTGGGGATGAAGAAATAGTGGTGAACGGCCGATGGTGGCGTGACACAAAACCACTTGTGAAAGAGATGGAAAAACAAAAAACAAAAACATCCAAGCTCAGGCCATGCCATCTTACAACAGTATGATGCGGAAGAAGGCTTGAGAACAGAACTGAATGCTGAAAGCCACTGTCAGAGCGACACGGGTGGGAAGGTTTTCAGAGCGAGGGATGAAGAGGAAAAGAAACCAGTGCTGTGAGGAAAAGAGGCTCCAGAAGCACAGACAAAAAAAAACAGTGATCTTAAATAGCACAACTTACTGAACACAACATTCTGGCTATTAAGATGTACATGTTCACCGTACATTGATATTAAAAAAAAAAAAAAAAGTTAACATTTTTTTGGGAGTTTGCCTTCTGCGCAAACACGAAAAGGCTGATTGGAAAGAGAAATCACAGCCAGACAAAAGGACACATCTGCAGCCTGAGATTACATCATCTTCTGAAATTCAAACAAAAGCCACCAAATCTCCCCGACGGCCATATTGTACCTTACCAGGGCGATCGCAACACCTCCTCACACGCACGCGCACACACAATCGCACACTGCGGCCAGTCAGTTTGTCTTTCCAGGGGAGGGGGGGTTCACTTTTTTTTTCTCTTTTGTCTTTTTTTTTTCTTCTTTTTTTTCTTCTTTTTTTTTGCTTTTTTATTAGGATAAGGGGGATAGTAAGGGGGATTCATAAGGGGAGGGGGGAATTAGTAAGGGGTGTACCACGATGTTGTTCGGCCTCGGCCCCTGGAAAAGAGAGAGAAAAAGAGGGTGAGTTGCTGTTTGTGGTTGGTTTACGAAAACGAACCCCAATTTCGGGCCGGAGTGTTTGCACGGACAAATAAGATGCATTGGAAGGGCTTGGTGGGCCTTTGAGGACAGCGCGAAGACTCAAATTAGCGTACGCGAGGCAAAATCGTCAGAGCTAGTTCCTCCTCTACTGATGACAAGAAAGTGATGCAACCCTGCGTCTTAAAAAGACAAAAATCCAGGACATGTGGCAATAAAGGGAAGCTGAGGAAGATTTTCCAACAGCAGTATACGTGCGGAACTTTATTAAAGGTGTCCAGTGTAAGCTTGCTCTCCCTCTTTCTCTCTCTCTTTCCGTAAGGGCGGCTACCGTGGTCTTGGTGTAGAAGAGATCCGTGGTACAAGCAAACACAGCAACACACAACTTCATCCGCTCCACAGGTGGAGCGAGACACACAGCACGCAGGCATTCGCCTTCAGCATCCATTCACGCTGCCCGCCAATCACACAAGACCCCCTTTCAGAACAGCCTGTGCTCTACGGCACATTACAGATCGGATGCTAAAATGGTCAATATCAGGCTGCAGGAATGAACCTCCATTCTGGAAGTGAGCACAAGTTATTCATGCAAGAGATGAAGATCCAAGCAAATGTGGATTCTGCTCCACGCGCTTGACTTAGTGTTTTTCAGAGTCGAGCTTGATGGCAAAAGAAGTCAATTTGAACAATAGCGTTTCTAAAACTTGTGGCCAACACGCATACGGAGTGTGCCATAACGCCACCGCAAACGTTTGCAGAGATGCAGAGAAAAAGCTCAATTTCAGTCGAAAAGTGCATTTGCAAGACAATCTGCCAGTCAGCGTCAGGGGGAGTGGCTACTGCACGGTGGGCAGAACAAGTGAGCTAATTAGTGAAACTTTAAATAATATGCCCAACAAGTTGGCGTTAGTTCATTCTCTGTAGAGTCTGTTACTCGGATGCGATTTAGCAAAGACAGGGCAGATGCTGTCCCTGTCGTTCAGTTACAGCCCACCACCAAGAATCCCCTCCCCCGATGCCAACTGACTACTCAAATACACTTTGGAAATTGAAATTGTTTTGACAAAACTTTAGTCTGCCGCTTCAATTGTGGTACAATTAGTGCACCCAACGTATTACAAAAACATTATCATAAAGCTTTAACATTTTAATTGAAAAGCACGTGTCCATATCGCCGAGGTTTATACAGAAAAAAATAAAATGCATTCTGTGTTTCGGAAATTTTGTTTTGTTTAAGACTATTATAAATTACACAAATTTTGAAATCACTTAAAGTGAAATACTACTGTCTAATACTAATGAATAATACTAAAGAAGATGAAATATTCGTAAAATGTTTTAGAAAATAAATTTAAACAGAGGCAAAAGTTTCAGATCTATATATAAAGCATTTGGTTTTTGCACATTTCTGTGCAGAAACGTCTCCGTTGTAAAGGCCAACACTAAACGACATACAATAAACATTAAATATTTGCTGTACGTTGCATATTTTGCAGTCGTCTCTTCTGGACAGGTTCACAACAAAATGTTTGCAACAAGCAAAACGAGTGTCAAAGACACTTTTACATCATTTTAAACCTCCGACATTGCAAATAAGCAGCAGGATATTCATACGCATGCCTTCAGGATGAGGTTTAATACGCATTCACTTTGTCAAACGGTGTGTTCCACTATTTTGGCCAAAAGCAGATGCACAAAACTAGTTCGGAATTTGCCGTATACATCTGGAACACTGAGCCAAGCTCCGCTCAAACACACAAGTCAAGACGAGGCAGTGCTTGGACAAGACGTGCAAGATTATAAAATGCTTCCCGCCTTTGCAGTCACAAGAGTCGGAATTCTGGATTAACGGACACAATCCAAGAATTCATTTTCTACATTGGAACTGGCTCCCAAAGATCTGGTGAGTGCAAAGGATCGTTCCATGAGCAGAATCTCACACTGCAAGCGGTGAATGGACAATGGCAATGGCTGCTAGTCTGTGCGTGTTCTGGACATCTTACCTAGTTTTCCTTAAAAACATCATGACACACAAGACCTTGTGCAGAGAGTGCAAACTACAAAAGATAGCAGAGCTTTCTCCTGCTGCAACAATCGAAACTAAGAGCGTACGAATGAAAAATAACCACTGATGAAGCTGACAACACGTGAGAAAAGCACGACTGTTTCGGCAAAATCTTAGGCTAGACGGTGACACAATCCCGCTTGGCTCCTAGCAACTTCACACTAAACAAGTGAACGGATTTACACACAAACATATTTCCTTTGTGTCCTAATATATCTATGTTCGCTTGGCAAGATGGAGATAGAGAGAATACAAGACGTGTGAGTGACAAACAGATCAATCCACAAGAAAAGTATAGCATTTTGTGGCAGATCCCTTTTTAAAACACCTCTTCAAAAATGTAATCATTTGACTTTTACATGATACTAATACAATTTATATGGCACCAATCGAGACCCTCAGGGTCACCAAATGGTGTTTTTTGAATCAAGCTAAAATCAGTATTAACAAAAGACTGCTCATATTTATGCGCAAACTTAACTAAATACTTTCATAGTGTAAATCCGCGCAGATTAGTTTAACTACCCGGCAATCTGCATTCGTATTGTAGCTTGTCACACACTTTTACAGCAGCACTCTCTGTCAAGCCTGTGTGTCAGTGAATGTCAAAAGCGTGGATTGGCTGAGATCTCACCTGAAGGCCCGCCCTCTGCCTCTGGTGGGAGTGTAGCCACTGTAGTAGCGCGCACGTGAAAAGTTTCCACCTCGTGAGCGGAAACGAGCCCGAGGAAAGCCACGGTCTGTGGTGCTAATGCCAGGGCGATTTGTCCTCTTGGCTCCGACCTGACAAAAACAAAAAAAATTAAGTCAACAGTACAATTGATCACTGAATTGTATCATCAACCAAAACTCTACTAAATATAAATCAGCCGCAAGCAGCAATTAATAGGGTTCAAGGTAAATGAAACACTAATTTTCACATCTTTAAGTTTATTATTCTAATTCACAAGGTTAGACCCTTTTAGCTTGAAGGAGCTCATGGAGCCCGCTCTGAGAAGCAGATTGGTCTAAACAATTTCAGAACATTAATGAATATAATTAAACATTTAAATATAAATAAAAGACGTTTGTCCTGTCAGTTTGAATGAAATACGACTCACAGCCACAAAAATTCTGAACAACAACAAGGTAATACATAAATCAAAGGAAAATCATAATCAAATCAATCAAATCACAATCACTCATTATACTCCAAAACGACACTGACACGTCTTAATGCTTATAACAAAAGTTGTTTACTCTTTAATATCTTTATTATATGACATGGCATTGCATGAAACAAGCATAAAGTCTCATCTCACCTTAATCTGCCTTCCTCTGAATAAAGACTCATCCAGTGCCATGGCCGTCCTAACAGACTCCTTGTCTGAAAACTCTATATATGCAAACCTGAAAGGAGAAGAGATCGCTTAATCGTCCATCAAAAACTTAGTTTCAAATGCACATACACTATATTACCAAAAGTATTCAGTCACTTTTGATCACCCGATCCAAAGGTTTGTTGGGTTTGCCCCTTTAGTTCCAGTGAAAGGAACTTTGAATGCTTCAGGATACCAAAACATTTTGGACAATTCCAGTCTCCCAACCTTGTGGGAACAGGCCCCTCCCTCTTCCAACATGACTGCACCAGTGTACAAAGCAAAGTCCATAAAGTAATGGATGACAGAGTCTGGTGTGGACGAACATGACTGGCCTGCACAGAGTCCTGCCTCAACTCTATAGAACAACTTGTGGGTGATTTAGAGCGGAGACTGAGAGCCAGGCTTTCTCGACATCAGCGTGTGACCTTGCTTTTTGAAGAATGGTCAAAAATTCCTATAAACACTCCTCGACCTTGTGGTCAGCTTTCCCAGAAGAATTGAAGCTGCAATAGCTGCAAAAGGTGGACCGACATTATATTGAACCCTGTGAGGTTGGGATTGTGATGGCACTTAAGTTCACGAATATTTTTGGTAATACAGTAATCCCTGCTACGTCGCTGTTCGACTATCATGGATTCACTGCATCGCGGACTTTTTTTTTCTTTATTACGTATATTTGCGGATTCATTTTTTCCCCGATGTAATGCGTCAGCCCGGCCACGGGCCGCCAAAGATAAAAAGGCAGAGGATGGGAAGCTCACCAAAACCTTTAATGGGCAGTATTATTTCCCGTCCGGGCAACCCGGTGGAGAGCGTTACAAAACATTTAAATAAAACAAAAGCAAACCAAAGAGATGACCAAACGGCTTCGGAGCTACATGCTCGTCCTTTCGGTTTCGGTCTGACGTCACCCGTCAACGTCATCACGTCACTACGGCTACTGGGCACATTACCGCACGAGCCCGATTCCCCCATTACCCTTTGAAAATTAATTTCTCCGCGGGGACGACGCGTGCGGTGGGGAGATGTTTCTTAACATTACTTTAATAAAAAAATACTATGCGAAAAAAGTGTTTTAAAAGTCTGAATAAGTGTTAAATAAGTACGTAAATGTTGTGTGCCTCTACTTCGTGAAAATTCACCTATCGCGGTCGGGCTTGGAACGCATCTACCGAGATAAACGAGGGATTACTGTATACCGTATTTTCTGGACTATAAGCCGCTACTGTTTTCATTGGTTTTGAACCATGCGGCTTATACAAAGGTGCGGCTATTCTGCGGATTTTTTTCCACCGCTAGGGCCGCTCTAAGCAGACATAATTTTTAGAAGTTTTAATCAGCAAAGCTGCTGGTGTTAAAATACAGGTTACCTTTACAATTCAAAATCGTTCTGTTCCTGTAGTAAAAGGCGCGAGCGCTGTTCACGATGCACACAGATCGCGATGCACTAGATTAAGATGCATTTGCATCTCCGCGCCAGCCGCGTCCGCAGAGGCCCTTCTCCAGCCGCTACCAGACGCGCGACATCAGCAGACCTCGCGGTCGTGCACGAATATTCCGATATATTTCTTTTATAATTTATGCATACCTAATTTAAAAAATCCGCGAACATATGTAATAAAGATAAAAAAATCTAATCCAAAAACATACACATCTGTGGCTTGCAAAACTCTCCAGGTTTCGACTGAAACCCTTGTTCCCTGTCAGGTAATGTTGTACCCAGTAGTGTCAAGTGAACAACTGGAAAGGGAACTTTTTTAATAGAGTGGATGCGGCTTGTTTATGTTTTTATTGATTTTTTTTAGAAAATAGAGCGGATGCGGCTTATATACAGGAGCGGCTTATAGTCCAGAAAATACGGTAGTGTATTATCAGTGAATAACTGAATATCTTAATTATATCTAACTGAATGTCTTCCCTATATGTCATCTTTATAAAAGATAATATCCCAAGCACCAATCAACAGTACCACTCGAGGGGCGGCCAACATCTACAGCAGGGATCAACAACATGGTGGGCAAGGACCACACGAGTCGTTCTAAATATCTCACCAGTGCCTTATCAATAACAAATTAATTCTTATTATATACTTATTAATAACAATAACTATTGGTAAAATTGTATCACTGCCATTTACACAGGCAAAAGTAAATTTCACTATTTCTTTCATTCAGATTCGCGCATCTTGGCCACGATTTAAATTAATCGGTGCCCGAGAAATAGCATAAAGTTTTAAGGCAGGTGACCCGTGGTCCGCACGTTCTTGCTCGTTTTCAGGTCACCAAATCCAACTATATTAAAAAAGATTCTATTAGAACATAACCCAGATAAAACTGTGAGACATAAAGACTAGTTGTAAAAAGTTTGTGAAAAAAAATCATTGTTTTCCAAAAAAGTTCCTTTAAATAGAAATACTAATAATCTGGTCAGATAATAATTGGAAAATTGAAAAATGAGCACTGAGCATTCCAGTTTAACAATCTGACTAGAATATTGCATTCCAGATTATTAATCTGCAGAGCATGAAGGGAAATGAGCAGCCATTACCCTTTAGGATGGCCTGTAAACTTATCACACAAGATGGTGACTCTATTTACAGAACCACAGCCGTGAAAATGTGCCTCCAACTCCTCTGCCGTAGCACCGTAATCCACCTGCAACGAAGTTTGAGATTATCCTTCATTATGATAAATCACATATAGCATATGATTCAGTATGATGCCAATAAAAATCTATGAAAAGGCAAGGGCGGTTTCCGAATAAATGAGTTGAGCCATACGTTTCCAACATAGATGGATCTCCCGTCAGCTTCCATCTTCTCTTCAATAGACATGATGACAGGACCAGCTGCAGTAAGAAAACACCGCAATTACTTCCAGCTATCTGAAATCCTTCTTCGCATGCATGTTCACGCCGCTGATGTTCAAACGGGACTTCATCATCATGGCTTTTATCACAAGGCCGACTGAAATCTAGGCAACGCTCCTTTTCCAGACACACATCTACTGACCTGAAATGATCCAGTGCTGTTTGCAATTCTTTGTGTAACACAGACCGGTTTATCAGAATTGCCCATTCAGTGGCGCTACACTCTCATACACATCCTTCCTCTCTCTACTTCACTCACTCGTTCAGTCATTCATTCATTGAGAATGGACATACCAGGAGGAGGGCTGAGATTCATCTGTTTTTCCACCTCAAACTGAAGCTCCTTCAGCTTCTCTGCCTCTTCCTCCATCTCTCTCACGCGCGCTTTAATTGCCTCCAGTTCCTGATTGGGGGGAAAAAAAGAACAGTCATTTCCAGCCCCCCCAAAAACTAAAAAAACATTTACATAAAAATAGCAATCTGGATAGAGGATGCACAATGGGAATTTTTTTCTCCCGCGATGAGTTCAGTTTTGCTGATAAATGTATGAATGTTGTGTCTATATAAGCGTATTTTTGCACTGGACGTGAACTCAGACTGTCCGGTCGCAAGATGTCAAAGGATGATTCCCTAATGTGAACGTGCGCGCGCACACACACACGCGCGCGCGCGCGCAGTGCTGCATTGCAGAAAAGAGACTCGCTGGATCCCAACTAAAGTGGAGTTGATTTAATAGCCATGATCGCGACATTTCTGGATCACTCAAAGGAGAAAAAACAACGCATTTGGGTGTAAAGCACGAGCCACTGGACGTGCACGCGAAAAGAATCTCCACAGCCCATCCCTTGCACCATCCCAATCCCCAATTCACACTCAAATGATGCAATGCATCACGCCGAACATCCAGTCGCTAATGCGAAACTGTTAATAATATCAGCATCATCTGCGCTGCCTCGATGCGAAATCGACATAGAAACGCCTCTGACGTGTCGAAACGCAAAAGGGATTTACTCGATCAAAGAGTCAACGACGGTCGCGTGCGATTTCCATAACAACGTGGAAATATATCGGATCAGAAAAGAGGCGTGTTTACCGTGAGCTTCACGGCGGATGCTGCCCGTAGCTAATGGCGGCCTGTCCTGCCCCCCTCGACTCTCACATCTCGCATATTTTGCGGCGGGGACCTTTCCCTCCTCTAGGTCGACAGATCTGGCGCAGAAGAACCAAAACCGATGTTGCGCCAACATGGCGGCCGCGATCACGCGTGTCACTCGCCAAATACACTGCGCTGCGCGAGCCACAATGGCGGCCACGCCAGCTTGACGAGACCGGTTTTACGTTCACATGGCTTGTAGGTTTGTTTGTCGTCCTTGAACTCAACGACCCCCCGCGCTTTTCCACTCATTTCTGGTCGAAATACCCGTCGCGTTCTTTTAAGGCGTGATTTGCGATTCACTCACCGGATCTTCAATAGCGGCCTCTCCTTCGTCTAATCCCGGATCCTCGTCGCCGACGCTGGGGTCTTCTAGTTCGGAGTGCCCCGGGTCAGAATCCAGCAGAGACTCCCCTGCCAGTCCGTTACCGAACTCCGCCATCGCCTGATTCTCGGTGGTCCGACGCGCCTCGTGGCTACACTACAGGCCTCGACGCACGCGAGGGGGAGCGCGCGAGTGGGTAGGGGAGGGAATAAAAACGGCGGAAAACGCCGCTGACAAAAAGTTAAAACGGGAAATAAAAAACGCCTCGCCTCTTGTGGAGCTCAAACGCGTAACCTGTCGCGGACACGTCCCTCGTTACAACAAGGCTTCGAGTCCACGGTCGCTCTATTTACATTAGCAAGCGAAAAATAAGAAAGACAAATCTGTATTCTTCGCGAGGGCTCGTGTTCCAGAACAGAAGTGGAAGCCGTAGGCGGGGATTCTGAAGACTGCGGGCGCACTATCCAGAGATGATTGGACGGCTTTGTTTTTTAGACACGCCTTTTCCGCGTATCTAGGAGATTTTTTTCCCCACAGCGATCATAATCGACTTTACAACAGCAAAGACGATTGGCTGCCGTAGACGTCAATCAAGTCTAAACGCCGCCTTTATGTAATAGTTCGGATCGTTTTTCTGAATCGGATCTTTGAATCTCGTTCATCAATAATGAATGAATCTTTATGCGAGATAGTTTGTTTCCAAATAGCCCAAACCGCAAAGCACATCACGTTTATGAATGGTATCTTTTTTTTAAACTGCTTACATTTTTAGGTTTAAACGTGACACAAAGTCGAAGATCTCAGATTACATTAGTTAACACAAGTTAAGTCAAGTAACCATCTAGTACAGGTATTCTATAATACTGTATAGTACATGATGTATAAAAGTAATAGTATTATACATAGTATAATGTATAAATTAAATACAAGTAAAATTGAATTAAATTGTTCCATAATTGTATTTATGCAGCCTTAATAACTTTTAAATTAATCGTTACTTGACCATTTTAAAGATGAATAACCAACAAATTAATAGCAAAACTTTTTGCATTATGTATTTTCTCTAGTGCTTCTGAGTTGAATTCGTACTTTATCCTAGTTTTTTTTTAAAAGTCAATTGTATCTTTGAAAGATGTTTTAAAGCACACTAGTTATGGCTTATATGGATATATTTAGGGCGTTGTGTGAATTATTTGAATATCTGACAACAAGAATGCGTTACTGCGATTTTCTACCAGTAATTAAAAGGAACACATGGTAGAAATTCACTGTGACAAATTGCTGACACAAAAAAAATAAAAGTTACTGTGAAATCCAATTCCTCACACTAATTGAAAAAATTGAAATCTGAAAAATATCAATATTCATACAAAGGACATGCAAAACTATATAAGTAAAGAGAAATACATGGATTTCAGTTTATTTGTTTTCTGCATAAGAAAAAAAGGAACCAACACAAAACAAAAAAGGTACAAGTGAGCTGAAAACAAACTTAATCTAAGTTGCCATAACAAGACTGCCACCATCAATCAATATTCATATCAACAGCATCTCATGGCAGAGATGCCATTCAAACCAGTATGAATCAATAATAATCAAAACAACAATAAAAGTACTGAAAAAATATTAAGTAGTACAGTTATAACAAGTGATAATCAAGTGTCAATGCAAAAATGAAAGATAATATAAAAAGCATTTCTCCGTTTTCTACCTATAAACTCTGAACAGTGCAATAGTGAGTGATCCACGGTCGCACCAATGCCAGTCCCAGCACTCCACCACGACCCAGTCCAAGCGAGCTACGCCACCCAAGCCCCGTGCACTTGCTGGGACGCAGTCAGATTTTCGTCACAAGCTTCAAGTGTCTGAAATGCATTTCTCCGTAGCTCGAGCTTAAACCCTGGACTAGATCAAAAGTGTCAAGGCGAGAGAATTCCTCTGTAGTTTGCATTAGGAATATTTCCAATCCAGATTGCTTTTTGGTTTCGATAATGAGTCAAAGTAAGAAAAAGAAAAACTTTGGAATCTTATTCTTATTGTGGTTTAAAAAACAAATTAGCATTTTTGTATCTCGTTAAAGTATTAATAGTATCAATATTTATAATGTACAAAACCACCCCCCCCACCCAAAAAAAATTGTGTAGTAATACATGCCCTTCAAAATCGCACGTTCTGTTGCCCTGATAACGCTTTCAGGTACTGAAAGACCACCTTGTCGCCCCTGGTGGGTTTCATGGGAGACAAAAAAAAATAAAAACACATTGAATCCACATTAGTAGTTGCATCAACACAAAAGGCTTAACAAAGGTATAAAACAGTTCTGAAATGAATGCAAAATAAACATAAATAACTTTTGTCCAATTAAAGGAGGGATTATTTTCTCAGGGGGTGCAAAAAATAGTTTTGACAAATGATCGACAAATCAATATAAAATCATTGAACTACTGACTGGACTTTGGCTTTGTGCACAGCGGCTAGGTCAGATCCGAATGAGTCAACTATGTGCATCGCGAATCGGTTAAAAACAACAATAAAAGCAGATTAATACTTCAGTATAGTTGGACATACAGTAAAGTTTCACCGTACGAGGACGTTGTTAATCTGGGGACCACAAAAACCTTAAAACATGGGATTGAAAAAGGGTCAAAGTGCTAAATGATGATCTTTTAATTGGAGCTCTGCAGGATTGTCATGATGGTCATGGTGGAAAACACCCATCACGCCGTTAAAGAGTCATTGCGATGTGTCTGGACTCGAACCACTAATCCAGTTCTCCATATTCCAGACGATGTGTTCTCGTATGTCTCCAGTTCTTCAATGTTAAAACTGTCTAGACACTGCTCTCGACTGAACATATGGGAAAAAACACTTCAGTTAATTATATATATATATATATATATTTCTCAGAATTAACAATTTATAATAAATCAATTAAACATGTATTTTAAATGTTTTAAAATGGTCTAAAACCACCCTGGCTTACGCAAACTGACAATCCAGAGCACTTTGGTTGGGTTTGGGGTGCTACCAGAAATTCTCCCAATTAAATAGTCTTTTGTGTAAATGTGAGTCCAAAACTCAATGTAGTAGTTAAACAAAGAACATTGTAAAACGACGGACCAATATCACATAAGAATTAGCATGTTGATAACTATTTCAGTAGATTACTTAGAGTAAAAGTGATGCTGTGGCAACAGGTCATTAGAAAGAGCCCTGTGAGAAAGGACTCTGTATTATAATAATGTCTTGCTGATAACAGAGGAGAAATAGCAAAGATGGCTAAAAATGTTCCGTGCTCGCTCTTGTGGAGCCAAAAAAAAAATGAAACAGCTTAAAAGACCAGCACCCATCTTCTGTTTAGGAAAGCTCAAGAGTCTCCAGTCCGCAATGTGTACCAGCTTGGGTTTTCTTTTAGCTGGAGCTGCTAGCTGGTGATGTGGAAGAAAACTGGCCAACAACTCCAGTAGTTCCCGTACCAGATCCGTTGCTGGTCAACGACGCTGGCTGACCAAAATTAGTGGTTCTCAATGTGGCAAGATGTCGGGCTGAGAAGACGTGATCCCGTGCTGCTGCTCTGGATTCAAACTCAACCCCACAGGCTTCGCATTTGCCTTTCAGGGTCTCTCGGCTGGTGGTCTGGTCAATGTTATAGGAAGAAGAATCCACAACTGTCAGTTGTACAGGCTTGGGCAGGATGGGCCGATTGGCTCGAAGGGCGCTGTACTGCAGATAGCTACCCACGCTGACGTCCACCTTCTTAATGGGGTCGTGAGGATTAGGCGGCTATGTCGTAGATACAAAAATAAAATACAGGGTTAGTTAAAAACATTTTAACAACTTGTAGGCATAAAACAAAACATCTGGTTAAATGCTTGATTTCCTCTACCATGTCCCCCAGAAAATAAGACCTAGAAAGAATGACTTTTATAGAGAAAAAAGAAAAAAAATTGTAGTAGTGACGAGAGTGTAACAAATAATACGGGTCAAACTTACAGCATGCTTCTGCTTTTTACAAACTTCTTATTTTTTAAAGCTTTCTTTCCTAAAATTCTTTACATTTTATAGTGTCATGTCACAGTACACTCCCGCTTAAGTGGTTTGTGCGAAAGGGTGAAATGTGTACTCGAGATCTGGTCTTGCCACATATCAAACAAACCAACCTTAAGGGTCTCAACGCTGGGAAAATCGTAATGCTGATTGCTTCCAGACACCTCGTGTGCGTAACTTCAAATCTAGCAAAATACATTACACTACCGAAATTTAGCTAAATTGTTGTGTTTGTATGACAATAAACTTACCATTTTCTCTTGCTGAAGCCTCCATCGTTTCTCCTTGGCACGTGTGTTTTGGAACCAGATTTGTACGACCTTTAATGGAAGCCCAAGATCCGTCCCGACGGCCTCACACTCCAGGGCATTAGGATGAGCACACGTTTCATAGCACGACTGCAGAATGGACAGCTGAAGAGAGTTCAGGTGAGTTCGCGGTCGTCTCGGGGTGGAGTTCTGTTGAACTGTACTGGATTCTTTTTGGGTCTGAACAGAGGATGCCGTTACCGTCACTGGAGATGGTGTGATTGGAGTAGGGCGGTTAGCAGGAGCAGGGCGCAATGAACTTAAGCCCAACTGTTCTCGGGAGAGGGTGTTTATCTTGAAAGGACTTTTTTGAGGCCATATTTTCAGCCCATTGTGTTTCTGGGATCCTAAGCCAGATGATTTGTTAATTGGAGTAGCGGATGATTTTGCCACCATGCGGTTAGTAGTTCCAGGTTCGACTTCTTGGTAATCAACGTCATCTTCATCCTCTGTATGGTCCGATTCAGCCTTTACCTCCTCAATTTTTCGCTTCTGAGCACCTCGAGGAGTGGGAATCCCACTAACTAGCAGGGGAACTGCAATTGGTGTAGTTGTAGTCTTGGGAGCGATTTTTACCATTGTAACTTGAGTTGCCTCTGCTTTGGTCTTCTGTGCTATTGATGGACTTGCAGAAACAACGGTAAAGGAAGGTGCCACGCTTTGTTTACTTGCAGGTTGGATTGGTACTTTCACAACTTCTTCCTTCACCTTTTCTATCTTTGGAGTGACACTTCCTGTTTGGGGTTTTGTAGGTGACCAAGCAGTTGAAGAACTTGGGCTGGTTTTAGGTGGGGTCGAAAATATAGGCTTTGAAAGTGGCCAGGTGAACTTAATCAGTGGCTTTCCAACAGCCGCCAAAGTGCCATCGCTGATAAAACGAACCTCTCCCTTGCGTTCTCTGGCCCTCATGTTCTGGAACCATATCTGAACTACTTTCTTCGGAAGGTTAACCCAGTCAGAAATTTGTTCAAATTCGTGCTTTCTTGGGTTTGGTTCTTTAAAGTAGCATCCGTAGAGAATATCAAGCTGGTCTGCATGGATGATGGTCCTGGACCGTCTCTTGTCCCAAAATCGTCGTTCTTTTGGCCTCTTTTGACACCTGTCCTTTTCCCGCTCCTTATCTTTGTCCCTTTCCATCAGTGATGAATTAACCTTTTCTGCCGCCCTCATGTACACAGTGCTTGTCTTGTTATTGCGATTTGTGAATGAACTGTTATTGGAAGATGAGATTGCAATGCCAGGGTCTGGCTTAACTTGCACGACGATGAGACCCCCTTCAGAGGAGACGCCAACGTTCGCTGGTCTCAGTCCTAGTCCATCAAGCAAATGGCTTTTCTGTAAAGAGTGTTTGTGAGCTGCAGACAAGGATGGCGGTAAAATTGTAGGACTGTGGTTCTTTCCGATGCTTAGATCCAAAGCAGACTCACAATCACTACCGTTGGACAAAAAGGAGTGTGAGTGAGAGGTGGAAGCTGATGAATTTATGGTGTCAGACAGAACCACTGGATTTCGGGAAACAACTTGAGCATTTGAAAAGGCTTTACCTCGTTCTCCATCTGAAACACCTACTCCAATAACTGAAGATGGAAGCGAGATAACATATGGACTGTACAGCTGAGATGACAGTGGAGCCAGAGACAACGAAAGAGGCAACGACTGCAAAATTCCAGTTGATACGCCCTGAAGATCAACAGCAACTGAGAGAGGAGTAGGAGGATCTGCTTGTGCCTCCAACTGAAGATCAAGGTCGGGATCCTGCTTTTCCTGCTTGATCTCCAACTCGGCCATGTCAGCGTCACGTTTTCTTTTTCTTTTAATCCTCTGTTCGTCGTCATATTCATCCTCTGCATCCGAGAGGAAAACTGTGGTTGAGCGAAGAACCTTTCCACCACCACTCAACTTTTCGCTTGTTAGCTCTATCGATGGAGACTGTACAACAGGACTTTGTGACTCCTCCCTTAGAGAACTGGTTTGACTTTCCTCATCAGTAACAATAACCGAGGTGTAAAATTCTTCATTCTCAGAATCAGATGTCAAAAGCAATTCTCGTGGACTTGTCTTTCTCTGTCTTTCAGCACTGCTTGATAAGTCAATGACGGCTGACGGACTTTGTCCATATTCATCCTCATCTATCATTAGATCCCCTTCTTCTTCCTCCAGACTTCTTTCTCTCTCATCATAGGAACCGTCACACCTCTCCATATCCTTGGCTTGCCGGGCTTCCAAGAACCACCGACGTACCTCTTCCCCAGTTAAACCTACCTCTCTGCCGAGAGCTTCACAGTCTTCCCACTGTGGGCTAGAAGTTTCTGCATCATCTCTTGACTCGAGAAAAGCCCAGAGAACCTGAGACTGGAACTCTGTGAGCAGACAATTTCCTGATGACAAAAGCGGATGGACTTTAGCACTTTTATGGCCTGAAGATATTAAGGCAAGAGCTTTGTTATGAGCAGAGCTGTTAAGTGCACCGGAGCCGTTTTCGTTTTTCAAATGACTGAGGGATTGGATGGATTCTGGATTTAAAATGGATGACAATGTGCTACGTAACTGAATGCCTACTAAGGATTGCGTTACTTTGCCGTCATCTTCCATGCACTTCTTTTCAACTGCCATTTCCTGTTCATCTTGTCGTTTGGGACATGTGCCCTCATCTATCAGCCTGTTGGGTTTTATCTCGTGTTTAATTTCATTATTACAGTTGTCTGATTTTTTGTCATCTTCGAGAGGTATCTGCTGATCGCTCTGCTCAACTGCTTTGTGCACGCTGTCGAATTTGTTTTCTACCAGCTTTTTGCTCTCTTCCAAATTAATTTGCGTTGTGGCAGGGATCCCAAATGCTGCCCATTGACTTTGTAAGCCACTGAGTCTTTGAGCCAGAAGAGCCTGTTGTGCAGAACTGAGACCAAGAACTGGCACTGCCTGCTGCAAAAGCTGGTTTGTGGACTCTTGGTTCGGACTTTGAAGCCCGTTTAACACCAGGGGCATTAGCATTTGGGGCTGTGGTATAAGCTGTGGGGTTGCTGTTCCAGGTGTTGCCGATGCCCCAGTGTTGAAGAGTGATGGAAGAATGGAGTGTTGGAGAGAATTTGGACTGGAAGTTAAAAGAGTCAAGATGGCAGACATGGCTTGCGCAGAGGCTACTGGAGAAGAAAGTAATGATGACGCTACCTGAGGCTGCACCAGCTCTCCATCTTTGGTTGTTGTTGCTGATGCCGTCAGGTTTGCCTGGGTAACACAGTTGCTGGTAGAGGCATTTGATATTTGTGCAGGGCTTCCAACAACTGTTGCAGCCATGCTTGAAACAGTTCCTGCATTTGCAGACGAACTTGTGGCAGAATTCCCAGCAGTCCTGCTGCGACTCTGGTGCAACACAGATTTTAGATGACTTTCCAGGGTGATGGCATGGTTATAAGAGACGCGACAGACAGCACACTTGTAGGGTTTATTGGAGACATAAGGGCGGACAAGAACTGGAGTTGAGTCGCTGTCTTTATCCGTTCCTGTTCTCATTCTTTGAATATGGGTGGATGAATTATAATGAACACTCAGAGCTGTTCTTGAGGGAAATGTCTCCAAACATGCACTACACTTGAATGGACGGTTATAGGCGTCAGAGGTTAAGCTGTTTTTACCAGTGGATTTTTCAATGCTCACAGAAGCACGTGTTATTGTAGCTTTCTCAACATTGTCCTTGTCTGGCTGAAGGGCTGCCGCATCACTATCCTCATTGTTTACTCCCTCCAAGTCTTCATCCAACTCTTTATCCTGGGACGAATTAGTCTTGTCTCTGGCATCTGTAGATTCACTCTCGTTTTGAGAAACCATTGAAAGGGAGTTTGTATTCTCTAACTGTTTCAATACAAATGTTTCATCTAAAAACATAAAACAGAAAAACACATGTGACAAAATATATTACATCAAATAATCACAGCAGGTTGTATTAGTGTTAAAAGGTTACTTCATAGAGCATTGTTAGAGAACATAATAGCAGCCCAACACAATATGTAAACCATGCAGCAGTTTCAAGGCTTTTTTAAGTAGAACACACATATATATGTATATATAATATATTATATTTAAGTGCTGTTAAAGTTAACGAGTTAACGCACGCGATTCATTTTAAGTGCTTAATTGCATCAATTATTTTTAACGACATTAATCACAGTTGCATTTTTTTTTATTACTTTTGGTTTGGCAACGTGCAATGAATAGAACCAAGAGAGCCGTACTGTCTCCTGGTGCGCTCATGAAGATCCGCAGCTCACAATGATTTCAGGTGTTTTTTTATTAATATTATTTTTACAAAAAACACAACGTCCTGTTTTTATTAAGAGTGTAACCTAAAAAACCTCAAATGTTCAATTGATGGATAACACTTATGTAAAAAATTGACTTTATTTTGTTTGCTTTATCTTGAAAAAAGTGAAACTCGACCTCAGAGGCACAGTACATTGCAAATTGAGCAAAAATTATACCAAATGATTTTACAGTATTTAAACAAGTGTTTAATTAGTGTTGAGTTTACATGAATTTACATATTACACCTCAATATACAATATTACAAGCTTCAGTCATTTAATGGCAATTAATTGCAATTAATTTGGTCAGTAAAGTGTGATTAATTAAAAAAATGAATCGTTTGACTGCCCTATGACACCTCGGAACTTTCACACTAAAAACCAGCATAATAATTAATACATATGTCCATTGTGGGAGGAAACCCACGCCAACACGGGGAGAACATGCAAACTCCACACAGAAAGGCCCCGACCGGCCTCAAACTCACACCCCGAGTCACAATCGGAACCTTCTTTCTGTGAGGAGACAGCGCTAGCCACAGTGCCTGTACTTTTACTGCAAAAGTTAATTTAATTGTTGAAGTTAGCGTAACAATGAAAGTTTGATGTTTGAGAACAAGACTATAATGTTTCATCTGAAATTGGACTGTTTCTAAAAAACATAAAACCACTGACTCCATTTTGAGTCAAACGCAATTCAGGGGAAAAAACTATAAATAATAAATCGCAAAACAATCACAAGTTGAGACTGTGACTATCACCTATTAACAAGTAATTGATTCCAGTGGCTAAGAACAACAGATATAATACATACAGATATAAAGTAGTCTATTTATTCACTTGTATCCATATTGGCACACAAAAACTTTACGAGAAACCAGAACCTCCAGGAAAGAAAACATTAACACTGAATATATAAAGTATAGAATAAAATGAAGAAAGAAATTCTAATATCATGTCAAGTACTGAACCTTCATATGTGAATAGATACATTTTGTAAAGAAAAGAGAATAATTGCTTTCTCATGAAAAGCTATTTCTATTGGACACAAAGGAAGCTTCTTAAGTTCCTTACACCATAGACAATCACATCAGTATCTTTTACTCTTGCATTGATATCGAACCAGAAAGCAGGATAAAAGTAGCAGCATAATAACAGGATAATGTTACGCGTTAATGTTGACATTTATTCCGTGGAAATATTGGCGTGGAAATAAGAGTTCCTCGCCAAAAATGTCCGGATCAAACATTGAACTAAAATTACCGTATTTTCCCGACTAGAAGCCGCTACTTTTTTCATTGGTTTTGAACCATGCGGCTTATACAATGGTGCGGCTACTCTGCGGATTCTTTTCCACCACTAGGGCCGCTCTAAGCAAATTTGTATACGTTTTAATCAGCAAAGTTGCTGCCATGTTAAAATACAGGTTAGGAAAGGATCTATTTAGGTACATACATGTACACATGTACAAATTAAAAATCGTTTTGTTCCTGTAGTAAATACAGTGAACCCTGGTTTATCGCGGTAGATAAGTTCCAAGCCCGACCGCGATAGGTGAAAATCCGCATTTACTATTTATTTAACACTTATTGAGACTTTTAAAACACTTTTTTTCACGTAGTATTCTTTAAGTAATGTTAACAAACATCTCAGTACAAAAAATTACAGGGACAGATGTCAAGTAATAATGGCAAGAACGTGCACAACATAAAAAAAAACAAAAGATTGTTAAGCAGTATGTACTAAAGATTTTAGATACATATAGTACAACCGAACGAATGTCAAGCAATAAAACAGTGAGTGTTTTATTGCTTAATGCACCACGTAAAAAACAAAAAATTATCATGCTACCAGTACTATAAAAATTCATACATTCACTAATTTAACGAATGCAAGCAAAAAAAAAAAATTATTGTACCACGTAAAAACGAAAAATTGTTATGCGTACAGTAACGGAACTAAATATTCATATATAATACCCTGCTTCTCGAAAAATATTCATTTTCAAAGTGTTTGAATGGGGGAATATCAGGCGCGAGTTGGCGCGAATATCAGGCGCGAGGCGCTGTTGCCGACGTCCGACATTCGCATCAGCACGGAGGCTCTGCCCCTTCTCCAGCCGCTACCAGACGCGCGCGAGACGCGAGTAAATCTTTCGCGGTAACTGCTCAAGAATCGACATCAGCAGACCCCGGGGTCGTGCACGAATATTTCGATACATTTCTTTTATAATTTATGCATAACTAATAAAAAGAATCCTCAAACATATGTAATAAAGAAAAAAAAACTAATCCAAAAACATACATATCTGTGGCTTGCAAAACTCTCCAGGTTTCGACTGAAACCCTTGTTCCCTGTCAGGTAATGTTCCTGTATGTCAGTGTGTCAAGTGAACAACTGGAAAGGGAACTTTTTTTAATAGAGTGGATGCGGCTTGTATGCAGGTGCGGCTTGTTTATGTTTTTTTTACTTTTTTTTTTTTCGAAAATAGAGCTGATGCGGCTTATATACAGGTACGGAAAATACGGTATTTCAAGCTGTGATTTATAATATGCTGTTTCAAATCATTTCCAAATAACTTATATTTCATACTTTTATTCTTGTTTTTTTAATGCTAGGTTTTTAAAAAACTATGTGATCATATATGTTCAACATTCAAACAGCAATCAGAGAAAAAGTTTTTGTAGTCGTCTGTGTTGGGAACACGCTTTCGAAATCGAATCATCTCCAACTTTCAGTCTCATCTGTGGCCATTACATTATTCTAAAGAGCAATAATATTAATAATATTAATAAAAACAAAACAAAAAACATCCTTCTTAAATGAGACGGTTTAAGATGCTTTGCAAGAGTAAAACATTATTGTTCAATAATATTTTTTAACACTATATTCTTTCAATACATTCAGGCTTTTTTAATCTATTTGACACATCCCTGTTGCCGTTTCACACACTACAAGCAGTTTTTATGAAGAAATCTGTCTTTTCAGAATGTACCTGTGTCGCTTTGGCTTTTGAATTCCTTATTGTCTTCATCAGAGCTCTCAGAAGTCTTGGGAGCAGCCTTAATTAAAAAAAAAAAAATTAATAAAAATACAACTGCAAAAGATACACAATTATTAAGCACTACATGAATCTTATTTTAGGGCAGGGTTTCATCACATGTTCTATAATGTTTATTATTGTGAAAAAGTTACGGCCGCATATAAATGCAGAGCAGGGGTGCTCATTACGTCGATTGCGTAACACATCGACGTATATACATACATACATACACATAAACAACATAATATTTTGTGTTTTTATAGCCGGTAGATCGCTTTGACTAGGTCATTTGAAAAGTAGATTGCGAACCGAAAAAGTGTGGGCACCCCTGATGCAGAGTGTTTGTCATGCGTTAGATAATGCGGCCATAATTTGGAGGTCTCCCTCACCCATCATGGACCACATTATTAGATCCAGAACTACTGCTGAACTTCAGAAACACAGGACAGTGCGGATACTTTTGCTTTGATCTGCGCCTCCACCAATGAGAGGTGGAGCCAAAAGAATATCCAGCTCTGAGACATCTTTCCAAACTAAATGTCTTATTGTATCAAAACCTTGTATGTAAAAAGACACATTACATGATTTAACACATTAATATTAATTTTACAGAACCTTATACAGCAAGAAAAAAAAAAAAAAAAAAAGAAAAACAGCATAACACTCTTAAATTCATCTTATATTTTAAGCATAACCATTCAATTAACCAATCACAGCAGATTAATTGTAACCTCAAATTAGATATAATTAACCAACTATTTGACACAACATGAGCAATCCTGTAAACAACTCACAATGTCGAGTAATTTATCAAGGCAAGCAGGGAGGACACTGTGTTTGTCCGTTAGGTGAAGAGAGAGGTTCTCACGGTCTGGTTGACTTTCTTGACACAGAGGACACAGCCACATTAATGCCCTGTCGCTGCCTCCTCCAAGCGTTTCTCCTGGCTCCTCCTGAAACCAAAGAGGCCTTTTATTTGCAATATTACTGTGAATAAACAATCAAGTCAATATTTGTATCTTTCATGAGTTTTCTTTGTCTTAATCTTGTTAAAACTCAAACGTTTTTTTGTTAACAAAGCAAAACTAAAATGTCAACTTATGTCTATACTGACACATAAAACAAAAAGTATTTTTCAGTGCTCATTCATCTTCTGCCGCTTAGTTCTTTACAGGGTCGCGGGGAGCTGACGCATATCTCGGCGTCTTTGGGCCAGAGGCAGGATACACACTCTAGATTGGTGGCAAACCATTTACAAAGCGGGACACACAGACAAACACATTCACTCATACCTATGTGGTAAATTTTTCATTACCAATTCGCCGGAAACGCATGTTTTTGGACTGTGGGAGGAGACTGGAAAACCAGGAGGAAACCAACGGGGAGAACATGCAAACTACACACAGAAACGCCCCGGTAGGCCTCGAAGTCACACCTTGAGTGTCAAACGGAACCTTCTTTTGTGATGCGGCAGTGCCATACAAAATAGTGATTAGTAAATAGTATCACAATAGTAATTAGTAAATCATATGTCCAGGTGTATGATTAAAAAGACAAACACAATGAAAAGAAACTTCTTAAAAAGAAACATGCAAATAAAACAAATATTGGTTTATTACTACAAGTGTGTTTGTAAATACATCGTTATATTATTATTTATATTTGCATTGTACATGTATATATAATTTATAATTACATGGCTTCTGTTTGAAATTCATTATAAACCATAAAATTGCTACATTTGTAAAACCTCTCATCATCCCGGTCAGTTTATCGGATATCACCTCAAACACATTTACGTATGAAATCACATCTGAGAACAAACACTGATTATCAATGTCCTTTATATTCATTTAGTTTAGTTTACCTCGTATGAATTGAGTTACAACTCCAACATTGTATCGTTTACATATTTCCTAAAATTTTCATTTGTTAAAAAAACTGGCACCCCAGTATCAACTACATTAAACACATTCTAACAAACAAACAAACAAAACAACAAAGATCCAAAAACATTACAAGAATTCAAAATAGTATACGACAGATAATAAAAAGTTTATTCCAAATATTTTTTAATAATAATCCAAATATCAGAATATATTTCTATAATAAAAACATGATTCGTATCCATTGTGCGACAAGTCAAAATAAATTACGAACACACACCCACTTTTCACTTGAGTTTCCATTTAAATAAAGTGTGGCATACTGTAACTGTGTGTGTGGGTGTGGGTGTGTGTAAATATCTGTTATAGTTGCAGTTACATCGTAATAAAAACAATACAATTGTGTATATATGTATAAGTTATAATGTGAATAGATTAAAATAACGCAATTTACAATAACAGTTTATAATTGTAATCAAATATAAACCATAAAAGGCAACATTTAACGCTTTCAAAGATGCAGTGGCTAACTGCAATAAAAAGACACAATAAAAGCCAGATAAAAACAAAACTGCGCTTTAATTTATCCGCCCGGCAAAACTAGGTTATTTGTTGTGCGAGGCCTGGATGTTGACCTTGACTGCTCTAAAAATATGCTGATGATACTGAAATAACGGTGCGCTTTGGTCAACACGTTGCCCCTGGAGAATGAGATGACACGAGCGGCGAGGAGCCGCGAACGGGCGCAAAGCCCCCGGGATGCTAATGGCAGTCGTGTCTCTTTAAAACAATAACCCACAAAAATAATTAACAGCTACGTCGGAGGCGACGAAAACACATCTGCATTCCATCCAAAAACGCCGAATTCTTGCCAACGTGGGCATAAAAACGCCTCTAAATAGCGACCCGCTCCTCGCATGCCACCAACCAGGCATCAAATGCCAGCGAAGCTACGATGCCACGCCAATTAGCTTCCCTGCTAGATTGAAAACACGCACCCAATCCCCCACGCAAGTCTCATTAACTTCTCATGAAAGTCAAAAGACACAAACCCGAAGCCTGCGCGACGCTGCCGCCCGACTGCGACTTCACACGGGCGCCGCGACTCGGGATTATTCCGTTAATTAATCCACAGTCTAATTAGCCGCGTGCTGGCGAATCAATTGGAAATAAAAAGCTTTAGCTCGCTCCGCTAACCGACACGCACACGCGCGCGCGCACACATACATACGGTACAGCGCAACCATGACAAATACCCCCATTAAAGTGCATCGCGCTGCAGTCCGCCGCCCTTAATTCCTCGTCACAACTTAAATCGGTTGGTTTGATCCGTGTGTTGTTTGAAAGTTGGGTTTTGAAAGCGACCGAGTCGTTTGGAGGTAAACAGTCGTGGCACTTAACTCGGCTAGCTCGGCTAACAGCACACTCAACAAATTGGTCAACTAATTACATGGAGAGAATCAATCCGCGAAACGCCACAAACTTCTCAAAAACAACAAAATGCTGCTACGGAAGCCTCAGTGACGGTTAAACAACCGCTACGGACCGAATGACGCGGAACAAGTCGTGTTTAACGCACTAATTGAATTGTGTAAATAGAATTGCGGCTGTCGGATGTAAATCCCCGGACTTGATTAGTCGCTCGCCCCCCTGATTGTGGCCTTGCGGCCGGGCACCAAGGCATCACGCCTCCGCTGTCGGCTCTTAGGCAGAAATTGAGGCCTACTTCGACTAAGCTATTTAATTAATGAATTTGGGTTCCTTCATACAGATGTGTCACAAAACACGCCGTTTGCCGTCATCTTTCGCGACTTAACCGAGCTAAACACTCGCGATCAACGGTCGGAGTGCGTCGTTTGGTACAAAATGTTGTTATGGAGCATTTTAAGTGTGTTTTAATAACTGCAGAGGGCAGTAATTAACGGCGAATCAAGCGCATTGCTGCTCGGAAAAAGGCGACGTGCACACAACGAGCAAGGGGGTGGTGGGGCCAAAACGAGAGACCGAGGCAGAAAAGTTTGGAATTTAACACTCGATAAACAAATAAATCTACTAAGTCTTTTGCGTGGAACAAATCTATCGTGCTCGCGGCACAGTCTGTCCACGGCGCCTCGCTAATAGCAACTTCGTCGCCGCTTTGCCGTCAGGATCGTTTTAATTAACGCCAGAGCAATTAGCTTATGTTTTTACCTGCATGGTTGGGACTCCAGCGCACGCTTCCTCTCGCTCTTTAAAACTGAAAAGTTTTCTCCCACATACACACAGTGGCCCTCCCTCCCTCGCTCTCTCCCGCCCGCCCTCTCACTGACTCGAACTAACTCTGAAGTCCGTCCCCCTTTTCTCTCTCTCTCTCTCTCTCCTCTCTCTTCTCTCTCGCTCTCTCTTCTCGCTCTCTCTCTCGCTCTCTCTCTCCTCTCTCTCTCTCTCTCTCCTCTCCTCTTCTCTCTCTCTCCTCTCTCTCTCTCTCTCTCTCTCTCTCTCTCTCTCTCTCTCTCTCTCCTCTCTCTCTCTCTCCTCCCCCCCCTCCTGTCGTTTACTGTTGCTCTTTCTTTCAACTCCATTGCTTCCTATACCCCCCATCTGATTCTTCTCTTCATCCACTTCTCTTTCGTCACTCGTTACTTTTCCTTTTCTACCCCTTAATCTCTTTCTAGTCTCTCTCACTCGCAATGTCTTCTTTTCACCTCTATTTCACTTTCTCTCAATTCTTTACCACTTTTCGTCTCATCCGCTCATCTTTCTTTTAAAAACATCTCTCTGAACAAATTGGCCGTTATCCAAGACTGTTCCACTTCCCTTCTAATGGTTCATTAAATGATTCGACACACCTCAGACATGTCGGAACAATGTAAATGCGTCATCATTTAAAAATTTGTAAATTTAATTGAAATAATCTCTATAGATTTCAAATATTCAAAATAGTGGGTATGTAAAGTTTTAACCTTCGTCGTTGATTGTCTTGTAAATTCAAAACATATACGTAAGCTTATATAAGTTTGCACATGCTTTGTAACACTATTATTTAATACGTACATTGTCAAGTGTGATACAAAACGTTTTCTCCTGACTGATAATGCAAATATAATATTTTACCAGATATAATTATAATACTATAATTATAATGTGTCTAACCTTTAAGGATCAATTGTTGTTTAAACGATGTTCATGTAGTATGATCTTATTTTAGTTACAGCAGGTATTACAGTGATTGCTGTTTCTTGGCTGCGCATTTGTTACGCATTTAGACGAGAAGAAATCAGACTGTCCGTAAATATGCCTGAACGGAAAAGCCATGATAGACCCCGGATTCCGCGTCTGTCAAGCTGGGTTGAATGAAGCAGTAAGTTTTTCAGTTATTGTGGGGGTCGCTGTTTGTTTCGATCCCGATTATCGAAATCCAACGTTATTGTAACAATAATTAATGATGTGAAATTTAAAGAAACTATATTCTTCAAGAAATAACATTGAAATGCAAACTTTTCCTGCATAGGTTTCCCAGTCCCTTTATATTTATGTTTCATTATCTCTGTATCAATTCACTGTGTTACAGGTGAAATGTCGATTGAAGTGGAGAGAAAATTTGTTTGTGATGCAGACTTTATGACAAAACTGAAGGATAAAGGAGGTTTGTAAACAGATATATAGATAGACAGATAGGTAGATAGATTAGACAGACAAGACAGTTGGGTAGATGGAAGATAATTAGAAAGATACTGACAATTAAATAGGAGGTTGGAACGATAGATAAATAGACAGACAGAAAGATTAATGAATGGATGGCTAGGTAGGATAGAATGTGTGTAGTCAGGTTAAAAGACAAACGGGATGGTGAACGGATGAATGTACACAAAGTAAAGTCAGTGAGACCCTCAATTTGGCCACTAGGAGCAGTATTGAAATTGTGCTCTGCATTTACACACATTGAAGTGAACACACACAAACCTGGAGCAGTGGGCAGCCTAAGCCATGGCGCCTGGTTTAAATGAGTAAATAGAAGGATAGATAGGTAGATAAATAGGTTGACACACAGAAACAAACAGATAGACGAATAGGTGGGTGGATGGAATTGAGACGCATAGACAAAAAGTAGGAGAACTTGATGAGAGAGAGAGAGAGAGGCAGAGAGGCAGATAGATGGAATGACAGTCAGATTGCTGGACAGACTGAAAGACACAGTCAGACAGACAAACAGAAGCTGTCTACATGTCTCGCTCTCTGTTCCAGGGAAATGTGTCGGCCAGCAGCAGTTTCAGGACCAGTATTTCGACTCTCCAGACTGTGTCCTCACGCTGCAGGATTACTGGCTGAGACGCCGCCAGGGTCTTTGGGAACTGAAATGTCCAGCGGTTTCAGAGTCCGGTCCGCAGAATAAAGCCCAGGCCCTGTGCACACGGTACCGAGAGATAACCAGCTTCTCTCAGATTCAAGCGGAAGTGCAGAACATTATCAGTGGACGCTGTGGCTCCAGTCTCCAGGACGCGGGACTCTCCTCAGACGCTGACTGTGGCCGGTGGCTGTCCGAGCTGAATCTACAGTGCTTCGCTGAATTCACTACTGACCGCTGCTCTTACACGCTGACCTGCCTGGACGGGGCGGTGCGGGTGGATCTGGACCAGGCTGACTTTGGGTATTGTGTGGGAGAGATTGAAGTTCTGGTGCCTGACGGTGGAGACACGAGTTCTGCTCTACAGACCATCACAAGAATCTCAGAAGAACTGGGTCTGCTTTACTCAGTCTCCAGATTTCTCACCATCTGTCTACTCGTCTGTCCATTCATCATCACTAGCTTACTGTCTGCCTGTCTATCTACCAATCCATCCATCCTCTGCCTGTCTATCTACCTATCCAGCCGTCCATCTTCTCTGTATATCCATTCTGCCTGTCTATTCACCTGTCCATCCAACTATCGCTGCCTCTCTGCCTGTGTGAATACCTCACTGTTCATCCATCCGTCAATCTGTGTGTGTATCTATATGTCTGTTTATCCATCTGTCTCTGAGTGTGACTTTGTCTGTCTGTCTGTCCATCCATCCATCCATCCATCCATCTATCCATCCATCTATCCATGTATTTAAGTCCATCTAACATTATATTTGTCCACTTGTCTTTCCATGTCTATATCTGTCCAGCTGTCTATCTACCAGTCTGTTATCATTCTGTCTGAATTTGTTTATTATACATAGATGTCTTTAATACATGACATACATTTTAGAACATGATATACTGTAATAATAATGTATAGAATTAACCATACTAATGTAGATGTTTCTTATTTTGGCAGGTTTACACTGTGAGCAGAGAGTACAGGGCAAAATGGACGTTTATCTGCAACGATATCGACCGGACCACTATGAAAAACTGCTTAATGCTCATGTTTTTTGAGGAAACTGCCTGTATAAACATCTAGTCGTCTAGTGTGATATAGTAACATTGTAATATTGGAAAAGCTTAATATTGAAAAAACCTTTCTGGAATACTATAATTGTAGAAATAATTCTACTATTATTACACAATGAAAATAAAAGGGAACCACATGGAGTCCTGAAAGTGAATGTTATGTGTGCCTTCCATTTTCAAGTATGTATAATTAGAGATAAAGATTTTGAAAAGTTGAAAGCAGCATTTCTATGTGTTAGATATTGTAATGTATTTGCTGGACAAATGTTTTACGAATATTTTTAATGTGAATTCTAATTTTTTACGAAAGCATCAGAAAGTGCAAAACGTTGATAGAGGGCGCTATGCATGAATTATAAAACGCGCATGACGACATGCTAATAAAAGATCACACAGTAGAGGGCGCTATAATCACCGTTATGAAGCCGAGTAGTTTTCGCCAACAGACGGCGCAGTTCAGCAGCGGTGTGCAAAGTTTTTCTCACAAGTGTTTAATGACTAAGAATGTTTAAGACTAGGGAAACGTTTACACGTGGTAGTATTTACGAATTAGTTAACTGACCTGCTTTAAATATCGCGTTTCTATGAATAGTTAAAGATTAAAAGACGTGCATCCACGTAACAAGACTAATACAATACAAACAGACTTAGACATACTAATATTTGAAAGCCGTTAGAAAGTAAATGTATGGCTGGATGGATAGATAGATAAATTATGACAAGGAAGGACAGACAGGTAGATACAGGTAGATAGACAGAAGTATATGGATGAATAGATAAAATGATAATTATGAAGATGGACAAACACATACATATATTAATGGCTACATTGATATCTATCATCTAAACCTGTCTGCCTCTGAAAGGCAGTTTGAAATAAGTTTTATATAGAATATATATGCTTGATAAAGGACAGACAGAATAAAGGATGAAGAGTTAAAGCAGCAGCTTCACACACAAACACGTTTATTTTCACCAGCTTGTGAGTGGAGTCAATGCTTTTATGAGGAAAGTTTAGGGCCGCAGAAATCTGAAGCCCGCGCGCGCGCGCGCACACGCGCACACACACACACACTTGAAATATCGAATGTCTGTGACTTATGGGTTTAGTACAGGGCTGAGAACCGTGTACGTCTTAGGAATGGTGACTATAGACTTTTTTTTTTACTTGTCTAAATGATTCAAATGATTAATAAAGCACTAGCACTAGGGAAAAAACAGAACTGTAATAATTGCTTACAGGTAGATTGTGCAAATTAAAAGGGCAAAGAAAATTGGTTTATTAAAAACAGAACAATAAATTTGGACGTGTGTAAAAGGATCTCACACCTACAGGTGACTCTCAGACAACAGCTGCTTCACACTATTCCAGTGTGGATTGGGCAATGCCTGTGTGTTCCCTATAAACACACACACACACACACACACACACACACACACACACAGTGTGTCTGTCTGTCTGCCTATCTGTCTGTCAGCTTGTCTATCTGTCCATCCAAACACAAAACAATCATTTTGCGAAGGTCTTTTTTTAGGTGAAATTTTAACATAACTTTTTACCTTAATTTAAATGACAAAAAATTAACTTGAATGCAAAATAAACAAAACTGTTTACGGAACAATTGAGCAAACTAGAGATGCATGACTTAACACAGGAGCTTTAATAACTGAAGGTCGGAGAGTGGATCGAGTGATTCATCAGTTTTCCTCTCAGCCATTTTAACGGCTCCGTCGCTTCTCATCACATTTCCCGTGAAACCTTCCCGAGGTATATACTTGCATAGTGGGGTCCCAACATTGACATACAAACAACATGTTAATCTAAAATCCCCTCTAGACCATGGGCTTCACATTTGTGGAGTACATTTTGTCGCGTAATTTAGTCGTGATTCACAGTTAAAATGATCATTGATTATTTGTTAAATAAGCAACAAGCAGTTTGACTGTATTCAAACATCCGTTTCCTCACAGCTTATTTTAATTCATTATTTTGCAGGGCAAGCGGAAAAAGATTACTCTGATGGCACATAGGAAAACAAGCTAAAAATGGAAGAAAATGTCAACGCTAATGTCTTAGCAGCTCTGTTTAAAGAAAAGCCATAACCAGCCGTATCCCTTCACTGCTTACGAGTCTCAATCCAATTTCAGCTTTTCAGAAGGTGCTGGAGATTCGGCCTGTGAAGACGGTTAAGGTTACACGTGTGAAACCGATGCGTTACCGTGGAGCGCGGGCACGCGGTGGTCACGCCATGCGCGGCCACATTTAGTCATGCAAAAGTGAAACGCTGGAAGTATTTGAAATAGTCTGTGGCTTCACCTTCCGGTCCAGAACACTCATCTCTCTCTCACACACCCACCCACATCACACTAAAAGTACACACATGTACATACACACATACAGTATTAAATGACATACAAACACATAAGCAAACACACAAGCGCAGACGCATAAAACACAACTACACAAACACACAAGCGCACACAGACAAACGCAAAAATAAGAAACATGCACAACAATCATAGAAACAGACAGAAACACACACACACACACACACACACACACACACACACACACACACACACACACACACACACCTTAGAATAGAACAGACACAAATACATGAGTAAACACACAACACAAAACACATTTAGTTAGGGCCCAGCTTTGACCTGTAATGTACACACACACACACACACACACACACACACCTCACATATAAAGCACAGAAGTGCACACACGTACATTGTGTGTGTGTGTGTGGGGGGGGGGTAATAATGACTTTGATCAGACAATGTGAAAGTCTGATTAGAAACTGCACAGAAGCAGAACATTCAATATATGTACAATTAATATATTTAATCTAATCAATCCAATACATTTAATCAAATTAAACATCTAGTGTAGTAGATGTAGTTAAAAACGGACAGACCATCAGAAGAGAAGGCAAATTATTTTATTGTACAGATAAATACTACTACTCTTCAAATGACATATTTGTGCCTGGATCTGCACGAGCTAGAAACGTGATCTTTGCAACATGGTAGATTTTCTATAGATTGGGATTTTGCATTTCCATAGAAAAATACCACAGATCTTCGGATTGTGATTGCTGTGCTCTGAAGTTTTTTTATAAAGACATTTTTAAACAGTATATAAATGTTTTTTTGGTTTGTGCAAGACTTGCGTGTAAAAAAATAATTGTATTTCCACTTCGATTGAAAACGACATCAAAAAAGCTCATCATGATTTCCTCGAAAGCGACATTGGTTAAACTCCCAATGTTGAGCAAACAAAAAAATGCATTCAAATGAAGTGAACTAAAATTAAAAACCAAGTGCACAAAATCACCAAAACCCCCTGCTTTCGACCAAAACCTTCTATACCAGAATCCGGAAGTTTCTATAGATCCGTGTAATATAAATCCTGGTTGTATTTTAAACTTAAATCCGTTGAAGTGAACTGAATAACACCATGCAAATAAATACTAAAAGCCACAGAATTCCCAACTTTTCTCAACCCTTGTTCACCAAACATTAGAAATGTGCCTATGGTTCTGTATAATTAATAAATAAATATGTAGTAAACTTTAAAAGCTTGTTAGTTCTATGACAGTAAGAAATATAAAGTACTAAAATCAGACACGAGTGGCATGTTTAACACAGATTCCTTGTGACATCACAACCTGAATATTGTATAGTACAGATTTAAGATACAGTCTTTCCTGTTCTTTGCATTGTTTGAGGTAAACACAGTACAATTAAAGACTCAAGGCGGCGTCCAGTAGATCCACTTGAACAAATAGAATTCATCCGAAAAAAACTCCAACGTGCTGCTGATGCCACATCAACGTCAGGACAGCAAACTCTGTGACTTTTGCCAAACTCACACTGGCCACTAAATTTCACAGATTTACTATAAGACTTTTTGGTTGGGAGAAGATTTTTCAGTGCTTAATGTTGAAATTAAACAAACCAAAATATAATGGGGCAGAATTACAGGACAAATTAAATACATTTCCACAACTGCGAATTAAACCAAAAAAATGTAAATTGTGCAGCCACACCCTAAAAAAAAAACAGGGAAATGTGTGAAATAAACAAAAAAAGAAATCCATCACTGTGAAATTAATAAAAACTAATATTTTTCACGCGATACCAAAGCGTTTAAACAAAAGTAGAAGAAAAGATACGAGTGTACAACACAATGTAGTTACGCTCCAAAGACGCATTTCTGTGCTTTAACCACAGAACCACAGAAACCACGCCCACTGTCCATACTGTATGTTTTAAGCCATAAATCCTTCTCTCACACTTTTTAAACTTAGAAAAATCTAAAAGGAGCTACTGGCAAACTGCCAAGTTGCTTTGGAAAGCTGCCAAAAGTCGTGCAGCAGAAGCTGAGAGAGAAGACGGAGTGACCCTGACAAAGTTACACTGTTTCCCAGACATAAATCCATGAAACAACGAGTACATTTGTGGACATATAGATCAACTTTGTTTCATTGTAAATCAGTGATAAAGTAAAACCAAATTTAATCTGAAGTGATGAGAGGATTTTCTTTTTGTAAAGCCATGGTACTTTTTCAATCAGAGGTAATGCTAGAAACATTTTTGCTCAGTACTTGTTTAAAACACAATAAAACTAAACGTAAAATTAACAGTGAACTACAGGAAGTGATAAAAAGGAGAAGCAGCATAATTCAACTCAATCATTGAAGTTGGTAGATTCAAGTCCAATGGGACACATGAAAGACATGTAACTGCATGGCAGGTCACTTTCGACAAGAGCGGCTGCGACGCGCATTGCAGCGAAAGAAATGAAAGAAAAATGACGCATGAAAACAAAGTGACGAAACACAGAGTGGATTGTGGGCAGCGTCACCTCGTCATCTTCTGAGAGGGAAACAGGGGATGCCTGGAGAAAGTGCAGTGGGTCGGTGAAGGGTGTAAGACGGACGAGTGACGCTGTGGTGGCGTTTGTGTCCCCGAGCCGAGCTAGCTGGAACGTACCGTCACTGCAGCCGAGTCCGCTGGACGCATTCCTCTGGCAGAGCAAGAACATCTCACAGTTACACGTCAGATGGTAAATGGGAAAGGCAGCTGTTCCTGCCCGTCACGTAAAAGTGCATCATCAAACATTTCCAGAGGCTGTGGAGAAATCTATGGAGTGGCTGCACACATATTAAGGCTTTCCATCAGCAGATGAGATGCATTACATTGCATTCTCCTCTCCTTTCTTCCCTTTTCATGTAACCCACCCCACTTAAAATATATTCCACTCTTCTGTCGGCGTCACATGGGCGACCCAGTTGTTCTCGCGGATGATGCTCAATGGATTGGATCAAACGCCTTGATGTTGGTTCTTCAGCTCTGGATCCTGGTGCCTTTTGGATCTCAGAAAGGCCACTGGCACAACCAAGGCTGGGCTGGCCAATCGCACTGAAGGAATAAAGAAGCAGGAAACGCTTTATGCAAATGAGTGTAAAAAGTTTTTGCTGTATATGCTGTAAAAGTGGCATATACAGCAAAGTATGCTGTAAAAGTGGAGAAAACAGAGAGACACGTACGCAAGGTTTCCCAAGATGGTGCCGTTCAAGTCAGGAAGTGGACAAATATAATTGCCAAACCAATATTCAGAAGCATCACCATGGCGACCAAAATCGAGTTGGGTCCCTGGATAACAAAAACAAAACAAACAAACCAATGGATTATCTACAGAAACAGCTATGCTGTCAGGGCCTTTAAAGCCTTTCCTGAAGGCCTAAAAATATCTGACTAACAATTACACATTATTGGACAAATATTTGCATATTAAATCATTCAAACAATCACATTTGAGCCAGAGTCTGTTGCTATGCAGGGTAGGTGAAAGGCAAATAAGCCCCACCCCCACCTTCCGATTACATTTTGCTGTAGTTGAATTTACTCACATCAAATTTGTCAACACATAAAGGCGGTAAATGTCGTTTCAGGAGTTTATATCTGACAATCCATGATATTTATACAATATATCGGTCCACTGCTGAAGGCAGCCCACAGCAGTAAGAAACACTGAGAATCAAAGCCTACACTCACAGATTCCTCCTCAGGTGATTCGTGGGTAATCTCTATCCTGGATTTCCGGCTTTCAGCTAGGCTCTTTGGTTTAATAGATTCTTCTTTTTTGATCTTGGGCTCGAGCTTTAAAGGTGGGGTCTGGATGGACTTCGGTGGCGGTGGCATCCTGGCCAAGCTTGATTGTGACATCTCAGGCTCTTCATCCTCAGGTTCCTCTGGTGGAGGCAGCTGCACTATTGGCTTGACGTAGTAACTGTGATACGCGGCATGTAGCTGGCCGTTCCCCGTGCTGGTGTGCTTGAGTATGGGCTCTGGGAGCTTGGGAAGCTTGGTTGGGGACACTTCCTGTGGCTTTACGGTTGGTGCAGCAGGAGGGACGGAAACCTTGGTGATCTCTGCAACAATGGTGGCTCGCTCTTCTTTGCTAATCTTCCGGGCTACCCCACTATTGTCTTTGCTTATCTTCCGGGTTACGCTGCTGTTGTCTTTGCTAATTTTGCGGCTGGCACTGGGATTGGGTGCTTGGTTCTTTTGAGAAGAAGGTGGTGACGGTGACGGGCTCTGGATGGGTGATTGGGTCGGGGTCGTGCCACGGCGATAAAAGGGGCTTCCTGAGGTCTTCTCATCCTTCACTTCTTTTGGTGCTTCTACTATAATCTCCTCTACTGGATCCTCAAACTTCTGTTTGATATAATCAAGTCCTGTAGAGACAAAAACACCAAATCAGAATAGGGTGTATTTTTCTAGGTGGGAGCGCAAAGTGTCAACGTAATAGTTTCACTAACACAAACTCAATTTTCTACCTTTTTTTGTCAGCTTATTCAATGGAAATTTTAAATCCGAATCTCAATTCGTGGTTCATTCACAATTCACAAAGCCTGCAAATCAGCATCAGGGGAAGGAGTATACTACACAGTGAATGGGACTGAATGAAACATTCGTAATGTTGTTTTGACTACAAATCCACAAATTCTTTCAAACTATGTTGGGATATTGTTCCATAATTTGACAACAACTATATTGTATGATATTAATATCAATACATTTCTTTAAAAAAAAACAGCTATTGTCCTGTATCACAAGCTCTTGTCTGCATGGCTTTTACGTGTAAATGGAAAACATGGTTGCTGACTGCAATTTGAAGTAGAAACATACAAACCTGCTCTTCAACTATAGTTCAATCACATTAACTATAACATTTCTGTTTTTGCAAGTACAACAGCTTGTGTCTATAAACAGAGATGCGCACAAGTTATATAAATCTAACAAGCCTGTTCAACAGAAATGTATTTTTTTTAATCAAGGCAAAAAACGTTTATCTGGCCGTTTCAAAGTTGACGTAACTGGTCCTAGATTGCACTGATCTCTTTTAAATCCTCAAGTAAGAGGATGGTTGCCATCATTTACGTACATGTTAACATTCTGTACTGTGTACGGGTGTCTGTAGAATTGTGCGACTTATACAATATTATTTTATAATGTTGATTTGATATTTATAGATACATAAAGAAGGCTGACATTCTTAATAAGTTAAATAAAAAAACTAAAATTATTTTTAAAAACAATTAGAAAATAAAACAATAGAACGATCTAACACATAATTTAAGAAATATATAGTAAATAGTGCTGTCAAAGTTAACAAGTTCACGTATACGATTACTTTTAAGTGCTTAATTGCGTCAATTTTTTTAACGCCATTAATCACAGTTGCGTTATTTTACTTTCGGTTTGGCAAAGTGCAATGAATAGAACCAAGAGAGCCCCACACTGTCTCGTGTTTTTATATAATAATAAAACACACACACACACACACATATATATATATATATATATATATATATATATATTGTTACATATAGTAAAATGGTAATATTTTAAAAGTAAATGGCAGTGTGTGTATATATATATATATATATATATATATATATACATAAAAACATGTATTTTTTATAAAAGACTGTATAAGGGCATTGAAAATCCTGACACAAGCACACAAAGGCGTAGTCAATATGCAATAAGTATGTTTTACAGTAAAAACAAGATGTTACCACCTACAAAAAAAATAACATAAATAATACATTTTGCAGTTGAAAACGCAGCCTGTGAATGTGTTTTGTTCTCTAATCCAGCGATGCCAGCTATCTGGGATCATAATCCTGGGCATATCTGGAGTCTTTAGACAGGCAGAGAGAATCATGATTAGTTTAAATCCTTCAGAACACGTCAGCCGCACTGACCTCACATCAGTCTGAGCATCAAGAACGTGAACCATGTGGGTCTGAAAGCCAAGGCCTCGTCTCCTTAGGTGGTGTGATCATTCGAGGATTAGAGCTCGACACTTCTTCAGTCATGTTGTGCTGCTTATGAAATCACAATCCCACCTCAATAAATCAATAATTTATACTTGGAGCAAGAAGTTTCCTTAAAACCAGATGTTCATGATAGAAGTATAACAAAGCGGATTGTCATAGAGCCTGATGGAACCGCCACAAGCACTTGACAGTTTCCCATCGGCCGCACGAGGAGACACAACTCAATTACCCCAGACACCACCAAGCTCATTGTTTGTTGCAGAGAAGCATAAAAAAACATTACACAATGAAGGAGATATAAATGACGTTTTTCTTTATTTAATAATACGTTTCAAAAGCCAAACACGTTTTTGTCCCGTTAAGGATCAAGCAATTTAATCCCTATTAAATGTTTTGATGATACATTCGGCAATAATAATGCTGGGAAACCGTTTTTTCTAATACTATACTATCAAATTTGGTACAAAAACACTTAAAAGTTCAAAATCTGTGGTTATGCTGTGGTAGGCACTGTATTTTTTTAGCAGAAACCATGGTAACAACATCGCAAACAAAATGGTATTTACAGCTACTGTGACTCCGGTGGTATTTGAATAACTAATAATTGCACAATTAGCTACTATAATAAAAATACAAATTAATTACTTACGTCCTGCCGGCCCGCAGTCTTGAAGACGTATGTGTTAATTGAACTTTATTTAGTGATTTTGAATTAAGGTAAATTTTATTAGTTGAAGGTGAATCTAGTTTCTCTATTGACATTCTTTTTAATAATAATAACACATTGTAATAATCTTGTTTTGGCATAATTGTAAAATTCTCACAATAATAACTTTCATTTCACCAGTGAAAAATTCACCCAGGACACCTTGAGAAATAGTCTTGTAAGATTTTAAGTGCTACATTTGCTTCTTAGATACAAATACACATTTATGCAACAAAGTAAAATGCAGCAAAGTAAAAAGCTGCATTTCGTAAAACATTGTGTTCGTGAATATGTGTTCATTATCTGAGAAAAACTTATAAAACATTGCTTTTTATTTAACACATTAAACAACTTTAATTCATTCATTTTTTAATGATGTTTCACAGGCGGATGGAGCTTCTAGGTTAATAATTTGTTTCTGATAGTTTAACAATGCAGTTACAATTTTGTAATCACTTCACCCCTGTAGCAAATTTGTGACGTACTCATGACAACTATAAGACATAGATAGAGAGCCATTTGGAACATATCGAGATAAAAAAAAAAAACTTCAACACTGCAGTTTACAAAAAAAAAAGTATCTGTTTGTGAACTGAAGCGTTTGCGAACCGAGGCGACCTCTGTGGCTGTTAAAAGCCGACTGTACACATCCATCAACTCCCAGTCTTACAATGCACACAAATGCAACAATTTCCATGAAATCTGAACTGGTAGAATATAGAAAGAGAGGGTGTCACGAGGTCAAGGCCCCGTTTGGCCTTTGTGCACCTTGCATTGAGAAGACGGGCTGAGATTGAGTGATTTAAAGAGAGCGGGGAAGAAGTGCTGCAGTCAGGGTTCAAACGCCTGACTGAAGGAATGGACAGCTGGGGTTAGAGACCTGTTCGGCATTCCAACCTTAGCTCCCCGTAAAGGACGCGCTCGCTCCAAAAATAGAGTGGTGAACGTCACTCTATAAAGCGGTTGGTGGCGGTTGGCGATTTCAGATGAGTCGAAAGACATCCATGGCGACAGTGCAAGGTTTGTTCCCGATGGGTTACAAAGGCATACTTAACCTCTGCACTAATCTGCCATAAGCCAGAAATGTCAATTACAAGCGCTAGCGTTTACTCCGTCGTGTGCGACGTTTAGGAGAGAGCGAGCCGACCCAGCACTGGAGATCAGGTGGCTCATGGAAGATCATGTCAGAAAGTACTTTGCTGTTTAACCCAGGGTTGTGTTACAATGACTTTACATCATTTAACCCATTAAATGTGTGCTTATTGCTGTACATTTACACCAGTAGAGTTACCAGAGCAACGCTGTAACTTTTTCCAAAAACCTAAAACTTTTAATTTAACCTGACTATGAGTCTTGACACACACACACACACACACACACACACACACACACATCTTGAGGGGTGGAGGGTTGGGGGGGTTCACAGTTCAGCATGACTATACTCGGCTCGCAAAGTACTTTTATATGTTGCTGTTACAATTGGTATTAATGTCCCGGCATTCCCGGCAACCCTTATACAAAGGTTATATTCTGCGGATTTTTTTCCACCCCTAGGGCCGCTCTAAGCAGATATATAATTTTTCTTCAAGTTTTAATCAGCAAAGTTGCTGGTGTTAAAATACAGGTTAGGAAAGGATCTATTTAGTTACATACAAGTACATTTACAAATTCTAAATTATTCTGTTCCTGTAGTAAATACTAACCCTGACCCTGGTGGAGGCACAACATTTACGTATTTATTAAACACTTATTCAGAATTTAAAACACTTTTTTTCACGTAGTATTCTTTATTAAAGTAATGTTAACAAACATCTCAGTACAAAAATCACAAAAACAGATGTCAAGTAATAATGGCAAGTAAGTGCACAACATAAAAAAACGAAAGATTTTTAAGTAGTATGTACTATACTATACTTAAGTAGTATACACACAGTACAACTGAACGAATGTCAAGCAATAAAACAGTAAGTGTTTTATTGTTTTAAAAAATTATCATGCTACGACGTACTATAAAATTTCATACATTCATTCCTTTAACGAATGCAAGCAATATACAGATGCGGCTTATATACAGGTGCGGCTTATAGTCCAGAAAATACGGTATGTATGATAAATGTCTGATAAGACATTTATGGTAACAGCCATAAAATGTTGGCCAAATTATGATGATAAAGAATTGTTTTCATTTTTAGAAATATTTTTAAGAGCTGTATAGCTCTTTATCTTTTTACTAGTATACCAGTAGTTCTAAAGTAAAACATGTTCTAAAATCAGATTTGAAAACACACACACATGCGCACACACACACACACACACACGCACACGCACACGCACACGCACACG
>CM051497.1:17343329-17407469 GCA_028031935.1 Paedocypris micromegethes | reverse complement strand
GGGGGGGGGGTTATGGTGAGATAAACACTCTGGATTGGTGGCCAATCAATAACAGAGCAGAACTCATCTATGGTCCATTTTCCATAGGCAATTTACCTGAAACGCTTGTGTTTAAACTGTGGGAGAAAACTAGATACCTGGAGTATGTGAAGAACATGCTGTCTCAAATTGTGCCTCCTTGTTGCACGGCGCCAGCTCTACCATGCCCCCCATATGATCTTATCAAACTAATCTTTTAATCAAATGAAGAGCCTGTAATACAGTGTAAGAACACTGAAACCTAGGAGAAAGAACCTAGCATGATAAAAATGCTTATTAAAAAATATTGTATAATATCCTTTCGGGGGCAAACAGATAAAAACATCTTGTAAAATTATCCCCTCTCTCTCTCTCTCATAATCATTATTACAATAATAAAAGCCAAAACTTCATAACAGCAAAAATAGATTAATCTCTCTCTCTCTGTCACACACAACAGAGAACCTCAGTTTACAACGAAGACTATAGTGTCACATAGTCCGTGCGTGCGCGTGTGTGTGTGTGTGTGTGTGTGTGTGCAGGCTTGCAGATTCCTTTGCGCAAATGAATGGACTCTGCTGATTCCGTGTTTCTGTTCAGACAAAGCATTTAATCTGGTGATAACACTCACACACACACACACACACACACAAACACATACACACCAGGTCATCACTCTGTAGCTCAGACCAGTAGCACAATCAATCGTTCGACTGCCGAAAATACTTGCACTGTAGTTACGTATTTTGTGATGAAATCATTACTGTACAATTTAACACATAATCTTCTCTTTCTTTACTTACTTCTTAACTTTCATCACTTACACACTATATTTTTTCCTCATTACTTAATATCTAAATTTTAACAAACTTTCACATTTCTTTCTCTTCACTCATCCACCTCTTTCCATTTGTCCCCTCCTAATCTCTCTCTCGCTCGCTTTATCTCTCTCTACGACATTTTCATGGAAATTCTTTCTCTTTCATTCTTTCGCTTTTCACTCATCCACCTTTGTTACTCTTTCCCTTGTGTCTTTCAACTTATTCCATCTCTTTTTCTTTATCATCTTTTTCTCTTTTTTTCCAATTTCATCTTTATTTCAACCCTTCGTTTCTCTCTCCTATTTTTTGCCACATTTTTTTCTTGATTACTACTTTCTTTTATTCGTCTCCCTGTTTTTCTCTTTCCTCATTATCTCATTCCATTTCTTCTGCTTTATGTTTATTTCACGTCTTCACTCATCCACCACTTTCACTTTTCTCTTTCACCACTTAATCTCTCTCTCCCTCAACACAAACTGAACAGATGAAAATCAAGAAGTGACCTCCTTCTCAAATCCTCACACGGTCTTCATCTTCTCGCAGCAGCAGATTGCGTTTGTGCGACAGCTGCTTCAGGGATTTGTATGTTGTTTCTGAACTATTACCATCACTGTTACGCAACAAAGCATCAAAAGCACAACATAAAGACTCGGAGGATAAAAGAGACGAGAAGATCGGTCACGTGATGCCATACGTGTCCAAACATTTCACTATGTGATTTCCATTTACGGCACACCAGGGCATTGTCGGGCCCCGGGGCCACATGCGGCCCTTAGGTTGACTTTAACAGGCCATTGGAACTGTACTGTGTACGCTTCATTGGAAATTGCAAACACTGCTGCAATATGTAAATCAGTTAAATATTTTCATCGCATTTATTGGTTGATTTCGTTCATTTTTTGGTTCAGTCCTCCACAACATTTTTGTTTTCATGTGGACCCACTAATCATTTACCCTTTCTGTTTCATAACAGTCTTAATGCAGGAGAATTGGAGTCTGTAAAAGTGTCCAGAGGTGTGAGTGAGTGTGAAAGCGTGTCTGTGTCCTGCCCTGTGATTGGCCACCAATAAAGGGTGTGTCCGCTGTCATACTCAGAATTGCTGGGATTGGCTCCAGCTCCATGTGACACAGAAATGTATTATGAAATTAAGGGAATAAACTTGTAGCTTCTGCATGAAGCAAAACTGCATTGCTTTTATGCTGAAGTTGCTTTTCATGCATGTACATAACAATGCAATATGTAAATCAGTTACATATTTAAGGCGGTGGTTAGCGCTGCGCCGCCTCACAGCAAGAAGGTGTGGTTCGAGGTGTGAGTTTGAGGCCGGCCAGAGCCGTTCTGTGCGGAGTTTGCATGTCCCCGTATGTGTGTGGGTTTCCTCCGGGTTCTCCGGTTTCCTCCCAATTGGAATTGGAAAATTGACCACATAGGTATGAGTGTGTGTGTGTATGTGTGTGTGTGTTAGTCTGTGTGTCCCACTCTGCAAATGGTTGGCCACAAATCCAGAGTGTGTATCCTGCATCCGGCCCTAAGACACTGAGATAGGCGCCTGCTCCCCGCGACCCTGTAAAGAACTAAGCGGTAAAAGATGAATGAATGAGTTTCATATTTAAATGGGTGTAACAATTTCTTTTGTAAAGAAAAACTTTAAATGTTGCAAAAAACTGAAGCATTTGTTTTCGGCCATCCACTACATTGTCTTTTTGCTCACGTGGACCCCAGAAAAAAAAAGCCCATCAATTATGTAGAGCCATGGTCTCCAACCCTCGGCCCCCGGTCCAGCACCGGCGCCGCCGAAGTATGGAATCAGATTAATACCAAAAATATCAAACTTAAAGAAATGTATGGAAAAACAAAACCAAACGGAAATTATTCACATTTTCGTTTTGTTTTTTATCTTTATCTTTGTTTGAAATCTTCACATTTATACCAGTAAAAGCTGCATTTTTGTTCTAAATCGGAAGCGTTGCACACGTGTCACCCGAAGTTCCTGTGCACGCGCTCTCAGGCAGCGACTTTAATTACACACGCACGCACACCATTGTAGTAATGGCAAAACTTGCTGTTATATCCGCGTCAATATGCTTCTTAAGGTTTAACTTGAATTACAAGAATAACACACAAGTCTCGAAATGCGGAAGATTGTGCTGGATTCATTCTACAGTGTCAGCTACATTCTCACCCGCAAGCCTTTCCAGACGACAACAGTCAGGTGGAGTTCGTAATCTCCCACCTGGCCGTACGTGCGCTGCAATCCGGAGCGTATTGCCTGACATCGGCTACTGATCCCTTTGCACAGGTTTGTCAAGTGTTTGGACCCACGTCCTCATCACTCTGTGCAGGATCGTCTCTTCGTTATAAGACAAGGACGGCGCTCGGTTAGAGAATACGCAGTGGAGTTCAGAATGTTGGCCGCGGTCAGCAGATGGATGGAACCAGCACTGCTAACTGCTTTCAGACGTGGCCTAAACCCAGGGATACAACGGCTTTTGCTGCTGCTGGATGACCGAATGGAGCCGGAAGTGTGTCTTCAAAAAGCCATCAGTGTCCCAAAATCTGGCAGCCTGTGCCCCCTACCCATATCAAGCTTTGCCCCAAGACCTGCGCCTCCGGCACCGGGCCATCAGGACGAGCCCATGCAAATTGACCACTGCTGTTTGACACCATCTGAGCGCAGGCTCCGTAATCGGCTCTGCTTCTACTGTGGGGAGGAGAATCACACTGTGAAGGACTGTCCCGAAAAAACCATCTGATCTTGCGGTGAGTGCCAATCCACCAACATGTCCACCCATGTTCTTCTCTGTCATGCTAAGAGCTAATGAGTCTTTGCATTACAGCCGAAGCCCTGATTGATTCTGGCTCGTCCGGTAATTTCCTCTGCTCGGAACTTCTTCATCAGCTCAATTTGACCCCTCAATCAAGCCCCCACCAGTTACACGCGCACACCATTCAAGGCCATAGCATTTATGATCTTGAAAGGGTCCACGGCTGATCTCGTTTTGAGTCTTCCCTGGCTGATTCAACACAGTCCGCTCATCTATTGGGCCTCTCGTGTAGTGACATTTGTCAGCATCCCTGCATCACCGGACGACCCGTGCCTCAGCAGGCCCAGGTCTCTGCACCCTGCGTTTTAACGCTTGCCGTTGCCCCCAAGTTTCCTCACCGAGTCATGCCGTGCCTGACCAGTATCGTCATTACCGGGATGTTTTCAGTTCTTGTTTGGCTACACGGCTACGTCCTCACCGGTCATGGGACTGTGTCATCGATCTGTTGCCAGGGGCCAGGCTCCTTCAAGGAAAAGGCTATGAACCAGTACATCCACGATGCTCTCTCCCAGGAATTAATCCGGCCGTCAACCTCTCCTGCTGCTTCAAGTTTTTTCTTCATTTCCAAGAAGGACGTGGGGTTGAGGGTGTGCATTGATTATAGGACTCTGAACGAAGGTACTGTAATGTTTAAATATCCCTTAAGTCTGGTGCCTGCTGCCCTGGAACAGCTGCAAGGAGCAAACATCTTTTCGAAACTGGACCTATGGAGTGCGTACAACCTGATTCGTATCCGCAAAGAAGATGAGTGGAAAACAGCTTTCATCACTCCCACCGGTCACTATGAGTACCTTCGGCCGACACTTCATACAAGGGTATAGTCAAATTACTAACCCTCTAACTTCTCTATTCCAAGGTCAGCCTCGAAGAATCCCTTGGAACCCCGAACGCAGAGCGAGCCTTCCAGACACTCAAGGCGGAGACTCAAGACCCAGAATTCTCAGCCCCAATCAAGTACGGGTATAACACCCTTTCAATGCGTTTTAGGGTTCCAGCCACCGCTGTTACCCTGGACAAGTGAGGTGTCTCAGTCCCGTCAGTCGATCAGTGGTTCAAGGAGAGCGAGAAGGTAACCATCTGCATCAGCATCGCTGGAGATATCAGGAACAGGCGGATCGGTCCAGGAGAGACACGCCATGCTATTCGGTTGGTCAGAAGATTTGGCTCTCCACCAGAGATATTCGCCTCCGACTCCCTTGTAAAAAAACGAGTCCTCGCTTTATTGCTTCCATTCAAAGTGCTTCGCCAAATCAACCCCGTAACATACAGGCTGGATTTGCCTCCACAATATCGCAATTCTCCATCGTTTCATGTTTTGCTGCTAAAACCATTTGTCTCACCAGTTCCGTGGGGCCACAATCGAATATCTGGTGGACTGGGAGTGGTACGGTCCAGAAGAGCAATTGTGGGTCAATCGGCAGGACATCCTAGATTCATCTAACGGACTTTCATCAAAGCCACCCAGACAAGCCAGCTCCTCGTCCCCCAGAAAGACCCCGTTGGCACCCTCGTTCTTCTGCGTCAAGAGCCGCTAGCCGTTAGGTTCGTAAAAACAGCTTTTATTACTTACATAATATGAAATCACATCTGTTATTAAATAGGATTTCAACACACTTTTAGAATCCTGTTAGAAAATATAAATAAGTGAATACTGAAAGTACCGTAAACACACACTTGTGATCTGCGTGAAGCGTACATATGCAGAGCAGAGGTTACATTCACGAGCACAACAGAGACAGATGCTCGGCACCAGGAAGAGTCCGAATCAGATTTGATTGAATAGAAAAAGCCCCAGTGCGCGAACGCTTCAGCCTGGATTAGCTCTCTAATCTCTTTTTGACATACTTTGAGTGGCGGTCTGACAGTTTCAAATATCTTTTAGAATCACCTGCAAAAACTGTCACTCTGAAGCTACAGATGATTTAACACAAAACAACCTTTACAAATAGATAACAATGCTTGATTAAAAAATTACATTGAAAAATACATACAGTATTAATAATCAAAACTTAATGATTTGCCAGAAAAGCACTGTCGCAATCAGCAAATATATATATAATAATGTTTTTATGAAGTCTATAATTTTTTAACTAAAAAAATGCTATGAAATACTATAAAATAAATGCTATTTAAATTTCTATTTAAACATCTATCTTTCTTCCAGTATCACATACATACCCCGGTTTTTGTGATTATCTTGATTTTTTTTATATCATCTGGAATAATGGAGGAAAGATCCATTATAAAACAAACTCTGTCTTCCAGTTAGCATCCATTTATAGAGAAATATACACATGGATGCCATAAAAGGAAGCTACAGTAAACTCTTCCTGACTGCAGATACTTTACTACACCACAACGACTTTTAACAGTGTTGTGTTGTGTTGTGTGATTGAGAACTTTCTGAAGCTCTCGCATTCTCACTCTTCCTCCATGGCTAATTAAATTAACAGGAGGTGGAATCCATCTGCGCTAACACTTTTCCAGCGGAACGACAGCGCTGTCACGGCGACGGGATGCTCTTGCCATGGCAACACCAGGAGCTTTTACACATCATCTGGCTCTGTGTTAACAAGTAGCAGGAGCATTTACAAACCAAGCAGCAATAACAGCCACACACAATGGCTGCAACCCATTGGAGGAAAGGTCACATCGCCTGGCAACCGCACACATCAAGCTCCAGCTGCAGCTTTAATTAGGTTGAGAGCGCTTCCTGCCTTTCACTTCCTCTTGTCAGCGGTCGATTCCATCAGGTGAAGACCAACTCACCGCCCGGCCAGATCCATACGCCCCCCGCTGACAATAATAGCCCGTCTGAGGCCAGACGATGTATGTATGTATTAGGGCTGTCAAACTATTAATTTTTTTTAACTAATTAATCGCACTTCCCTGACCAAATTAATCACGATTAATTTACGGAAGCTTGTAATATTGGATATTGAAGTGTAAAATGTAAATTAATGTAAATTCAACACCTAATAAACACAATAAAATAATTGAGTAAAATTTTTGACTATTTTTTTTAATCGTTTAATCATTATATATGTATATACACACACGCACATCGTCAGGTCCATAAATATTGGGACATTGATACAATGTCAACATTTTTGGCTCTACACACCAGTTTCACAATTTGAAACCAAAAATGTCCTGAAACTGCAGACTATCAGCTTTAATTTAAGGATATTTACATCCACATCAGGTGAACGGTGTAGGAATTAAAACATTTTGTGTATGTGCATCTCACTTGTTAAAGGACCAAAGGTAATGGGACAGAATAATAATCGTAGAATCAAACGTTCACTTTTTAATACAGTACTGCCCCTACTTACGAATGTCCTTACTAACGAAAAACCCGAGTAACAAAATGCATCGGCACAAAAATTTCATCCCGAGTTGCGAAAAAAATTAGCTATACGAAACGGTGCGTCTTGGTCTTAGCGCAAGCAGGCTTGAATGAGTGTACAGAAGTGTAAAAAACAGTTGTTTAATCCTCACACACATCAAATAAACAAAAAAAAAACAAAAACAAAAGCACGGGTTAGTTTCAAATGTATTGCTTCAAAAATTTTAAATGAGCAGGTATTCTCCTACATCGGATTCTGCTCGTCTGGCGTTGGTATAAATAGAGCTGCGCAGGAGCTGCTAGAGCCCCTAGGAGCGAACAGCACACTCACTCACACACTTACTCAGCTGGAGTAGTTGAAGCAGTTTCAAACTCACTAACACAAAACTAATTTCCCCACATAGAACTAGAAATTTGACGCGAGTGCGCTAATCTCGGTGGGTGTTACACTCTATATGGTCCGGGCGGAACATTCTGATGACGTTCGTTCCATTAGGTCCCCGTCCATGTTAGATTCTCAGCTGTATTATTATATACTGTAACTTCATAAACAATTGCCAATGGGCAGTTTAAACAACCTCTTTGTAACATGTTTTTATTACTTTTATTAACAATAGTTTATCGCTTGTAAAAAAAAAATGTTTGTCTGAATTCACGAACTCATGGCACGAATTAGACGAATTGCATGTAAAACGCGGCTCAGCTAACAAAATTCCCGCCTAACGAAATGGCCGTCGGCACTGATTAATTTCGTAAGTCGGGGTACCACTGTTCTTGGTCTGGACCGTGTAGACATCAGCAGACGATGGGTTTCATCCCTGGTAATGCGCTGCCAGGCCTCCAATGCAACTGTCTTCAGTTCCTGCTTGTTCATGGGGCTTTTTCCCTTTAGTTTCCCTAAACTCTGACTGTTTACTTCTATAACAAAACAACTCATATCTCATTATGATCCACACACACACACACACACAGATTTGAATGAAGTAGACATGTTCTTTTTGTGCGTTTATGCTGTTCCTCGCATGTACTGTACGTTACAATCTGGTCATGATTTCGAGGGCAGATGTTTGGCCTGAGAGATCCACTAATCTTTGCTCCTAATCTGACCAGCCATATCCATTACTGCACCTGTCAATTCCACATCACAATAAACAATTCCCAGTATATTGGCATTACACACACTCTTCCAGTCAGTTTAATTTAAAAAGTTTGACTAATTTCAAACCTGAGCAGATCATGAAGGGTCCTACACAGACAAACGAATGCTGTGTCCTCACACCTTTAATTTATGCATCCTCCTTTAAGAACACATTCATTTAAAATATGATGGCTGCGTCTCCCTGTCTTTTTATGTGTTGCTCATATTAAGCTCAAGTCAGGGACGTAGGCATCAGCACGTTTAATTTTAGGGGCCGTGCTGTACGTGGATGTGGACCGGAGACTTGTGTTGAACCTGTCAGCATGTTTAATCCCTCACTGCGCTCTGATTCCTGGCAAGATATAGAAGAGAGGGCTAAGAAGTTGGACTTGTGTCCAGAAGGTCTCAGCTTCGAATCCCAGTCTGGTAGGTTCTACAACTGAGGGTGCTTGGGCAACACCCCCCGACACACAGCTTAAGGCTGCCCTCAGCTCAGGGTTTTCGTTCAATTCACAAGTGTGTAAATGGTTACATGCAGAACACAACATGAATATGGTCCCTGGTGTCCAGTCTGTAATGTAATATTACTCACTCACTTTACTTTATATCTGACATTTCACTATTACTTATTTTATTATTGAGTATATTCACAATACTATTATACATTTAAATGTATCCCTGTGTCCCACCTGGGTCTGGACTTTGGGATCGGCTCCAGCTCCCCGTGACCTGTGTTTTAAGTTTAGTTAAAATATACATTTATTTAACTTTTAAATTTAAATGTTTTTTTTTTTTTAAAGTCGCTAAGATTTTAATCACCAGTTAAAAAACTGATTCATAATTATGAATAAGTGCACAAAAAATAAAAAATATATTGTTTATAGTAATTATAGTTGTTCTAAGTTTTCGTTATTAGATATACGTTTAGAACATTGTCTGTTTTTTGTAGCCAGTGGAGTAAATCGACTCACTAAAATGCTATAAATTAAATTTTCTCTTCGCAGGCAATGAAATAAAAAGCAGAAAAAATGTCTGAAGATTTTTTGATCTACTCATGTTTAAAGTCAAATTAACTGCTTTTCTCACATCAAATTATTACTAGCTTCAAACTGATTTATTATTGTGAGCATCAGAGTTCTTGCATGCAAGGACAGATGTAAATGAAGTCATTGCTGCCGCTGACAATAAACATGTGTGAGCTGCAGTGCATGTGGAGCAGGTGACAGCCAGACCCTGGTGGGCTACTGTACAAGCGGCTGCTGGCTTATGTATTTCTGTCCAGGGCTGATAAGTTGACTCCATGCTTGCCTTATTTAGTCACCTAGAGTTCTCTGCTGCTGACACACCAAGAGTGTGAGAGAGAGAAAAAGAGAAAGTGAGAGACAGAGACAGGGAGAGAGAGAGACGGGGAGAGAGAGAGAGAAAAAGAGATAGAGTTAAAGACATTGGAGGAAAGTGTGAGAGCAAGAGAAAGGAGTACTGAGAGTAACGGAGTGAAAAGTACAATTGAGAATGATAGACAGTAAAAGAGAGACTGAGAAGAAAAGATAGAGAGAGCAACAGTTAGAGAGAGAAAAGGAAATTGTTATCGGGCAAAAGAGCATGATAACGACAAAAAAAGTTGTGAAAAAAAACAAGATGAGAGAAAGAGAAGGAGCGAGACTGAGAAGGAGAATGAACAGACAGCGTGAGATCAAGAGAGAGTGAGAAAAAGAGGGAGGGAGAGAGAGAGTGAAAGAGAGAGATGGAGTCAAAAGAGAAAAAGAGAGGCAAGAGATGAAGAGAGAGAAAAAGAGGGTGTAAGAGAAAGAACTGAGAGAGAGAGAGAGAAAGAGAGACAGACAGAGCGAGAAAGAGGATGTGAGAGAAAATATGAAAGAGCATGAGAGAGAGGGAGGTATTGAGAGAGAAGAGAGAGAGAGCGAGAGGATGATAAAGAGGTAGTTTGTGTGTGTGTGTGTGTGTGTGTGTGTGTGTGTGTGTGAGAGAGAGAGAGAGAGAGAGAGAGAGAGAGAGAGAGAGAGAGAGAGAGAGAGAGAGAGAGAGACAGAGAAAGAGAGAGAGAGACAGAGACAGAGAAAAAGAGGTGGGGGGTAGTGAGAGAGGAGAGGGGGGGGGGGGTTGGGGTAGTGAGAGGAGAGGGGGGGGGTAGTGGGAGAGGAGAGAGAGAGTGAAAGAAAGAGAGAGAGTGAGTATTGATAAAACATTTTAATTGACTCCTTCCTTCCTGCAGCACTGGACTGATTTCCCCTGGAGTCTGATGAGAGGAGAGTGTGAGGAAAGGACCTGATGAAGGCTCTTCTTCCTGTCAGTCTCTTGTTCCAAATTGATTGCCTGACCTGAAGCAGCAGTTTGCCAGGCAAATGTCAGGATCCGTACAGCCAATAGAAAGGCTATAAATAAAAACAATACACACTTTCCGATTTCAATCCCTAACCAAATTTCCAACAGCTATGTTTGCTAATGCTACGTTAGCGCAGCAGATCATGTAGTGACAAAAACCAGGGAGTATTGATTTTGAAGCCCACCTGAAGTGAACCTGTCATTCCCCGTCAAGACGCCTTACACCAGGAACCCAATGTACCAGACAACTTTCCAAACAGCAGATTCTGAAGGCGCCTACTTTTAAAAGAGAAGGAGCTCCTTCTGCAGGACCCAAATTAATAGCTCTTTAAAAAGAAGCTTAATCCAATAAGGAGTAAGAAATAGTGAGAATGGTGAGGAGTATTACTTGAATCAATCAAGCATTGGTTGCATGCCAAGAGCGTAATGGGGACACCACCAACAAGCTCTTGCTCAGCGGAAACTCTGCGCATGAGCTGTAGGGTAAAGTGGTTTTACTTTGGTTTCACAGCAATGATGATCAGCCCTGAGCTGAGCCGACCCGCTGAGATGCAACCTCGCCTCACTAGATGGTGTGGTGAATTGCGATGGATGCAAACCAAGAACCGCAAGACCAAACCACAAAATTCAAAACCATTTTCTGTTTTGTCTGTTTTGCTTTGTCAAACCGTTTCCTGTTTGGTCTGTGCAATCTGTGTATCTGTCGTTCTGCAGTCTGCAATTTGTCTGTCCATTTTTCTGTCAGTCTGCACGGCTGCATACATACATCTATTATTCTATGTATCTCTCTTTTTATCCATCAGTTTATCTGAACAACAACCCATCCATCCATCCATCCATACACTCAATCCATCAATCCCTCCTTCTATTTTTTTGCTGACTGCACATTCAGCTTTCTCCCTAATTCATTTATTTGTTTACTCATCTTAACATCCATCCATTTTAATCTATCTATATATTTAATCTATTATCCAAACAACCAACCAACCATCCGTCCATCTATGTGTCTATCTGTCCATCCACCGTCTTTGTAAAATATTAATATATTTTCTGTACATTTGCCTGTCTGTCTCCCTATCTTCCTATATATTTGAATGTCTGTTTGTCCATACATCCGTCTATCCACTGTCAGTCTAAATCCACCCATCTAAATTACGATAGTTGAATGAGAGATAAAAACATTAGTCACAAAAAAATCCGTACTTCCACGCCGATGTCCCCTGACATATAGTTACACTGTCATGATCATCTGCAAAGTCAAATATATATTACTACAGTAGTTTCATTCGTGCACTTCATGAACCGCGGCACACAACTGTAAAACCATTTGGTAGCTGAAATGAAAGAAAATCTCAGAATTGAGATCTGTTCCATTATCTCGCTCAGTGTTCAGATGAAAGAAGCAGCAGTAGACAGTGCCACTACTCACCATGTGACGGACCGGAAGCCAGACCGCTGCCTATATTCTGCATCATATTGATTGACAGACCTCCAACATACGATCAGAATGTCAGGGTCATGAGGCTGACGTGCACATGCACACAACACGCAACTCTTTTATACTTATACGTGGAATTTGTATTCATAATTGGTGGAAAGATAGATAAACAGATTAATGAATGAACAGGCAGACTGATGAATACTAGATGGATTGGTGGATGGATAGATAGACAGACAGATTGATAAATGAACAGATGGACAGAGTCATACATAGGGAGAGGGACAGGAAGATAATCTCAGGCACAGTCAGTTAGACAGACAGATATACAGACAGAAAGAGAAAGACAGATGGACAAAGAGAGAGAGAGAGAGAGAGAGAGAGAGAGAGAGAGAGAGAGTCAACAAAGACAGGCAGACAGGAAAATCTTTAATAATTTGGTAGAAAAAAACATACATATGCTTATTCTGTTTAAATCTGAAACTACTCCTAAGATTTATCTTTTCACATTAAAACAGTTGTATCTATTAACATGTGATGGGTTAATGAAGGAAACATGGCATCTGAATTTTGCGAGCGGTGAATTTGTGTGCCTTGAATAAATGGTTTACACAACACAGCCATTTAAATGCCTGCCTGGTACAGCTCTTGGCAAGAGAACAAACATCATAATAGTCTGTATGAGATGCGTGACTGTGGCTGCTCCCAGTGCATCTCAGCCTTGGACAAATAATAGATACAACCTCTCACAACAGTTAAAACCACTGGACAAACAAAAAAAACCCACACACCGAGAACATACCGTTGAAGAGAAACACCAGAGCGCTAAAAATAGCTCCATGTCATATAGTTAATGAATGACATCTGAATCGCTGCCCCATGTGCCATATGTCTGAACCATGCAGACATCACGGCTTAACAGTACACGGAGAAACTATCTTAGGAATGCTGCAAAAGCCTCAGTGAGGCTGATACGCTTGATCGCTGCCGCTTCCACTCAACCTGCCACGATTCCACATGATTTATTACAAATGCACCTAGTCACATTACTGTATTCAGTCACATTACTGTATTCAGTCACAGTACTGTTTATGGTCGCATCACTGTACTCGCTTGCATCACTGTACTCGCTTGCATCACAGTACTCCCTCACATCACTGTACTCCCTCACATCACTGTACTCCCTCACATCACTGTACTCGGTCGTATCACTTTATGCATAAAAGTGTTGCAAACTATTATACTGTGACATAAATTACAATTATTCACTCAATTGTTGTGTTTAAATTCAACTCAAAAAATTACATTAAAAATGTCTATGAAAATGTATTGCGATAAAACATGTCTTATTGCAACAAACCATCATAAAATACCCTTCATAGTAATTTTATAATTTAAAACAACTATAATTTTGTAGATGATAAATGAAGCTAGAGCTGCACAATTCTGGATAAAAAGAAAATCACAATTCTTTCAGCGGGAGATCGACAGACGGATCGGTGCTGCGTCCGCCATAATTAGGACGCTGCATCGGTCCGTCATGGTGAAGAGAGAGCTGAGCCAAAAAGCAAAGCTCTCGATTTACCAGTCGATCTACGTTCCTACCCTCACCTATGGCCACCAATTGTGGGTGGTGACCGAAAGAACGAGATCCCGGATACAAGCGGTGGAAATGAGCTTCCTCCGCAGGGTGGCTGGGCTCTCCCTCAGAGATAGGGTGAGGAGCTCGGCCATTCGGGAGGAGCTCGGAGTAGAGCCGCTGCTCCTTCGGGTCGAGAGGGGCCAGATGGGGTGGTTCGGGCATCTGGTAAGGATGCCCCCCAGACGCCTTGCTGCTGAGGTGTTCCGGGCATGTCCCACCGGGAGAAGACCCAGGGGCAGACCCAGGACGCGCTGGAGAGACTATGTCTCCCGGCTGGCCAGGGAACGCCTCGGAATTCTTCCGGAAGAGCTAGAGGACGTAGCTGGGGCAAGGGAAGTCTGGGCCTCCTTACTGAGGCTGTTGCCCCCGCGACCCGGCCCCGGATAAGCGGCAGAAGACGGTACGGTACGGTACAATTCTTTCACAATTTATGATTTTTTTCAAATGTAACCCTAAAAATCAGGTTGTCAAACAGCAATATAATATTGCCTTAATTTAAAGCAAATATTACTCTTTGCTTTAAATTTAAATAAATGGAATGAAAAACAACGTAATGTAATGTAAAAGTAATGTTGTAAAGTACATACCAAGGTACAGTATTGTGTACAGTTGAGGACAAAATTATTAACTCTGTTTAAAAGCACTTTTGAAATACATATCAAACAATGATTGTTTTGTAGGGGGGCAACTAATTTTTTCCTCTGAACTGTAGATGTTTGCTGTATGTGGTTTGCTGAGTGTCATATTCACACACACTTCAGAATAAAATCCTTTTTCAGGTATTAAAAAGTCAGAGTTGATAGCAGACTTTACCGTTGTGTTTCCTCACTCATTCTCCCTGTTTATTTTTTTTACTCGACTGGCGCAGGTGACCACTAGGACAGTGCAGCGTTACTCCTTCCATTAAATTGGGGCGGCGCCCCAAAATACGACAGAAGTAAAGCAAGATCATCTTTCCTTTTTAATATTTAGATTATTGCGTTAGACAGATTTTCTTCCTGATGTGTGTGCGGCGTGCGCACAAGATCACAGAGACTGTTGGATCTCGTTGGAGATCATTGAGTTTATCAGAATCGTATAAATGCTGGATTAAGATCGCAAGGGGGGTAGAATTGAGATTGCTATCTTATAACAATAAATTGAGCAGCTCTAGATGAAACTAAAGTAATATGGTGGAAAAAAACTGATGACTTTTTTAGAAGCAAATTTTAAAAACAATATCTAAAAGAGTTTTATTTTAAATTGTTATTGAAAAAAATTGTATTATACAAAATTAAAGTAGGTTTAAAAAAAAAAGTCTTTTGGTGTTTTTATTTGACATCTTTCTTGTAAAAACGTAGGTACTGCAACTTGTCTTCTTCAGAATTCACAAACTTGTACAAAGTTACACATGCATTAAAAGAGAACAATCCCTTCAACAGGCCCTTACCTTGAAACTGCTATTTCCACTTTAGTCCGGGCGATGGCTGCTGCCCTCCGAGACCCATCCACGGCTCTGTCCATTTTTTCTTTCGTCTTGTGGTTTTTGAGAGGTATGAGCTGCTTCCTTAATCCGCGCACCAATATGTTGTTTTTATATTTCCCTTCTTCTTTGGTTCCATCTGGGAATACCGTGCATCCATAACCATGTCTCTTGTTGTTCATCCATTCTCCTTCATACTTCAAACCATTGGATCGCTCGCTCACTCCAAAACCATTGCGCTTGTCGTTCTTCCACTCGCCCATGTAGGACTCTGTGGTTGTAGCATCCACGTTGTCCTCCATGGCTGTGCTTTCATCGTTTGCTTCTCCGTCCCCGTAACTGACTGTGGAATTGGCATCACTGGAGCTGATGCGGCTCATGGCGGCATCGCTGCGGGCTGAGCTCCGCTTGCTAGAAATGGACGTTTTGGAGTCTGACTTACGAAGCTGCCGCAGACTGCCAAAGAGCGAACCGCGACGAAAAAGGCCTTTTTTTTTCACAGTGACCACTTCGGTGTCACTGTGAAAATTCAGCACAAACCCACCACGACTACCGACCGGCGTATCAGCAGCCACGTCCTGCAGCACGGTGCCGTTGCTCTGAATGCTCCTTAAAGAGGCCAAGGAGGTCCGGAGGGGAGAGCGGATGATGGTGGCCATCCCGTAAGGCACGCTCTGGCGGACGCCGTAGCCATGACGCATGCCACCCATCCATTGGCCTTGATAGGTTCCTAAAAAATGTTTAATGTTTAAATGAATTAATAAGAACATTCACCAATCGGATCGCTCAAAACAAAACCGCAGGTGCAATATCAAGTGCAAATTACGCAGGGAACATGACATTACAGCCTGTGTATTGAGAAAGAAAAAAATCCCAGCATGATTACATAAGAGGGAATGTGCATTTTATTTTATTATTGCTAAAGATTTTTTCCAGCCTTAAAACTAGAATACAAGTCTTCAAATCAGATCTCAAGATCATAACATCACCACCATACAGGAGGATTTTGGCCCATTTTAGAAACAATCATATTTATTTCAACTTAGTGATTGACCTTTGACCCAACAATTAGCCAGACACAAGCAGGATTCTGAGTGCAGAACAGATTCGGATTTGAATTTATATTCAACATCAACCTAATTCAACAAGTTTGATTGTTGATCAAAATATTAAGTTCAACTCTTTTAGAAAAAAACTAAAATATCTAATAGCACAAATAGATTTGAAACAAACATTGTTGAAATAGTATACCTACAGAGAGTAAAATAGCTATATAAAATTTTAGAGTAAATGCAAAAAAGCAATTTGTAGTAATATTAAAAATATTTAATTAGAATTTTTTTTAAAAATTACAATTCGATTCAGCTTCTTAAAAAAGGTTAATCTCGAACAAGCGACTCTTTCAACTCAGTTCTTTAAGTGATTCAAAACAAACAATCAAACAAAACAACAAAAAAGCAACAGGGTTTCCGACACATCATATTTTTCCCTCAAATGTCCATCAAAATGTTAAAATAAAAATGTCTTTGCGTCAGTGTGTAAAATGCAAGCAGTTTCTGAGAACGAATAAATGAATGAATGAATGAATCAATCAATCAATCTCTATTCAGTGACCAATTTATCATTGTTTAATCACTAAATTATTAAACATCACCTGGATGCAACAGCAAGTTTTGTATAAGTTATGACAATAATCAAAACAGGGCATAACAACAAAAACAACAACCGGTTCACACTTACCACCATCCCCATAGGTTTCGACCCCGTATCCATCCTGTAGTCCGTTACTCCACGTTCCATCGTACCGAGCAGGTGTGTTGGTGCTCTGCCGAACTCCGTAGCGACCCTTGAACCCGTGACTCCACTCGCCCCGGTACAGCCACTTCCCCTTGGTCTCGACTCCGAGCCCGTGGCGCTTCCCCTGCGACCAGTAGCCCTGGTACGTGTTCCCGCTGGGCCAGGTGTAGACCCCAACTACCTCAAAACCATGGGACCAAGAGCCGGAGTACTCGCCTTGACCCTTGGGTCCCGTGCAGATGCCGTGACCGTGGGCTTTTCCATCCTCCCAACCGCCACAGAAAGTGCCACCATCGTCGAAATCGAACCGTCCGCCCGTCATTCAGAACTGGATGGAAAAGAAACACACTGGTAACGTTTCCGCGCGCTTCGTCTCGCCTTTCTCTTTCATAAAACCTTCTTCCCAGCGGAGTTCGATGGCAAGCATGGATCAGCCAGGCTGGAGATGTTGTGGCGTGTTTATCCTCACGGGACTTAAAACATCGCTGCTGGATTCGCACGCGCTGCTGTTCCCTCCGCTCGCGTGCGCTGCGAAGAGCAGACAGCGCGAACCGGCGGCTCAACGGCGAATCAAACGCCAATCCTCCTGCGTCAGAACCACGGCCCCGCCCACTTCACACCCAGGCGGAGGGGTGGTCTTCAGTTCAGTGACCACCGCCTGGGGATTTAGGCACAAGTGTCATGGTCAGGTGAACTATTTGACAAAACGACAATTGTAGCTGTGATTTCCCCGGGGAAAATCCAAAGATAATACGTTTTATTAGAACGACATTTGCTGTCGAAAGCACTAGCATTTGAGATGACACAGCTGCACAGTTGGGCATTGTTTTTTGTTATACGATTATAATCATGAGTTTCTTTATTCATGCTAATTTATTCATCCATCCATTTTATGGACCAACGATTTTGATGAAAAATTAAATACTTTCGAATCCCGTGTGGGAATTTAACCTAAAGAAACTGTGGCGTCTGATACGTTTATGTTTGATGGAAACAAATATGCTTGAGTTTTTTTTAATGGGTACCAACGGAGGCTGCGCGTTTTTGCCGACTGTCCGTGTTTCAACTCGAATTGAGCTGCCTATAGAGACAACACGCTCGTGTCGCCTGCAAATACTGCGCGCTCAAGTGATGCTCACTACTGTCGTTTGCTGCTGTTCGGAATGAGACTCAGCCACTAACAGATAAGATGGCGGTGGAAAACAGTGAATCTCTGGATGTGCTTCTAGAAAAAGATGCTGATTCGAAAGACATGGTCGATCCTGTGAAAACTCAAAACAAGCTGATATTATATCACTGGACTCAATCGTTTAGTTCTCAGAAGGTAAGATTACGTTCTATCTGGAAAAATTTAGTCTGATCATTTAGTCTGATAAAACGATTACAGTAAATATATATATATATATATATATATATATATATATATATATATATATATATATGGACAGGCAGACAGACAGACAGACAGACATACATACAGGCAGACAGACAGAGAAACAGCCAGCCAGACAGATAAACAGGCAGACAGAAACATGCAGGCAGACAGACAAACAGTGACATGTCACGTAAAATAACAATAACAATGCTAGATGTTTCATGAATAAAATTATCATCAGAAGGTGAGTTTGACATTTATTGATTTTTTTTCTCATGTTATTATAGTCTATATGTTTCTCAGATTTCATAGTCTGTGTGGTGACCTGTAGAATTTACAGTAAACTTACATTTGTCCCCATATCATGACAGTTTGGGCACCACTGCTTTAGAATCTTGTTTCCTAGCCTCTGATTCCTTTAGCGCTGCTCACTGCTACTAGTCAATGCTAAATCATCCGCAGCAATCTGATTATGTCGTACAGGTGCTGCAAGATACTCAGCAACTGTGATAAACGCTTTATAAACTTAAAAAATTCAAATTCCCAGCATCATCAGTGTTGACCTGGCCTTTGTGTTTAGGTGAGACTGGCGATCGCAGAGAAAGGTCTCCAGTGTGAGGAGTATGATGTCAGTCTTCCTCTGAGCGAGCACAACGAGCCCTGGTTCATGCGTCTGAACCCCGCCGGAGAGGTTCCTGTGCTGGTCCACAACAGCAGGGTCCTCTGTGACCCCACGCACATCATGGATTATCTGGAGCAGAACTTCTGTGATGGTAATTGTGAGGTTTCACTGAGACGAGAGGTTCTGACACACAAGCTCAAGATGTTTTTTATAGTTTATTCCTATTCTTTTTTCTTTATGATTTATTGTACCTATTGAGAATTTATGTATTTCATATTATGGATTGTATTATCAACTTTTTATTATGAACCATACTATTAAAAACATAATCAATAAAAAATTTAAAACGATAATCATTATAAACTTATTATAAAAATAGATAAACTAAAAATATAAAGATAAACTAAAAATGTCATTATTTTCTTGCAATAAAAATACAGCATAAATTATGACGTTTTGCAAAACAGATTTTTAAATTAATTATTACTGTTGTTGTTTTGGCGTGGTTTTTAATGTAAAATATCATAATTATAAAACGTTGCATATTAATCATTTATAGTTCTTTTTAAAATGTATCTGTTACACTCACGCCGGATAGTGAACAGAGAGTTGGAATGAGCGTGGAAAGATAACAGGCAGACTGAGCACTGGGATATAACAAGCGTTTTAATGAACAGAGTTGAGTAACCGGGATACTGACACTGATGAAGGATGATGAAGAAGATGAGTTGAAGGAAGATGGAACACAAACTGATGACGAGGGTGAGTCTGTGCGAAGAAATCCACATACGATGAACAATCACGTGGACAGACGATGAGGATGTGAACGGCGGCAGTTTATATATGGTTGGTGTGAGCAGATTCCGGTGTTGCTGATGATTGATGTTGATTTGATGATGAGTGCAGACAGGTGTGCAACGGACATGGTTCCGGGGATGGTGACATCACAGATGGAGTTGTAACAGTTTCAAATGTAAAAAAAAAACATGTATTTGTAACAATTAATATTTAATGTGACGTGGAATGTAGCAGTTTCTTCATGTTTGTTTAGTTGTGTTTCCTGTTTCAGATGGTGCTCTACAGCTTATCCCAGACGAGGGAAGCAGCTACTATCTCAGAGTTCAGCATTATCGCGAGCTACTGGACTCTCTGCAGATGGACGCCTACACCCACGGATGCATTCTTCACCCTGAGATCACCGTAGACTCCCACATCCCCGCCTACGCCACCACCCGCATCCGCAGTAAGACCCCCAGACCGGCACGAGCCCCAGCACCAGGTCTCAGAGCGTGAGTGTGTGGTTTATCTACTCTAGCACAGATTGGAAACACAGAATCCGAGCTAAAGAAACTAGCAGAGGAGAATCCGGAGCTCAAAGATGCTTACATAGCCAAACAAAGACGCCTGAAGGTTGGTACTGCCCAACTATTCATGATAATCCTCGCAAGATCTGCTCTAAGAATCTAGAAGAAGAACGAAATCTAACCAAACGTGTGCTTAACAGAGCAAACTGTTTGACCATGACAACATGAAATATTTGAAGAAACTCCTGGATGAGCTAGAGAACGTTCTGGATCAAGTGGAGACAGAGCTGCAGAGGCGTGTGGAGGAGACCCCTGGTAAAATTTGCCTAGTTATATATGTAAACTTAACTTGGTCGAGTTAAGATCCAACAAGCCTTTTCCTCTGCTTTATAGTGCGGTGGAGGTGGAGTGTTCCATATGTTGTTTTGTAGTCCACAAGTTTTCCAACATCAATCGTGTTTTGCTTGTTCAATCTGCTATCAACAATCAAGCTTGTAACTCCCAAGAATAAACATCCCAATAGAATTTTTTGTTTTTTTTTCAAACTCTATATCAATCAGTTAAGTGCCAGTGTTTGGAACACCAGATCATTAGTTTGTTTCTCCAACAAAGGATGAAGTTGATTAATTGTGATAAAACGGCATTGCAATTACGGCAATTAAAGTCATGCTAGAAGCTTGAGGATGCTGCTGCAGTAGGTCTTTTTCCACACACCACATAGTGGCAAATGATGGTAATTATGAAAGAATTGCGCAATATTTCAGAACAAATTCATTGGTATAATGAATTCATACTGGTCCATGGAAATCTGTGGGAAATTTGACCTTAGTTCATGGAAACCTGTGAGCAGTTTAAATTTGGCTCTTGGAAATTTGTGAGAAATTTGACATTGATTCAGGGGAATATCTGAGAATTTTGACCTTGTTTTGGGTAAGTTTGTGGGAAACCTGACCTTGGTTCATGGGAATCTGTAGGACATTTGACTTTGGTTCATGAGGGTCGTTAACTGCTTTAAAAAAATGACACAAGTGTTAGTGACAAAGTGTCTTTCTGTGCTTTTCAGAGGAGGGCAGTCAGGCTTGGCTTTGTGGGGAGTTCTTCAGCTTGGCCGACGTCTCACTCGCTGTCACTCTTCACCGCCTTAAGTTCTTAGGCCTGTCCCGTCGTTACTGGGGGAATGGAACTCGGTTCAACCTGGAGACGTATTACGAGCGTGTTCAGGACCGGCCTGCCTTCAGAAGAGTGCTGGGACAAGTCAACAACATCTTGATCTCTGCTGTGCTGCCAATTGCATTCCGAGTGGCAAAGAAAAAAGCTCCAACTTTGATTAGTGCTACGCTATTAGTTGGACTGCTGGGTGGAGCCACTTACTTGGCTTTTAGCTTTTTTAAGAAGAGACTGCTTGCTTCTTGAAATGTCTTAACGTATAGACCTCAAAGTGCAGAAGTTTCAGGTCAAAACCACCTATACAGTACGAGCGATTTTCTTCCGCGTTATTAGACCAAATGGAAATATTATTTGCCAGTTTAAATGCTAATGTTTTTCTTTTTTTGCAAAGAGAGCATAACAAAGTACAATTAACCGTTTTTCAATGCATTAAGTATTTAAAAATTAAAATTAAAATCTCACTTTTAGCAAGTGGATAAAGTGACATTCTAAGCCCCTTTGATTTATTTTCTAATGCCTATGAAAAGTGTATCGAATGTGTTGAGCCACCAGGCGGCAGTATAAACAAGCCGTTGGCGTTTATTGACGCAGCGTATAGCTCAAACTCTTTGACCTTGTATCCATTTATTTTTACATTTAAGAATTATAGTTTTGAATGTATCAAGCTGGTTCACAGTAATTGAATTCTACTTTAAAAGTGTACAAAAAAGGAAAACATATTGTCATTACTTTTTAGTTGAAATAATTTTTGCTATTTTTAAGTTAAGGAAATTGTAAATATATATATATATATATATATATATATATATATATATATATATATATATATATACTGTATTAACATTTGTCTACAAAAATGGCGTTCTTACATACGCACACACAGAGACACACACACACACAAAATAAAGTACAGTGTGAATGCCATCCAATACATTTTGCTTATATAAATGAAACAAGAACGTTGTGTATTTTTATGGAAAATTTGGAAAAGCCCAATGTGATATCCCAAGACTGCACCAGTTCTTTTTCCATACAGACATTGATCTTGGCTCACAATGCTGGTCTGAAGCTCTGTGAAGTTCACCCAATGTAAACTGCGGCCTTGCCTGCTTGAAGAAAAAATACCGTATAATACTTAAAGCAAACAACACAGCTCACTGTACATGCGAGATTATATTTCTTATCTACAGCATATACTCAACAGAACATGCAGAAGTTGTATAACATGGAGAGGATTCAGGGTTCTCAAAGATAAATATTAATTATACAAATCACGATACATGGCGTTGTTTGTCTGTTTGAGTAAATCAACATGTTTCGCTATTTGACACGGAACTATAAAACACACACACACACACACNNNNATATATATATATATATATATATATATATATATATATATATAAACTTTGAAAGAATTGGGTGTTGGAGGAAGCGCTAAGTTTATGTTATTAGTAACGACAAAACGGACAAAACTGGAACGCAAACACTAGCCACCGTTCTATTAGCATTAGCCCTTCCCGCTTAATGCTGACTGGCAAGACCAGAGACCATTTAGTGAGTTGATCTAAAAAGTTGAATTTGTTTGCACTGTTGGTTTCTTTTCGTACACCGAACATCTTTCCGTGCTTGAATATTGGCGCACTAGCGCGCCCAACACAATTCTGTCAGGAATATTTAGCCATAAACAGAACACATAGATAACTAGCATGTATTTAATTTAGCCTTGTATTTAGTCTTAATCTCTCGAGGTAGATTTGTCAAGTGCAGTCTTGTTTATGTTTAGGAAGAAGTAAATTTAGCTGTAAGTGTCATTCCAGGTCTCTCTTAGTGGATGTCATGGACTTATTTCCTTTAAAGATCTGCAGAGAGATTGACTATGTGATATCACATTTAAACAAACAACACGAAGGGGTTGAGCAGACGCCGTGTCACCATGTAGGTCACTCCCTAAAAGAGACAACTCACGAAGTTTCATTCTCCAAAATTTACAGCCTTGAGTCCTTTAACATCCTCTCGCCAACATCTGTGGAGCTCTCCAGCCGAGCTTACAGTCAGAGGCCGTGCTATCTGTCAAACAGATGTGTAAATTCGCACCGCTCCAGCTGCCATAAACAACCAAACTCCAATTATTTCAACTGTTTCTTTGCACGATTTCAATCGAGAAGTATATTGGCTAAAAAAACAAAAAACTCAGGCGGGAAAAAAGGGCTTTTCAAGCAATCTTGACTTTTGCTACGGATATGCTGATGTGTAAATCAGCATATGTGTAAAGTATGCATTTGTTTCTGGATATTGTTCAGTAGTGAACAAATCCTGAATCGTGCGCATATGAAAGTTTCTTGCTTGGAAACCCAGGTCTCGCGTGACGTTTCTACAAAATGCTCAAGACAGTTTATTTAACTTTGAGATGATTTAGCATCTTGGAGATTTTTGAGCAAAATCTCTTGACCAATCATAGAGCGGGACAAAGCACAAACATTCTCACTCTCACTCATATCAATCTGAGCACCAATCCTCAGAATGAGGCAGTCGCTTTTAGGCTGATGGGTAACGCTAACAGCTAGCAATACGTTTCACCACTGATCGTATTACAAGGCGTCGTCTGGTCCTCTTCCTTCCTTCTCACTCCACCTCTTCATTCTGTTTGCTTTTCATGCTAACACGCTCAGTGATCCCCAACCACTAGCGAGCACACTGAGTGGTTTTTAACTCTATGAGAAATGGGTTACACAGAAAATCACATAGAATGAACAAATACACACCAAAGTTGTGCTTAATCATTTTTTTTTTAATAAATATCCATCTTGGTGGTTAATATCTGATTTATTCTATAGCTTGCTACGCAACTTTGGCTTGTTCTTCTCACTTCTCCAGATAAAAAAGGACAGAACAAGGACGGCAGAGGCCAGTCTGAACTTAACCACCTCCGATGAGGGGAAGAAGGGAGGAGGGAGGATTGTGGAATGAACTGATATGCTCCGGATTGTTCTGAGGAAACGAAATCTGAAAAGGAAGTGGGAAAATTATTACCACTTCAGTGTGGATTCCAGAAGATATGGATTTTTGATACTTTAATTCGTTAAAAACTACTGTATTTAAAAATAATAAATAAAAAATATATATATTTGTTTATGTACAGCAAAGTGGTTCAGATGACAGCTCATCAAGGTGGAATTGAGCTTAACGGGACATTTTTTCATAGATACTTTTAAAATGACCTGTCTGCACCACACTTTGTCTGCACTACAGCACCATTCTATTCAGAAAAAGAGTAAAACAGTTTTTACTAAATAGCTAGATGATGCTTGCACTTTAAAAAAAAAAAAAAGAAAATGTCATCAATTGTTTTTAACATTTTGCAATAAAAATTGCTATCATCTTTTCACCTGGCACACTTGCTGGCCCCGCCCATTGTGTCAAACTAGAGAACAAAGAAAATTTGAATCTGGCATCAATGCCATTTGGAACAAATAAATTGAACAAAGTTATCACAAGGAAGCTGCCTTATCAACACAGTGTGGATACACCCATAGCATAGTTTGTCTTTCATAGAAAAGCCTAGGTTTTTTCCTAAAAGAAATCACACACACACACACACACACACACACGCGCACGAACACACACACAATTTGTTTAAAAAGAAAAAAGTGACAATGGCATTACAACTATAGATTTATTTAACAATAGAAAACAATTTTGTAAAGCACCATGATCAAAGATTATAAATATATTATTATAAATAATCAAAAGGTCAAGTGTGATATAACTTTTTAGTGTATAGAACATTTGAAATACCTACATTTTAATCGTTCAAATTTACTTATACAGCTCAAATGTAAATCAACCTTTGGCACAAGTTAACAGAAGTTTGAGCATCCAGCATATTCACACCAGATGCGCCTTCTCAAATCCTTTATAATCATTATTTTTATAAAAAGACAATTTTACACCGAAAGGATCAATTCCTCTAAAATGTAGAAGTTTTTACAATAAAACAGGGTTTACAAAGAAAGCAGTCAATCATCAGACATTGCAAAATATGTACATTTAAAAACGTAGTAAAAAATCTCTACAAAGTAACAATATTTCCAGAAATACATTTAGTTGTGAAAGTCTCAACCAAGTTTACATTTTCAAAAACCAAGTTGAATTAATCATGAATCTGTTGGAAAAGGGAAGAAATGACCCTTAAAATCCTTACATCCACATCCTCGCAGTGCCTGGTAGATTCCCTAAGTGCTCGTATGATGCGAAAAGATACAAATAAAACATTAAAAAAAAAATTCAACCTTCCACACTGCCACAACTAATACACGTGACATTTAAAATAAATGTATTGAAACAAAGAATATTCTCAATACTGTAGAATAGTGAAAAAGATTAAGGTGCGTTTACACATCAAACATATTTGATGTTAATCTGCTTTAACAATTCTGAAGGCCAAAGCATGACTAACCATTCCATTAAATAATCCTGGAGTTGCAAAACGTAAAGGTTCTTTTTCTATCATACAATGTTTAAGCCTCAAGCACGTTTGTAAATTCCAAGAACTCCAAGTTAAGCGATACAAAGAGCACCGGTTCTGTGTCCCAAACGCCAGTTCTAAAAGAGCTTAACGTTTCAGCACCAACTTTTAACCCCTAAGTGGCCAACAACGGTCTGCCAATTGAGGGCTGGGGTCTGTGCTAGTCTACCAAGGCATGAAACAACGTCTGACTCAACGTTGAATACTGCAAGAACCAGAATACCCTGACAGATCGCAGCGGAAGAAACACAGTTGTACCTAGTCTTACGAGTGTAGCTCCAAAAACAAACTTGTAATCCAAAATGCTCATAAAAAACATCAGAAATTCAAATGATTGGTTCCTTTTGCTCATTCTCAAAAAGAAAATACTACAGAAACTATAGTCAGTGTTTGTCTTAAACTTCTCTTTCCCTGACCATTTTTTCATTTCTGTGTTATGGGTAGCAGGGGACAATCTCGACACCCCATCTTCAACCCGCAGCCAACTTTCACACTTTCACTCAAAACAATCTTTACAGAAATTTGTTCCAAATGCATATGTTCGTGGGAGAAACCCAGAGGAAACCCATGAGGAGTCCAAGAAGACAAACCACAAAATTTAAATATTTCGTTGATTATGAACCAAAATGGCGAATTTCCGTTACTCGTAAATCAAGGCACCAGTGCAAAACCATTCTCACCCCCCCCCCCCAAAATAAACAACCACAACAAACAATACATAAAACAAATGTACATGTTTATAAAACAAAAGCAAAACTACACACTTTATGGTCCTATACGACCCTATAATACTAGGAATGCTGGAATGTTGTGCAAAAAAGTCCCACGAGGAAGAGTGTCCCTGTGACCGGCCATGTGCTTTCACTCTGTTTATTTGAACCAGTGCAGGTAATTGGAGTTCACAGCAGGAAAGCACATGTTGTTACTGCATGATCCACCATAGCTGGGAGGACACATGGAACACGGAACACCTACTTTATACGGAGCCTCGCCGATCCAGTTGCCCCTGTAAATGACAACATGTCTGTTAATGACACATATAGGGTTTGTTTAATGCATAGGTGACCGCTGAAGGACAGCTAGCTAGGGTGCTATCTTTGTTGTCAAAGTAATACTAAACGAAACCGTTTAAAACGACCTTTGACATCAAGCACACATTAAAATTCTATTTCTAACAATGTATAGAAACTCATACGGACTCTGTGTGGACTAAGCATTAAATCAACCCAGAACTCCTGCAACTGCCGTTTAAAAATAACCTGCTTTTCAGGCGGACTCTGACGTTTCTCAGGTGTGCTGCCCTTTAGGAAATCAAAGAAGGGGTCACAAGCCTGTCAGCAACACGTGAGATTATTCTGCTTTGATTCTGGAATTAGAGGAAGAATTCCCCTTAAATTCCTCAAGCGACAGGAATGCAAGGGGTCGGCTGGGTCTTTGAGCCAGAAGGCACGGTGCTTGTCAAAAGTGTTTTTAACAGGAGCGTGTCGGGTTGCTGTACTCTGGGAGTTTAGAGATTACCGATTTAATAAACATACATACATACTTACTTTGGAGAATAGTTGCACACTAAATAGGTCGCCCGCTTCCACACAGAACCCCAGACGTTCATGTTATGGCACGTGTGAATGGCACATCCTACTTTATTTGAGGTCGCCCACACCATCTGGTAAAGACAGAAAGCACAAGACTTTGAATACACCAAACTTGTATACCAAACACCGCCAAACTTGCATACATTAAATATACAATGACAATTAGGTAGTAGGAAATTAATTGCTTACTAGATTATGCAATTTCTGAAGAAATTACGTGACACACTAGTCTCAGACTGTAACTTCAATCACAACTCTAAGCAGGTTTCCTCAAAAGGACACGTTATCCCAAGTTTCTAAGTATAATACGTTTATGAAAAGTTAATGTCTACTTGAGTAGAAACAAGAAAACAAGAAAGCTGAGGTTCAGTGTGGAAACGGAGCTTAAATTGTTATAAGTATAATAGATATAAAAAAGATGATCTGAGTACATAATGATGTTAGTCTAATTAAAGATTAAATAATGTTTCTTTGTTGAACGATGAGAATTTGACAAACCAATGACAATTGCTGATGAAAGAATGTATGTATATGAAGCCATAATGGTTGAAATTACATGGTAGAGCTGGCCATACTAGTCTAAAACCGTATGGCCTATGAGATATTTGAGAACTGATTAATGCTTGGAAACAATAAAAATAAAACACGGAAAAAAAAAACAATAAAAAATAAAGAACAGGAATTTTACTGTAAGCACAGTAACTCACTTGTGTATAATGAGTGCACATTGGGCCATAGCACTTCAGCGGACATCTGGGGTTACAGTCTCGTGGGTAGGGAAAGGCATAATCCTTCACTTCATCATACCAGGGTTTAACCAGCTGTAATATGGACCTATACCTAAGAACAACCCATGAGAAGTTCCTCAGAAGTGCTTTAGAACCTAGAAGGTCTCTAGAAGGGAGTCATGCTGATAACTAGCTGTGAACGAAGGTTAACACACACACACACCTTCCGGTCCGGACAGAGAGGTTCTGACCCAGAAACCTGAGAAGATTCCGAGGGCCATGCTCCCAAATGCACATAGATGCCCACTGCTCGGCGGTCCGGGCGAGAGTGTCATCCCAAACCTGCAATGTGAAGTCAGTCACTGAGCATTAAACAGTGGTGTAAGGACAATTTCCTTATGCAACTCAAAGGAATTGCAATACTCAAATAGCTAATTCCTTTCAAAGGCACTTTCAGAAAATGAAATGGATTCCAGAATGAGCAGAGGGGGTTCGAAAGCATGGCCACAATGACAAAGCAATGCATTTTAATTACGTTTAATTTAAAAAGTGGCCAGAGCTGAGGATTCCATGTATTTATTCTTTATCAATACTTTAATCATGCATTGTGCATGCTTACCTTAAAGTAAATGTGTAGGTGCTTTTACAGTGCTAAATGTAATTTTTTACATTTTGTTTACAGCAAATTGCCATTTTATAGTATTAACAAGTTTAAATAATTATTAAGTTGCCATTTATACTGCATCATGAGCAGAACAAAACAACGTGGTGCGGAGCAAAGATTCCCTATTTACTTTTATTCTAATTTACAGTTAAATGCTGCATTTTTAACAAAATATATTTTAAATCTATAATGCATCTTATTTTTTTGAGTATACTAATAAGCAACACTGTTCCTGTACAGTACACTGCTGGAAACCAAAGCTGCCAGTATTACCGCTTTTCTTTTCAGACAATTTTACGATATCGATCCATTTCTATTACTCTGCAATTGCAGGAAGCTTTTTCTTTTGCTTATATGAGGTTATTGCACGCAGGTCTGGCATCTACTCTGGTGGTCTTAGCCAATTAAATCCACTGAACAGCTGCTGGTGCCAAATAGAAACCAGGGCATTTGTCACTCCTGTATCCAGTGAGGAGAGCAACACTAGCGTCCAACTACAACGGGAGCAGTCCACGTTCTAGGCAAAACGCCACATAATTACACAAATAAATAAACTGAACCCAGTGAACCGTGCTGTAATTTTAGTGGAGTTCAACAGCATGCCAAAGTTTCAGATTGCATCACAGTCTGACTCTTTAGAAATATGATAATGATTGTAATGGACTCACCATGTATTCCATGTTTGAGGCAGGGGGGAAAACTTTCCCTCGCACTTTATTATGATAATCAAGAATAGCAAGCATATCATTTTGGGAGATATAACGCTTCCGTCGGGTTTTGGACAGATCTGCAGCTTCGCTGAGATATTTTGGAGGAGCTCGGCCAATATCAGTGAAGTTGGTCGCTGGCAGAGACGAGGAAGATGAGGGGCTGAAGGCAGCCAGTGCACTTGCTCCACAAGATAAACACAAAAGCAGAATGTCGAGAGCCAAATGGTTTTCCTTCATTTTGATGGCTGAGATGTGCTGAGAGGTTCCTCCTTATCCAGAATCTGCACGTGAAACCAAAACAGCTCCAGTTTTTTACAGCTGAACCCAAGCCGAGCTTCTCGGCACAACTGAAAATCTTTTGCAAACAAACTACTCAGTAATAATCTTGTATACACTAACATAAACAGACAAATGCATGCATATAATTTACACACTCCACGTGTGTGTGAGAATATTTAAGTACATTTACATTTACAGTACATTTTGTACACACTGTACACACACACACACACACACACACACACAGTGAAAACACTCACAAGCACACAGTCAACTATACAAAAATACAAACTTGAAAGTAACTATCCAGCTCTATGCTTTTTATGCGCATGTACGAGTGTAATGTACACATCCATGCATTCACACGCATATAAAAACACGAGAAAACACGCACGCATGTAATTTATACTACTGTACTTGTAGCCTAACTTTAAAAATAGATCTTTGCGCAAAACAGAATTGTGCATATAGTCTGCAAAAGTATCTGCAAGTTGATTCTAAAACATGCTCAGAGAAATTAAAAAAGCACACAATGAACTGACCGACCTCGTCAGAGATGCTCCGGCAGCCGGTTGGTATGGATTAAAATCACGTGTCCAGTAAAAGTTTTGCTTTAATATTGGTGGAGTTTCGCTTTCTCACTCCTCGGAGACTCGTGTCTGACTATAAGTCGCCGTCTCGCGAAGTGTTTCGGCTTTAAAGGTGCGCGCACTCTCGGCCCCGCCCATCACCTGCGGCGTGACATAATCAGAGACGTAATACTCCGAGTTTCTTGTCTCCATTTCCTCGCGGATCCTGCCAGGCTTAATCAAAACATCTGCTTTGGGTTTGCACAGCTGGCGCGAGTCGAAAAGAAAACAGAAGATAAGTGAGTTAGAATCGCGACGCCAAAATGGAGATCAGCGAATATACTGGCGACAGACCAAGTTGCTGTTTGATATGAACATGAATTTTGAACTTAAAACATCGGTCAAGCGCATGAGAGACATGATGACGACACTATCTTGAGTTGAAACCGATGCCTTTGCATTTTTTATGCTGTTGCTGATTGATTTTACCTAAAAATTCTGCTTAATTAAAACGAATAATTTTGATGGAAAAAGTAATTCAAGAGTTGAATTAATAATATTGAAATTATAACTAGATATTGTGGTGGCAGATAAACAAAGAGACAAAAATACTCAGTCAGACAGAGGTAAACGACAGACCGATAGATTGATGGACAGATATACAGAGAGGCAGACAGACCGCAATGGACTGGATGGACAGATATACAGACCGATAGAGAGAGAGAGACAGACAGTCAGACAAAGATGGACTGGATGGACAGACCGAGAGAGATGGACTGGACAGATATACAGAGATAGACAGGGAAGGACTGGATGGAGAGATATACCGACAGTGACTGACAAACAGAAATAGAGAAAGACAGACTGAGATGGAGTAGAGAGAGACAGACAGACAGAGAGATACAGACAGACATGTCTATTGTCAGATACACAGACAGATACACAGACAGACAGGAATGGATAGATATACAGACAGACACTGAGGTTACGTGTTTTAATCAAGCATATTGCTATTAAATACAGCAGAGTTGAGAATTCAGGAATGATCAAGGAACTTTAATTATTTTTAATAATCAGAATAACCGGCTCCATCTTTTTTGTTTTATTTACAATGACTCATTAGACTGAACATTACACTTGTGATTGCCCAGTGTGCCACAGCATCCAGAGAACCCAGTGCAAAACCCTCAGCAAATTTTCTCTGGCAAACGGAGAACAAATTAAATCAAAATGACACAGGAGCAGCCCCCACAAACAACACACACACACACACACACACACACACACACACAGTGGTTTCCAAAAATTCTTGGAACTGATGATCACCAAGACTTGTGAGAAATGAATTGGTCATAAAAAGACATTGTGAGATCTCCAGACTTTTATTGGGACAACGTGAGTTCTTTATGGGAAACCGATTCTACAGTGGTTACAGCTGCTTCGTACATCATGGCGCTTCAGACTGTGATATTATACACACACACACCGGCCACTGTATTAGTTCACCTGTTCAATGGCTTGGTAACCCAAATTTCAAATCAGCCGTTCACATGACCGCAAGGATTCTACTGTAAAGCAGAACCCATGTGGTTTACAGGGAAGGGTGAGAACGTTGAAAACGAGAAAACCACCAAGCTAATTCATAGAAAACGGAAGGAAAACAGAATGAAGAGAAAGAGACAGTCACAGCACTTAACAAATGACTGATATTCTGAATGATCATACTGGAATCAGCCTTTTGGATGATCAACTTTGGAAAAAACAAAGTTAAAACCATTGTAGACTTAATGAGATCGATTTCTTCCACCATAAAAAAAACAATGGTTCTGCACTTGATGCTCCAAGTACGCAAATAAGCTTTGTGAAAAAAAAATTGCAAGGTAACAATTTAACATTGGAATAAAGTCATAGAACCTGCTAATAAGCATCGGGAAGAGGGGCTACTGCCCAATGGGCTGTGGCATTGTTTAGGAATGCGTATTTGCCGAAAGAGCATAATAATATATAAGAGCAGATTAATAACTCATTTACTGTTGAGTTTTGAAATAAATTCGATTCACATTCAAACACAATTGTAAGTCACAAGGTCAATATGAGGTAAATTCATGAGGCGACAGAGCCAGCTAATCAGCTTCTGTTGGTGGGTCAAATACACATAGATCTGATTGAGAAGAATTTCATACAGAAAAAACAGAGAGTTTTACTCTTTTCTACATGTCAAAGTGACCTCACAAAATCTCAGAATTGAATCTCCAATTGCATTCAAGATTTGTCAAAGCAACTTAAATGCAATTCGAAATACATTTCGACACCTCTTTCAAATTTTCCACACGAAATTTTAAAAAATCAAAACTGATTTTGAATATGTATTTGAGGTTTATAGGTTTCTGCACATCAAAGCCAATGCAAAGCGGTCACTAACTTGCACGATGGTGTTTGATCTTTGGCAGCAACCACAGAACCACAATTCGCAAACTACTTCAAATTGTGTCCAGAACATTGTTCCAAAAATGTCCTGAAGCTGTTCTGAATGAATAATTAAGGCAGTCCTGAAGACGTTCACCTCAACCTAAGTTGGACTCATGCCCGTGTCTAAATACAGGAGCAAACATCTCTTCCCATGACCTTGCACGCCAAATCGGCTTTTCAGGTTCATTCACATGAGCAGAAATTGTTTTCTTCACACCGCTCATTTCGTCAGATCATTTACCAGTAAAGAAATCTGCCACTTGGTATCTAAACCAGAGCCAGAATACGGCCATATTCCATCATTTCAAGGTGCTTTGAGTTAATTTACTGTTAGCTTTCTGTTATCTTACATGAGATATAAATGTTCAATGCTCTGGAATAAAAATGTCCACCTGTAACATCAACATTCACCTCAGCCAACAGATATTAGATCATGTTTTTTATCGCCCAATTAACCGATTTATCTAATTTGTGTAGGACATACGGACACTAGAGGACTGCAACAGAGAAGCCTTTTTTTTCAGTGCGAACATTATTTACTTATTGCCTCTGTCCAAGTTTCCCCCCCGTGCTCCCTTTTCATGGCCTCGCGGAAGCCGTGCAGATGCCAGCGGGGTTAGACGTAAGAGGCTGCACATCATGGAGTTCATCAGTACAGCTTCACCTTCACTCAGGCTGTCAGATTCAGACTCCGTCTCGCAGCTGTGAACTCCACCCGCAGGCTTTAGTTTCTCTTCTGGCAGGGAACAGCAGGTCTAGGAAAATCACTTAGTGGTCATCGGTCTGTGAATGAAAACCAAAACACCTCTTACACCCTGTAAGACTAGCAAGACCCTTGTCTGTCCTCAGAGGATGGAATTTAGGAGCTACGCTTGAGCAATGATCCCATTGAGCAGTCACTAATAATCTCAGCGATCTTTTCCAGTGTGGAAATAATTAGCATTTGATCAAATACTGAAGCTTGCTGAATCTTGCAAAGGGGCTTATCCAATTGTGTCTTAATCGTCACCGCATAACATTCATTCCAGATGCTTCGTTTGGGTTTCCGTCATTGTTAACCTTTACTGACCTCATTGATTTACATTTTTACCATTAGCATAATGCTACCCGTTAACATAGTGCTATCCGTTAACACTACACTAAAGCGCAATTATGCATCTAGGTCTATTTATCAGTTTGTTATGCCTTGCTTCTTTAAGCTACGTAGAATTTAAAAGCAGTATTTATGAATTACCTAAATCCTAGAAGCTAGCATTGTGCTGAAAAGCAAGGCTAATGCACACATTTATATGTATGTGTTTTAGACCTCAGTGTTAACCAACTAATATTTGAACAGTGACCAGTTCAAGCTCTTTGATCAGATGAAGAAAGGAGTTGTTTTCCCCCCTTGTTGCCTGGACACTAGGTTCTTTTGGGGCTTTCATGGCTCAAAAAGATCCACATGTCTGGTTTACAAGAGTACAAAATAAAAGCCAGCTCTAAAAACCAAGATCAAGTGCACGGCTTCGAACAAAGCCATGTCCGGCTGCAACCTTGGAGCTGTTAGAGGAATCCCCAAAAGACCCTTCTTTTGGACACCAGATTAGGACAAATGAAATGAAATTGTTTATTAGTAGAAATGTGGAAGAGAAGAAGCTGCACAGAATATGAATGCAGCTATATCTATTTTTAACCTTAAAATTCTTGTGCTGTGAAAAATATTCTCTCTCATATAAGACATGTATGTGCATCTTTGATGCCTCTGCCTTATTAATGTGGAGGCAGCTGACTTTGTGGTCTTCCAGAAATTTCACAGGGGGTTTAGATGTTAATGCCATAGAAACATACACACAAGAAATGCACACACACGTATTAAGACTAGGTTTGCAGCATTTCTGAACAAGAACCTGCATGCAAATCCCTAAATTCTTGTTTTCTTGGTAGTAGTAACCATAAGTCTGAAGGCCCAAATGGAGAAGGTCCCATAATCAACAGCTCAAGATGTTACAGTGCATCCAGAGTGAGGGAAAACACCTCCAGGATGACGAATCGTGTTCTCCCGAATCCGAAGGAGAAGCATAGAAACTGCATTTTACTATAAATCCATGCAGAAAACCCTGTTTTAATACATTTCTCCATATGACTACCAGAATCCGTCAAACTAAACCAAAACAACAATAGTCCCCCATTTAACCATTTAAATTCTAGGTCATGATTGAACATCCCAAGTCCAGAATTTAGTGAATTGAGACTGTTTAAGATGCTTGAGGTTGGCTTTGGTGAGTGGGTGTGGCTAAAGCCAGGAGGCCAGATGGCTACAGAACTTTTTAGCATTTTTATTAGAAAATGGAGGTTGTGTTGGTTCACAGAAAAATACTGCCAGGACAAACTCAGAATATTCCTACTCGGATAAACCGTGGTCTACAAGATAATAGACAGAATACGTCATGGTTCCTTGAAGAACGTCTTTGGATTATCCTTTCTGGGAAGGTTGGGCGAAGTGGGTCAGTGTGGTCTTGCAGGTCGCCCTTGGTCGTGAAAATGAGCAAGCCTGTTGGCCTGGGCTTCAGAGATCCAGAGACCGTCTAGACAGCAGATGAAAGACGACTTGCAGTTCTGGCAGCTGGCTGCTCTGGCCGCGTTCCTGGCCAAGTTTTTCTACCTGTCATGGCTAATTCAAGAGCATGTGTCCAAATTAAAATGCATTTGTTCAAGTGTCAGTTCAAGCACTTGTGGCTTTCCTTTGCGGGATATTTGCATGTGTCTCTTTTCACACAGCTACAAATATCAGACGTGACTGCTGAAAGCTCTGTTTGTCCAAAGTGGTTGAGGTGATGAAGAGAAGAGTCATTCTTCATTCAAGCACAATGATTCAATCTTCTCTGGTCTGTTTAACTCCGAGGTGCTTAAACCCGGGCGGGTCAGGCTACTTTGACCACAGATTTGGCCTCACAGACCACTAGGAAGAAATAAAAATGCTAATTGTTTTTATTTTAGTATAGTAAAAAGTCAAGTAAATAATTTTATAATTACAAATGTAAAACAAAATCTACTAGCCGAATCTCCAATGGCTTCTAAATTATTACATTTTAAAATTTGTAACACTTCAGAGTTGATTGAACTTACAATTGTTACAATGTGCCATTTTGTACCAACTGACATTGTTATAACAAAAAAATATAACAAATGCAACATGGTTTTGATATTATAGAGATATAATTCCATATGTAGAGCCATAAACAGAGCAACTAAAAATCAGAAAAGCAGACTGTACATCTAGACTGCCTGGATGTACTGGCAAATCCTTTTCCTATAATCAAAACGATTTAGATTTATGCATTTGCTGTGTTTTTCATCAAGTTGTTTCTGCAAAAATATTCAAGAAGTTGTAAATTGATTTTTATTGGCCCTTCTAAATGGTATGGTTCAGCAGGGTTTTCTTTCGGGACTTTTGAGAAGCAGAAATCTGAATTTTAAACAATTATTATCATAGGAATTGAAAAGACATTTTTACGCCGTCACTGGTTTTGAGTGATGGACACATTCTCTTTGAAATCCTAAAATCCAACCTAGGCCTGTAATTAATGGGTCAATTACAAAAGTATTCGCACCCTTTAAACTGGCAGAGCAATGTTAAAAGGCACATTTCAGCGTTTGGTAATAAATGTGACTTAGTGGACTCTGACAGTAATGCTGGTAATGAAAGATATTCAGTGCACCATGTTCTGGTAATTGACTGTTCTGGCCTTGACTCAAGCGTTGGAAGTTCTGGCAGTAACGATGACGTTTGAAAATTCATCATAATTCCAAGCTTTTGTTTGGCTTGTTACACAAAGAAACTTTTATGATTTAATGATTTCAGATTTTTTATTCCACCATCCTAAACCAAATCCAGCCATAGTGACGTCGTTTTCTACAAAAATCTCACACTTCTTTGCTTCTAGATACTGTAATCACACTCGGCCCGAGGACAGAACGTGCTCACTAACAATTTCATTTGAGAATTTTTTTTTATCTTACACATGGGCCGTTTCTCGATGAGAACACCTGCCAGATAAGCTTGGCAATGCCACTAGATGAGCGAGTAAGTTGTTCTAAATTGTAGTTTTTTATCCACTCGTACACCAAACATTTACTTCAGCAGATAAAACAAACCTGGTACAAGAGAAACAAAACATACTGTTCTACAATTTCTTCCGTTTCGTCACAATACTCAACTCACTTGTCAACCTGTCAATTCTTCAGTTAAATTAGAAACTGCATTTTATTCTGACCTGAAACACAAGACTAACTTTCCTAATGAACCAATTTAATAAAAATGGGTTAAAGACATGTACATTTTTTCCCACATTATACTTTTTAATTTCTAAATAGTTTGGCATCAACGACGGAACATTTGTTTGACGGAAAAGTGCGAAAAACAACTCTCAAAAAAGTCAGAATAATCAGATGAAAGGTTAATTAGAAACTTATACAGATGCAATAATGTATTCATATTCTAATTAGTTATCTAAAATTTTACTGAGAATGTTTATAGAATGTCAACGATACTTGTAAATATATTGTAAGTTTAAAAACAATAAACACGTGTCGTGAAACAAACTCGTCACTCGAACAAGGCAAGAATGGAGTCACATGCACAGCCAGGAAGAGATCGAGGAGCACAAGGGGTTCGTCAAAAGGGGTTTAATCCAAGGATCGTAGTAAAAGACAGGTGAAGGGTCGGTACACAGGAATATCCAAACACATGAACTAAAACGAGACAAGACAAGACAAGACAAGACAAGACAAGACGTGGTGGCGAGAGTGACAGGAACATCCACTGACAAACTGGCAATGACTACATGTCCCACAGGAACTTAAATACATAGACTAACGAATAACATAAAACACCTGGAACAAGGAACATGAAACTAGGTCACGCACAACAGAGACACAAACTTCAAAAATAATAGTCCAGGTAACTTCAACATAAAAGTTCAACACGGCTTTAAGCCGAATATGTGACAACACGTACATTTATTTAAATGCAGTGTCAAGTTAAAAATATATGCGTGAGAGATTTGTGTGTCCTGCTCTGTGATTGGTTGACCACCAATCCAGGGTCTCATAATCCTGCCCAGAGTTTCTGGGATTGGCTCCAGCTCCCGGTGACCCAGAAACAGAAAAGATTTTATTTATAAATGTGAATTTCAGATAGGGTCTCATATGGGGAAGTACACATTTCAGATCCAACGAAAAATGAAAGTACCAGATTTGAAAATGCAAAGTCGATTTGCTTCTTTTCTAAAACGACTCTGGGATTTCTGATGACAAGCTCAACTCTGCTTTTTTAGAACAAACACGTGTAGCTGCTCCAGGTGCAAAATATATCACCAGACACTCAAACGTGTAACTGGTCAGACGTCACGCTCCACTGATCCAACGTTTTACTTCTTGGATGGTCTTTTCAGACCATCAGACACATAAATCTGCATCAGCGTAGTCTCTGTTTTGATTGCTGGTCAGCTTCACCTTCCTAAAACCCTGAACATATTTCACGTCTTTTCATTTTCAAGGTGTGTGTATACGAGTGTGTTCGAAATATAGGGGAAATTTATTTCCTGGAAATAAAGTGGCTGGAAAATGTCTTCATAGCTTTGTTTATTGAAGGTAAGATTTGTCTCGTGGTTACAGACTCCAACACGGTTTTGATTTCCAAAATCCTGAAGAGTGAATCTATGACATCAAGTTCCACCACATCTGCATGGTGTTTGGTTCTCGCGGAAACACTTAACCGAAAAATTCCTCTTACTGTTCATCTGACTGGAACTTAATAGTGCATCACTAACCTAAAAATCATGTCTCGACGTCACACCTTTCTACTTTTTTTGGAGCAGTGGAGTCACAAGTACAAGCTATGATTACCTTTATTCACTTGCAAGATCTTTTACCATTTATTTCATTTCAATTTCTTTCAAATCTGTTAAAAAAAAACAATAACTCTCAATTGTTTCAATTGAATGATGAATATTTTATACATTCGTGCACACACATTTACATTATACACGTGTATGTGTATATATGCACACACACACACACACACACACACACACACACACACATATATATATATTAGTGCTGTCAAACGATTACATTTTTTTAACTAGTTAATCGCAATTACCTCACCAAATTAATCGCAATTAATGGCGATTAAATGACTAAAGCTTGGAATAAAGAATAATGAGGTGTAATATGTAAATTAATGTAAGTTCAACACTAAATAAACACTAGTTTTTGTCATGAACTCTGGAGCATTGTTGTCTTGGGACTTTTGTTTTGACACCTTTATTTTGAAATCTGTCACTGTTTCTTTCCTAGATGTCACGTGTGTTTTGTTTTTCGTCCTGGTGTCCGCGAGGTCGATCGTTCCTGTGTTTGGTTCCCAGCTGTTTCTTGTCATTCACTAATCACTTCTCATCATGTCTTTCACTCGTTTATCACGATCGGGTTGTGTTCGTGTTAGTGTCAGCTGTGTGTCATTGTGTTAATCACTGATCTTCATCATGTCGTGTATTTAAGTCTTGTTTAGTCCTTGTCTCGTTGTCAGATTGTCAGACGTGTAATCGCTGTCACTCTAGCCTCGTGATCTTGTTTTCCTAGCCTTGTGTTGCCTAGTGCATATATCTAGTCTTGCCGGTTCTGACCTTGTGCCTGTTCCTGATTTTCCCACCTTGCCTAGCGTTTTTGTCATATTGGATATCTTGTGTATGACCTTGCCTGACTGACCACTCTATTTGGAATAAACCCCCTTGAGAGAGAGCCCCTTTGTGTTTCTGTGCTGTGCACGTGGGTCCTTCCCTCCAGTTCTGTCCGGGTGACAGTCGCGTCGTGTCAGTTTTAATACTACAATATAATTTAGTATAATTTTTGTTCAATTTGCAATATATTTTCTTAGTTTTTTAACCCTTTGAGGTCGAGTCACCTATTATTCAAGACAAAACAGTCAGAACAGTCAATGTTGGACTTATATATAAGTGTTATACATCAATTGAAAGTTTGAAGTACCCATTTCTTTAGGTTACACTCTTAATAAAAACAGGGTTTTTTTTGGTAAAAATAAATAAATAAATAAATCATAATTTTGGTGCGATCAGAGACTGATCTTTAAAACGGACATACAACACACACACACGCAATGCACACATCGGCGAGCGTCCCCTTGTCAACCAATTGGTCGCTTCAGCACCCCGTACACGACACGTCACTCACGCTCACCCACACACCAGCAGTGAATCAGTCACGTCAATTAATGCACACTGGAATTAGTGCTCCACGCCCAGCACCAACGGAAACAACCAGTCGCTTGGCTTCGCTGCCTTTGGCGAGTACGCATACACACACTTACACGCACACACGTCCCGCGCAAACTCGAACCGACGCACACTCATGACACACGCGTACACACACACACTTTCGGGTCAAGCACCTACAAACACACACAAGCACGTCCCGCGCAACCACCGAACCTACGCGCTTCGAGTCACGCACATGCGCGCACACACACACATTCCGGTATCTCAGGAACTGAACAGAGTGGAAAGCTGACGACGTAAACGGGTCAATCACTAGAGGTGACAGCGAAACAGGATCAATCAATTTGGGGTGACAGCGAAACAGGATCTGTCCAGGCCACCACCGTCCAAGCGTGCGCTCTTCCTAACCGGATTAGCGGCGCCATACGTTCGCACACTCTCCGCGTCCTGAAGCAGAGCAATGCTCGCGCCGCCACGAGAGCGCCGGAATGACGTATTCGCTCCGGGCGCGAGCCACGCACCCGCGAGATCCGACCAAATATGGCCCTCGCTTTGCTCCACCGCCGTGCGAGAACCAACTGGAGTCCCAGGCACAAAGCACAACCGCGGGAAATCGAGGTAGCGCCACACAGCCAGCCACTGAGTAAGAAGCAGTCGCGGCGCTCACCGCATGCACGCCATGACGGACTCGGTGGTGGCAATCAAGAGCAATGAGGTGGCTCTAGGGAACTTTAAATCCAGTTGCGGTCTTTCCCATTGGCCGACTGTCCTTAAACTCTGTGCCTAAATGGCAGCATGTGAAAGCAGTCAGTGAGCTTCTGATCATAATGAGCCACACCTGGGTGACACTTCTTGTCACTCCGAGCTTCTGATCATAATGAGCCACACCTGGTGACACTGGGTCTATTCATTGCATTATCACCAAACCGAAAGTGAAAGAAACTGCAACTGTGATTTATAATTGATGCGATTAAGAACTTATAATTAATCACGGGCGTTAACTCATTAACTATAACAGCCCTAGATCTAATACATAATGTCATTATCTCAACAGTTTCTGACACTCTGGTTGTTTCTGTCAGTTCTTTTCCTTCTCCATGAATTTTTGGTGAAAGAAACTGTTCTTCCAAAAAGATATTTATAAAGACTTTTCATTTGTAATAATGCTAATAGATGCAAGCTAGTGTAAGAGAGAGACCATGCATGTGCTTTATAATGTTTTGAATCAGTTTAGACTCTTTATATACTGTAACAGAAGAATGGGAAGTTTCTTCAACATTTAAATATACATTTTAAAAGTATAAAGCATGTTTTATTTTATTTAATATTCATTTTCAGACAAGTACATTCATAAGATTTGGTTTCAGCTTTGACCAAGAATTGGGATCTTTGCTAACTGGACTGTTTGTCTAACAGAGACATGCAGAGGAACATGCTGTGCCGACTGCCGACTGGCACAATCTGAACCACATCACCAGAAGAGTGTTTGTTCTCCCCGGCTCCTGGAAATTATTTGATCATCTCAGCTGGACCGCTCCGCTTCTTCTGAACAGGGATCATGATTGAAGCAGTCGACTTTTCCCATAATTACAAGCAAAACACAGTCTGGATGAATTATTGGTTACAACGATTACATTTATTAAAATCTGTTTTGTTCTAGTTATACCTGCCATATTTGGCTCCAGTCTTGCTCAAACTTAACATGAGGTGTCTACAACCAGTGCAAGTTAAATATGTTAACCTCCTCTGTCCACATTTATTCTTTCATTCCTCCAGTAATTATTTATTTATTTTAAATTTTCTTCTTTTACAATTTTCAATACGGTGTATATTGTATTTTTATCTTTGCCTTTTGATCTGTCTTTCTGTCAGACATACCCATCTTCCTGTCTGTTTGTGTATCGATTTGCCTTTTCACATTCTGTCAGTGGATTCATCAGTCTGTCAATCCCTCCATCTGCTCCATACGACTGTCTCTCCTGTCTATCTTTTTTCCTACCTACCTTCCTACCACACTACCATTCTGTCTGTCTGTCTCTCTCTCTCTCTGTCTCTCTCTCTCTACCCACTCAGCCATTTATCGTTATATTGATTCTGCCGTCTGTCAATTTCCTACCTTCCTGTCAGTCTGTCTATCAGTCTGTCTCTATTCAATATTCAATCTAAATTGTAACACTTGAAAAGATCCGAGTGGCCACTGATAACATCTACTTCAGTTCTTGTTGAAAGGCTGGACTAATATCCAAATAGTGGTCATGTGATTTTTGAGAAGTGACTGTCAATGAACTGACCCTTATCGCCAAGAGGCATTCTGGGAAACAAACTTGTATTACCCGTCCATATGTTGAGGAAAGCAGTGGGTGGTAGTGACGTAAAACACACTGAAAGAACGTTCTTAAAACCAGCCGAAAAAACATTCCATTCATTCTGAGACCACTTTCATCAGTCTGACATGAGCGACAGACCGCGATGGGAGTCAACATCAATGAGAGCATCCCATAAAGTTGGTTTTTTAATACATACATATGAACTACTAAGGCTGTTCCAGGTTCTTCATTTCTTCTTGTTATCTTCAGAAGAAGGACACTTTGTTATTGATGTCCCAAATCTATAGGTTTTTTTGTCATGACGCACCTAAGAGTCGCGTTCCCACCCCACAGGAAGCCCCTGTAGCTGCAGATGATGAGAAAACCAATTGCTTTCCCAGATGACTAGCTGGAGCCATGTCAACATGATGCAGCAGTAGATTTGACACAAAAAAGTTGTCTAACACTTTAATTACAAGTTTGCTTTCACAACTGATCGAACGCTTCAAGATATTTTCACAACAAAAGTTCTGAAAATCACTTCAAATTTTTAATACTTCACAATGTAATTTTCTCCAGCATTTCTTAAAACTGTATGTTTTTATTTACGTGATTTTCAGTGATTAATGTGCAATTTCCCACCTGATACAATGTGACAATAATGCATTTAGTGACACTCGTTTGTTACTGTAAAGAAAAGTGACCCATTTCTAACAATTAAACGGAATCAAGAATAATGCATAAAATTGTCTTTTTCATTCTGCTTCCTGCTGGATTAATAATAAGCAGAACACCGGAGGTCTCCCACACAAGCACAAACATGCAAACTTCACATAGAGAGCCGGGCCGGGCCTCAAACTTGGTCTCAAAATGTTTTTCTTTTGGCTGCACATAGCTCTATTCAATGTTCATGACAGAAAGTTCAGGAAAGTTCATGTGTATAAAGATATAACTGAATGAATACGATTCCACAGGTAGTTTATAAGGGAAAAAAAGGGCAAAATCTTTCATAATACTGATTGACATCCATCCCAGAATGCAACAGATCTGTTATTCCAGTAACGAGTGACGCGGTCAGAAACAAACGCTTGTGTTCTGAACCAGACGAAGCAGAACATTGTGGTTTCATTCATGCATATATACAAATACACAGCAAACACACTGCGTCCTTCATACCGCCCAGTTTAAAACCTACACACAGAAACCGCGGTAAAAAAGCTTGGTTGTAATAAATTGGGCCATTTGACGTCACGCTTGAAGCCTGAGAAGATTCTTGTTCCCAAAAACAAGCTTAATTGTTCAAACATGAAGCGTTTTCCATTTAAACAAACTGAGATTAATTTGAGATCTGCATGTACACTATAACTTGTTGAAGGAACAGGTAGGACCAAGAAAGGTTAAAATCTCACAGTGGAGAGAATGAAAAGATGCCCTTTACACATCCCAAACGGCTTTTTGGCTTAGGTTGCGTGCGAGGCCTTTTACTTTGATGCTTCTTGTTTATTAGACTAAGAAAGCATGAACACTGCGCTATAAATAAGAGGCTACTGAGTTCATGCAATTCTCCATTGCACATTAAATGAACTCAATTACTTGGAAAGAAGGCAATTCTTCTTCTTCATCCTCTTATTCCAGAATGTTCATGTCATGTCATTTTTCTGAAAAACAAATTATCGTATTTTTTTTTACCGATTTTTCCTAAATATTTCAGGCTCAAAGTGGGGGGTCGACTTATACGCGCAGTCTACCGAAATAGAAAATATTTTACTCAGAATAGTGCGCAGATATTTCACCTTTTCTCACAAAAATAAACAGCAGAGACACAAGTGCAGTAATTAAATGAACAATTATGACGCGAACTAAATAAATCTTTCAGAAAACGGTACAAGCCGTGCAAAGGAGCGCTGACTCCGCTGGCCGCTGCTCCGGGCTCTCTCTCTCACACACACACACACACACACACACACACACACACACACACACACACACACGCACATGCACGCGCACTGTCTCACACTCTTTTGGCTCAGCTCTCTTCTGACTCCTGTGTCTCTCTTTGGCGTGAGGCTTCACAAATAAACGAGTCACACGGTGAATTTCGAACGTTGTATTTATTCCCAAAACACGAGTTAGCATTAGCCGTCCGATTCTCGGGAGAACGCTCTTAAAGGGGCAGGGCACTTTTCCCAGAAATCTTTAAAATGATAATGCAACCATACCAACGACAAATTAAACTTAAACATAAATTACCAATAGCTTAAATTGATTAATACCAACATAAACAAACAGGGTTACTTGATTGTTAGGTTTCCTTTACCACCAATGTCTGAATAATACTTTTATTATTTCTATAGGAAGAATTAAAGAGCATCTGAACAGGTGTTCTATCATTATTTCCCAGTGCCGCTTTAGTGTCTCGGTGGGGTCCAAATAACCAGAATTTACTTTACCGTATTTACTAGCTTATAAGTCGACCCCCCCAGTTCAGCTGTGAGATTGTGGTGTTTAGACCCGCTTATAAGACGGGGGAAAGAAATGAGAGAAAAGTGAAAAAATAGAAATAAGTAGAAACCCAATTTTGTGTCATTCATATAAAGTCAATTCTGGTTATTTGCTGCCCATCGGGATACTAAAGCGCCGGGCACGCACCCCCTTCCGAAATAAGATGAGAAGTAACCCTTAAAATATCATCACTTTATTTATTCACAACTTAATAAAGGACCTGTTCAGATGCTCTTTAAGCCTATAGAAATGATAAAACTATTCAGACATTCTTGGTGGTAAAAGAAGCACAAAATCAAAGTAACCATGTTCATTTAGGTTTGTATTAATCTATTTAAGTTATTGTTATTTATGTTTAAGATCTAATTTATTATTGGTATGGTTGCATTATAATTTTAAAGATTTGTGGGAAAAGTGCCCTGCCCGTTTAAGAGAAATGCAAACAGTTCTCCCGAAGAAACGCGGACTCGTGTTTTGGGAATACGTTTGAAATCCACCGTGCGAGTGTGACTCGTTCATTTGTGAAGCTCCACGCTTTTACCTTAAAGAGCAGAGCTGAGACGCGCGCCGCACGCAGCCTGTGTGTGTGTGTGTGTGTGTGTGTGTGTGAGCGCGAGATGTGGAGAGCTTTTGCTTGTGCTGCGGTATTTTTTATTTCGGTAGACCGCGCGTATAAGTCGAGCCCCTCACTTTGAGCCCGAAATTTTTAGGAAAAATCCTTAAATCATAGTCGAGTAAATACGGTATATGAAACCCAATAATTGGGTTTCTACTCATTTCTATCTATTAATTTTTTTTCTCACCACCCCCCTACTTATAAGCGTGTCTAAACAGAATACCACAATCTCACAGCTGAAGTGTGGGGGGGTCGACTTATAAGCGAGTAAATACGGTATATTTTTATATTTTGGATACGAATGACCAGTTTTGCCTTCTAAAAAGTTCAAAATTGATTCTAGATGAACATTGGTTGCATGTATGTGCAGAATGTAAAACAGACAGAATGTAATTAGAAGATTTTCAAATACTCTGCTGTTCAAAAGTTTGGCGTCGCTTTGAAATGTCCTTATATTTGAAAGAAAAACACTGTTTTTGTCAACGAAAATAACTTTAATCAGAAACACACTCTATACATTACTAATGTGGTAAATAACTATTCTAGCTGTAAATGTCTGTTTTTGGTTCAATATCTATATAGTAGATATATGGATAGTGTATAGAGGCCCATTTCCAGCAACTGTCACTCCAGTGTTTTAATGGTTCAGTGTGTTTGTGTCAGAAGAATAATGGATGATTGGACAAAACCCTTGTGAAATCATGTTGGCACTGCTGGAAACAGTTCAGTTGGTTTAAGCTATAAACCTGACATTCCTTTGAGCAGGTTGAGTATTTGGAGCATCACATGTATTGTCAATTAAACGCTCAAATTGTCCAGTAATATAGAACTTCCATGTGAAATTTGACCATCTATCTGTGTTCTTAGAAAATAAAGTGTGACTTTTCATGGGACACACAAAATTGTCTAGGTGATCGCAAACATTTGAACGGTGTATATCTCGAACACACAATTCAAATAAATGCTTTGCGTGCCTTAGGTTTGTACTCTTCTAGTCGAGGAGAATCATATGAGGACAATGAAAACATCATCAGAAAATGTAAAATAATCATCCGTCAACACGCCTCACATCAACCGAGGCACATTCTATGCTCCATATACTTCTGAGGTGAATGATGTTGTGTATTTTGGTGCAAAATGCACCATTTCCACACATTGTGGGGATGTATTCTATGAGGCTGAGAGAGCAGATATCCACAATGTGCTTTCAAAAGTCCATGACTAAATATGAGTCTGAGAAACTTAAATTCAGATCTAATCAGTCAGATTGTTTACAATCATTCAAAAGGAACTAAATTTTTTTTTTTTTTTTAAAAATAAACATAAACAGCCACGAGGGACTAAACAGAAACCAAGTTAACTCAATAATTGCTGCACATAAACTCACAAGAAGAAAGTCCTCGAGCATGGATAACCTTTCAGAGCTGCTGATTCTACAAGACCTACACAAACACATGCAGCCAACTCGAGCATGAGAAGAACGACGTCGATTAGAGAATGTGAACAACATATTATAACACTCTGTATTCAAATAATGATCATTGCAACTGTAGTCCTACTAAATAACTTCATTTAAAAAAAAACGAATATTGTGCTGAATCAATTGTGCTTTCTTGCAGATTGCAGAAAGACGCACACATTCCACATACGCATTGGGTTTGAAGCCAAAACTGTCATTCGGTCGCTTTCTAAAAGAGTCAGTTATGACCTTTAGTGACACTTTGCTGACACTCAGCACACTGATCTTTAGCCCTGTCATTACCCACACATTAATCTTGGCTATATACAGGTGAATTCTTTGGGATGAGAGTCAGCATGATCAGCTAGACTTCCCTTCACCAACATCGAGATGGATGAACCTATTCAGCTGACCGCCAAAGCAAACATTATTAAACACTTTGTTAAAATTCCATTTTTCGAAAGTGACGTCTGATGCCGATCTTTGAAATGGGATTTTGAGATAGCTGAGGTTTAATCCTTTTATTCGGCATCATGGCAGAGTGATTTACACACACAGGCACGGTGGAGAAGTGTGCTAAAGTTTAACAGAGCGTTCCCTTCGCTTTCTGTGACCGAGCCAACATCTCCAGATCAATCTGAGGTTCACTCCAACGGCCAAAGTCATCAAAAACATACATCCATTTAATTTCTAAATTGGAAGTGGAGAGACATCCAAGTGCACAGATTTAACACTCTGCAGCCAAAATGAAGCCCAACATGTGTTTTGCAGAAAAAGCTTAAGTGCTAAATCAGGTGATTGACTTGTTCTGCAATCGCCTGCCATTTTGAGCCGTTTACACTGGATTTCTGCACGGACCTTGCTACTGAAATACTCATTAAAACAAAACGTGCTCTCTCAATCTACTTTAGTCGGAAGAGAGCCAAGGGATTTAAAGCAAAAAAGGCTTTTCACGTGAACGGGCCTGTGAAGGCTGCTGCTGCAGACACGTTTCTGTGGAAAGACTAATACAGTTGAAGAATCAAACACTGGAAAATCACTTTGAAACACCGGTGAAGATTTCAAAAATGTTTTAAAAAGATATTTTTCTGTGAATTGCAAACAATTGTGAAGTGTCCCATTTACATAACTTTAGCAAATTCTGCACGAGTAAAGATTAACAAACTCTTAATAAGGACTTTTAATTAGGCAAAGACTAAAAGTGCTCATGTTACTGGTGTCATTTAATTAAAATATTTTAAATTGCTACAATATTAACAAAATTACACTCCACACATATAGTATTTATGGAAACCTTTGAATAAAGGTCAATATTACAAAATAACACAAATTTGTACCAAATTATTTACAAATGTGAAAGTGTTGACACTTTCCAAACACTTTTCAAAGTGTTGTTCGGGAAGGCGTCTTTAAAATAGCAACAGTTACAAGTGTGGCCTTGTGGTTAGAGTTGGACTTGGGTTCGAAGTTCACAGGTTCGAATCCCTGGCAGGTTCCACAACGGAAGTGTCCTTGAACCCGATCTGCTCTATGGGTCTCATGAGTGTGTGTGTGTGTGTGTGTGTGTGTGTGTGTGTGTGTGTGTGTGTGACCACTTGTTGGATGGGTCAAACGCATAGCACTGTAAATCTCTCGACAGTGAGACTAGTTGGAATGCTTCTGGGAAAAATCATCATTATTTTTATTACACTTAAGTATTTTCATATTTTTAAAGCTAGCAATGTGATTCTAATAACGGTCCTCGAAAATGACATTCTTAACCCATCTTCGCTTGAACTTCAAACTCTTTAAATTACAGTAAAACCAACACTACTGGTAGTATTTTTTCGGTTCATACAGAAAAAGTCTCTATATTTGTGTCGGTCACATTCCAGAAGAAGTTTATGACTTGACATAATTTTCAGGCTAGTATATGAATAATCAGCTTTGGCTTTATTAAACTTGTATTTTACAGTACACGGGTGGATTTGTGATCTATATCGGACCCCCTCGTGAGCATTAGCCTGCGGCAGATAGAAATCACCTTCAGTAATAGGCCCATGAAAGTCCTCCTCCTCGTGCCAAGAGCAGCTTCAAGCCAAGCCACTAAGAGCAGGCTAGCCAAGAAAGCAAGGCTGCTATTATCTTTGGCTCTGTTCTCTCCAAATGTATTTGTCTTTTGAGACTTGTACTTTTTTCAAGCAAGACCAACATCTGAAATTAACAAAAATGCTTGTTGGCCTTGAAGTGTTTATAAAGAAACGGTGTCATTAGGAACCTAGAACTTCCTTAGAAGTGCACTCACTTTATTTCACCACGTGCAGACAAGATCCAAAATCACATGCTCAGTCTGCACATTTCTCTCAACGTTATAATTTGGTTAAGAATTCAATAAAAATGTAAATGTAATCTAAAATATAGAAAAATTGGTATATTTTACATTATAACTGAAATATTCAAGGCGTGTTATGCTTTTCGACCAAGATGGGGTTCCCATATATATGTTGCTGGGGTTGGCTCCTGCTCCCCGTGACCCAAAAAGAGAAAAATGTAGTAGAAAATGAAAGGATGCATTTAATGTTTGAAACACATGCATGTACATGTACACACACATTTTATTGTTTTGTGAACTGCTTATGCGGGATTTATTTAAAAAGAAAAACCTCAAGTATTTTTTAAGAATAACTTTAAGCATACTTAACTAAAGTATTTTAAACTGTTTTTGGTCATGGTAACACAACATTTTGAAATTTAAAACAAACGAAAATGAAATTACGTTAAATGTACCGTATATTTATACCATGTGATGATTTGACATCACTATATATCAGGGGTGGCCAACCCGTGGCTCTTGAGCCTCATGCGGCTCTTTAACTAGTTTCATGCGGCTCTTCAGGAGATTTCACATGGCATGAGTCAAAAATGCACACAATGTTAACTGCTGAAAAATAACTAATATTAGCATGTTGGTGTGGTTATTTTCATTAAATCTGACTGAGCAGAGGTCTGTGTGTGAGTGTGTGTGCCTGCGTGCATACAAGATTAAGGAATGGGATGATGTTTATGTGTGCTCGTGTGTGTGATGTGGCTCTTTGCAGCTCTTTGTGGCTCTAAAAAGTGGCTCTTAGTTTCTTACTGGTTGGCCACCCCTACAATACAAAAAATCTTTTTATTCTCATAAAATATAATAAAAATGTGAGGTAAGCATTTATATATAAATGTTCTTTATGATTTTGACATACAAGATCGCTTACAAATATAAGCATGCATACATTTATTTAAATATAAATATTAAGATATTAAAATATAATAGTTTTTTATATATATATATATATATTATAAAGAAACACCTTACTTCTTATCTGATTAAAAGAGAATACATTTTTTTAACTATGTTCAAATGTCTTTTAAAGTACGACGATGTAAATCTGTAATCTCAATGACAAAAAATTAAAATGCTAAATCTCGGACAGGACAAATGTGGACAGATCATCTACAATATTTTGCTGGTTTTTGTCAGCTGTCCAGGGTATTTTACACACCAACTGTACACACCAACCAATTATAGAATTTGTTTATTATAAAAACATATATGATTAACATTATAAAAAGCATACAAAGTTAGTAGACAACAATGTTTTGTGTTAGACAGATATAAAAAACAAAAACACTGTTTTTGAACTTCTGCTGGTTTCCACTGGAGGCGCCAGACCTGGTCTTCACAACAACAAAACTTCCCTTTGGCTTTGCTGCACTTCATTGAATGACAGTAACGAATCACTCAACCTACTTGCGAAAGCTCGGCCATATGGTAAACATCCTTTGCCACCGATGCTCCAAAGTTTTATCTACACATGTGTGACCCTTAAATCGATTACCTTCTTGGTTTTGAAACGTTAGCAGAAACACAGCGTCTTTCCGCTGGCTGAATTCTATTTGGAATTGGTGTTTTTATGTTTAAGTGTCTCTCTGGACCTGAGATGGCCTAGGCCACTATAGATCAAAGCCGCTCGACACTGATGCTTTTGGCATATTTGTGCAGCAAACTCATGAGTATTCACAGGCTGGTGAGAGGAGACACACAGACCCAAACATAGCATGAGAGCAGAATCACTAGCTTGGCTGAAGAAGTCTCAGAGGAGATATCCAGGCGAAAAATCATTATTCCCTTATGTTAGAATTTTACTTACATTTACAAATTGCACAATTGTAATTAATTTCAAAGATTACCATGCGTATTGTTTTTCAGTGAGTATACCGGTAGTTCTATTTATATATATATATAATTTAAATAATTTAAATAATAATAAGTACATATTGGTCTTATTTGTGTTCCGTAAGATAGCAAAACCAATATACTTTTTGTCAATAAAAATATTGTCACATTTTTCTTTACAAATATATATTTGAGTTATTTAAAGTAAGTTGAGTCAGTACACATCATCAGAATTTCTTAAGGTAATTCTTTAGTTTTGATTTTGGGAAAAATACTTACAGTTTAATACAACTTAAAATGTATTTTGTGTATTATCTGGCTTATTAAATGTGTGATCTGGCTTTTATCGCTCAGGTTCACAAAGTTTTTTGTGTTGTCATCAACCAATCAGTGTTATTTATTTAAAGCTCTAGCGTGATTTATCATGAGTTCCAGGTCACAACATCAACACAAAAGATCTGTGAAGATCGGAGACCCCTCAGTGTGAGGTTTACAAAGAAAATCAGATTAAGATGAATATGGATGCTAACAGATGACTTTATTCCCACATTCTAAAAGACCAAAGACCCATAAAGCCCATAATTATCAACTTTTTCCAACTAGTTCATCATATAGTAACTTGAGAATTAGCAACATGAAATAAACAATTTTGTTACGAAAAACTTAAATACAATAATTTAAGTACTTATTAAGAGGTATTTTAAATTCAATTCAATCCAATAATTTACGTATAAAAAAAGACATACTATGCGCAAACACTGTACACATATATTTATGTACAGTATTAATAAACACACATTATACTGTATACACACACTGTATATATACATTATACACACACGCACACACACATATATACACGGTATACGTATGCATAAAGAATTAAGAACAAAAACATACTATCATACATTTCCATACAGTATAAAGCAAAAAGGAATCATGTCTACACATTCTTTCAATATTTTGCATCTTTTCCAAAATCCCAAAATCTTTTTGTAGTAGGAACAAAAAAATTATGCAACAATCAGATTTTTTTTTCCTTTAGATAATGCTGTTTTTTTCCAATACAAAAACAATTTTAGAGAAAAATATGAGGTCTTTCGGAAAAAAGTTTGATTTTGCTTGTTCTGAAGCTGGATTTGTGCATGGCTTGGCTGAGACGAGTCCAGTAAGTGGCTCTACAGCTCCCGGACCCGAGGTGACTTGGTTCTCTGGGTTGTTGGGGTTTATACACGGCTTGTTTAAACATTTGAGAAGCACATGCACAGATTATTGCCACTGGTTTCATCGCAGTTACGATGTTCAAACTCGCAGGGGGTCGATTCTAACACTCAGGTCAACATCCCAAGATCCAAAAAGCCCGATCAGTAAATACCATAAAGCAGACCCTGAAAGACCTTGTGTCTTCCAAGCAGTGAATGCCTTTCCACTCTCTGACATTTACTGTAAGGGGATCTCCATTTGAGTACTGAAACGTTCTTTATTCGTACGTGGTATAGGACGCAGTGCCACATTGTGTAACAGCTGAAAATAAAGATTTTCTTCAACTTAAAACTTTAGATGAATTGAAAATATTTGAGTCGGCTGAATTTTTAAACAGAGCTCAACATATATTTGAGTAGTATAGTTACTTTTTGTCGTTACTTGGAAATGCTACCACTTCACATCACGTAAACAGTGCCTTAAATACTCATATTATTATTATTATTATTATTATTATAAAACTCTGTCACAGAGCAGCTTATTTAACAAGGCTCCATGGGTATTTATGACAAGGCAACCTGGATCACGAGAAAGAGATGCAGGTTTGCCAGCCAAGGGATGGCAAGTGGAAAAACCAGTGTGGCAAGTGGAACTAATCATTGTTAAACGTTAAAAAACGTTTGCGAAAAAAAAAAAAGCAAATCACTTGAACGGAATGTCAGTGGTTTGGCCTCTTGACAAATTTCACAGCTAAGGTACGAAAGCCTCAACTTAAACACCTGACATCATATTCTGAGAATAGCAACGGAGAAGGTCAGGGAATGGTCAGAACATCAAGTGTATGTTCAAGTGCTAGTGACAGACAACAGACAGAGCCACACAGAGCAAAGTTTGTTGGGATCTTGTGAAGCAATCAAGACTGTATATCACCCGTTTCCCGGGAAACTGGAATCTCATCTCACTCCCAACCTCCGTCCTTTTCCTGTACAGCACTTGGGCAGCAAAAATACTGTAAAAAGCACCTAAGAAGTTTCCATCCACCCCACCCGCTCATAGACCGGGACCATTGCCACTCCACATTGAGCTGTGTGGGACGATATTTACCTTATTCAACAAGCCAAAATCCAAACCGTTCTTCTCTTTTCTTTCACGCTTCATTGCTGATGCTCTGGTCTTCAAGGCCTCGGATGGAAAAGAAGGACAGATGTTTAAAACGCAGATTGCCAAATTCGGAATGGATGGGTTCGATTAGATTTATTTGACTGGGATGGCCATTAGGGCCTTGCTTGTGAGTTTAATGGCCTAGATGTGAGTATAAAAAGCACAAACTGCTTTCTGTGGTTTCTTCAACTGTCTTAAATAGAACCTGGTTTATCTGCAGCGCGAACATTTCATCAACGTAATGGCGAACTAAAAGGTACACGTCGCGAACGTCGTGAGATGCTCGAGTTTGCCGGTTTAAGCGATGGCCACCAGCCAGGAGGTTTAAAATACTTTTATAGACACATTATTTCCTTGATCGTTTATTGTACATTATGGTCCAGCAACGGACAAAAGGTGACTCATTGTCCACTCTGTTCACAATATTTGACCTGCTGTTTCTTCTTTTTGTGTGACACCATTCACATATCAAACAGCCGGATTGAAGCAGAGCAGAAATATCATAACTGGAAAAGCCATGATGTAAAAACAAAGATTTATTTTTCTCGGAACGAAAGTACACCTGCGCTGCATTCAGCGCGTTACATGCGCTGTGATGCTTGGAGAGGTGGCGCCACCTAGTGTTGGCTTTCCATTTACACGTCGAGGCGAGCTTTATTTTTCTTGAACGTACAGTAGAGCGCGATATTGAGTAGATTTTGGACCTGGACTTCTGGGTTCATCCAGTTTGTTGGCTGGTTAGTATACACAGGACTGACATGAATACTTCACTGTCTGCTCAGTTTTAGAGTCGTTTGGACATAGAAAGGAAGAACGAAAGAGAAAAATCACAGAGAGAGAGAGAGAGAGAGAGAGAGAGAGAGAGAGAGAGAGAGAGAGAGAGAGAGAGAGAGAGAGAGAGAGAGAGAGGGCAAGGGTATATGGGGGCGGGGGTGTTGTCGTCATCCCATATTTATCACATATATTAATCTTTATCTCGTGTGGTTTTTAATCTCAATATTCTCATTGTAAAATACTACACGTATGGTTTTTCTTTTAAGGAACCGCGCAGGTTTTTAATATGCTGCATTAACTCTACTTTTATATGGATGTAAGGTCGTATTTTACAGTCTCCTGTAAACCCAGAGCTATAAAACTGATACTTGTGCTCGTCAGTGATTTCGTAATGCTTGACACCGGGAAGTTTGTTAAGCGCTGGAATGAAACATGGAGGAGTGGTTAGAGGAGAAATTCGAGTTGAGTGGAGATTTAAAGAGATGCTGCTAAGAGCCACACAGAGGCAAACGACTCGCCTTCGGTTCGACCAGGATGATCCTTCTGCTGCTCTTCTATACTTGACACAGACGCTTCGGATCTTTGCAGGACGTGCGCAAACAAACAGAAGTTCGATCCTCTCACTACTGGACCGGGACAACAGTTGCAGAACTGCGGCGTTTTATTCGCCGGTTTCGTCGGATATCTCAGGTATTGTTCGCGTTTGGAAGTTTAAACGCCCTTTAACATCTTTTCCACAACCAAAATCTCGTTGGTCAATTGGGAAACTCTACACAAGCCCCCGCTCGTATTTTAGAAACTATTTAATAATGCAGGGCATTATTTGATTCTTTTATTTTATTTACTGTAGTATTTAACTGTTTGTCATCTTTTCCCTCCTCTACCATCTCTCCACTTTTTCTACTTTCTCTCTCTCTCTCTCTCTCTCTCTCTCTCTCTCTCTCTCTCTCTCTCTCTCCATACTCTCTCTCACCCTCTACCTTTTTCTCTCCCTTTCCCAGTTTATTTACAGTCCTCTTCTTTGGTTCCCTTTCTTCCATTCTACCCCCCCTCCCATGCATTATTTTAGTTATTATTAGTATTAAGTCAAGGCAGTGTTATTTTGACCATGTATTTCACAATATGATTTAAAAATGCAATCTAGACAGGTGATTTTAAAGAAAATGTTGTTTGAATGTTGAAATGTTTATTTGAAGAATGTTGATTTCTAAATGTTCTTAACAGTTTCTAGAAGATCTTCTAGAAGTGTCAACATCTCGGATCACCACTCCATCAGTTGTCCAGTATGGCTCAGTTAGCCTCTGCTTTATTGAGAGGGCTGTGTCTCTTCCTGGTGACTCGACATGTGTTTGGCATGGTGCTCTTCAATGCTACTGACCTGGGCATCCTTCTGGACAAGTACCTGGATGATGGTGATGCTGGTAATGGGGATCAGGTGGTGGGGAGACAAAGAAGCAGGAGGGCCATCACTGCCGCTGACATGCGGGCCATTCTAGATCTTCACAACAAGCTAAGAGGGCAGGTCTATCCACCAGCTTCAAATATGGAGCACATGGTAAGCCTCACGTAAAACTAAAATTTACTGTTCAGTGTGGAAAGTTGTCTACATCATTTCACAATGTGTGTCCAGCCTTCACAACCAGAGCTGCTGTGATTGGCTCAAGCTTCCTGTGACTGACACATACGCACATGCACACACACACACACACACACACACACACACACACACACATACACACACAAACAAACCTATATCTATGCAGATATAGTAAACCTAACTCTGTAAAGAATCCGATGCTTGGAGAAAAACAAGCAGTTTCTGGAGTAATTACTTGTGTTGTCAGAAAATTCATTGAGATTTTCGACAGCTACACATCACCGATGCTCCACTGCAGGTTTTTTTCTTTTTTGAGTTGAGAAGCCTCGCAGGCCTTGTTAACTGAGTGACAGCAGCTCAGCAGACTGAGAGTAATAGCAAAGCTATGATATATGTGGAGACATGGAATGTGATGATATGGTGCTTTAGTCATCCACAATATCTAACAATAACATATTCTGAGAACTTCATGGTGAGACTCGTGAAGTACTGGTGATTTGAAGCAATCCGCATCAGCGTTTTCCTGAAAGTTGCATTTGAAATGTCCAACAGATGCAGAACCAGCAAGACTGAAACAATTTTTTTTTTTACGGAAATATATGATGCATTGATGCTTTAATGTGTCTTTTATTATTTTATTTACTGATTTAGTGTGGAAATGTAGAAATTTGCACATAAAAATGTAATGTAATAACATCGTAATAATATTTAGTTCTTAGATTTTAGTTCTCAAGTACTTTTTTTATATGCTACTGTATTTATATATCTATAATACTGTTTTTAATGATACTGTATTTTAGAGCAATGCTTGAGTACTTTACAATATTGTTTTAGGTACACTAGAGTCTTGCTTTTAGTACTTTACACTTGTGTTTTGAGTACTTTGTATTTAGTAATATTTTACATGTTTTTAGTACTTTACACCTTTGCATGTTATACTTGCATAAAATACGTTGTTTTTTGTCATTTACACTCAACATTCTTGATTTAAGTAGTTTTTGCTTGAGTTTAGTATTTTCTAGATTACACTCTTGTGCTACTTTACACTATACACGCTTTAGTACTTTACACTCCTGGTTTAGTTTTTTACAACTTCATTTTCATGAAGGGTTTCGGCTCCAAAACATTTTTGAAAGTTGTTATTTTAACTTACTCTCAGTAAGTGCATATCTAAACATAAAACGTGTAGAAGCCATCATCAAGTGAAAGTACTACTTTCAAGAAAAATTGCAGAAATACATACTGTATGGTGAAAAGAGAGTGTGAGGGAATCAACAGACTCCCATTTCAACAAGCACTCATTTAAATTCCCATACACATAGAGCCAAAGCTATACAGCAGTATTTCTGTGCTCTTCCTGTGGCGTTTTTCTTATTCAACCGGGAGGAAAAAACCATACCTCCTTAGGGACGCTGGAAATTTTTCCCTTTTCTGGAATGTGAGTGGATGACAGAAAAAAATAGTGAAGCTAATGAGGTGTCAAATGAAGTAAACAATAGTGTGAAGAAAGTGCGTCTCAGCCCTGAAAGGATGTGTTTTACTAGTTCCATTCTAAGTGCTGTCGGATTCTTTGGGGCCTCTGACTGAGAATCCTGTGCAAACAGAACGAGTCGTCCAGCTTCTCAGTCCACAGACATTTCATTGGACGCTCTCTCTCGCATCGTGTGTTCCAGAAATGCATGGTGTGTGTTCAGTCTTTAGATATTCAAAGATATACGTACAGCAAACCCACTCGGATGAGTGACTTTGCAAAACAGCTCAAATTCCCCGTAGCAGGTGCTCACGTCAAGGATTAATGTCCCAGGCAGTTGTTTCTGGGGGCACTGCAGCTATTTTCGGGGTCTTATTGAACCAGATTCACAGCTGGCTCTTGCTGTGGGATTTACTTTGGGAAAGCATGAACAATGACAGGGCAGGTAATTCCCTCAACTGCACCCCACAGTCCTGACGCAGATTTTTCTTTCACCTTGTCTTCTGTTCTGCTTCCATTCAAGGAGAAAGTGGCCTTTTGCCGTTCTGAAAATAATGGGAGCCCCCAGTGTTTGGATTAAACAGCAAAATGTAGGTCAGGTGGTCCGAGTGCACTTACATGTCTGAGCGGCCTTGAATTGGCTGGAACTTCTTTTCAAGCCAAACCAGGGACACGGAGCATGAAGATGAAAACAAAGACATGCGGATAACATTACCCTCTTGAAACGACCATTATTGAATACAGGCGCAAGAAAAATAAGCTCGCCAGAAATGCCGTGTCTGTTCTACAGCCTACAGCTTAATTTGGTATTTAAGTAGGCAAAACTGACATTCGCTTTTTTATATTTATTTCTGTAGAGTTGTTGCTCAAGCCTGTAGTTGTTTTTGTTTACTACAGTCCAAATTTATTCCAACACCATAATGTTCACTGCCAAGCATAAGTTTTACATTTGAATTTTTCCCAAAAAATGATTCCCAATATATTGGATGATTAGAATATCCCTGAATATAAGCCCTGTTGAGAGTCAATACTTTTTTTAACGTCACCAATATTCGACGTGGCGAGTGGTGCTGTGCTTTATTCACGCAAACGCGTATGGATTATAGCAGAACTCCATTCTGAAGACTGGCATCTTTTCTCTAACTCCGCATCAGCTTCAGTCCATCCTCACTCACAAATGAAGCAGATTCCGCAGAATCCAAGCTGTTTCCTTTTGAAAGCATCAGAGTCACTTTATGTGTTCAATAGCAGAATGTATCCAACAGTTTAAACTGCGTTTTTCGGCTTGGACATGTCGTGGAAAATCTTTTTTTATGGAAGTAACCGCCTTTATAAACAAGGGTGTACTGTACATATAAATTACCAATAAAAACCAATGGACTTGACCTTGCCTGAAATTAAGACTTAAAGGAGCCAAAAAACAAGACGTCTCATTTTTGTGGAAACAAGCAAATGTCTGAAATGGCTCTTCCCATTTAAACTTGCTCAGGCTCAGTCTGTATTTGTTTAGGTGTGGGACGCGGAGCTGGAGCGCAGTGCGGAGGAATGGGCCGAGACCTGCCTGTGGGAGCATGGTCCAGAAAGTCTGCTGCCTCAGATCGGTCAGAATCTGGGAGTTCATTGGGGAAGGTCTGAATATGTAGTTCTAAACAAATAAATATGGAAATAGCTATGTTTAAGGTTGTGTCTTCTATATGACCAAAAGTAAATTCAAATTTAAGCTTAATATTCAAATCCTACGGTTCTGGTTTTATTAATGATAAGCTTGACTGTTGTGTGTGTTCACTTCACTGTGTCTGTGTAGCTTCACTGGATGGTTAAATTCACAGAACAATTTTGATACGGTCCCTAGTGGTCATATTGACAAACTCTCCTCTTGTTTATTTCAGGTATCGTCCTCCTACCTCTCATGTGCAAGCGTGGTATGATGAGGTCAAAGACTATTCTTTCCCTTATCCCCAGGAATGTAGTCCTCACTGTCCCTTTCGGTGCAGTGGCCCAGTCTGCACACACTACACACAGGTGCATTTTATTAAACGGTATATGAATTGAATTTTTTTCACTGGGTTTTGCCACCAGGATAGGAAAGTAGATGAGCATTAGCATGAATGTCCTAGCCGTTCATTGACGTCAGAATGTAAATGTATAGACTCAGAATTATGAGAAATAATAAATCTTAAAATCCTAAACTTGAGCCCTGCAGAGTCTCCGATGTTGCTTGAGATCAGTGACCCGGAATGGCAGCAGACTGTTTCTACGGAACAGATTTAATGGCCGTCCTGGATGTTTAGTCTGATAGTCTGGTTGCTGTTGTCCACAGCGTCTGAAGGGGCACTTTCGGTGGTTCTTATTGAGTTTTATTTAGTTCAGAATATTTGGAAATTGTGTAGAAAAAATCATTGGATTAAGGGAAAATTTAAATTGTATTTAGTCGTAAGAAGTAATGTTGCGCTAGAAATTCTTTGCAGAAATCAAAACCACATAACATGGAAATACCAATTTAAATTACAAATATTATTATATATTTGCTAGTTTAATAATGTTGTGATAACATAGTAACATTTTAAGTAATAAGAATAAGGCTAAGAGAGAGAGAGAGAGAGAGAGAGAGAGAGAGAGAGAGGGGGAGAGGGAGAGGGAGAGAAAGAGAGAGTTTATACAGATGTGAACAAGTGTAAAGATTATCGCACCTTTGAGTGTGACAAGATACAATGTAGTTCTACTGAATCAAAAAGTTAGGTTTTCCGATTAGATAGAGATTCAAAATGTGTTGAGCAAGCTCTAATGATGAAGCACGAAGAAATGGGCAACGTTGGCGCTGTGGTAACCTGTATACGTATATTATAATCACATCAAGCCAATTAGCCAATGAAATCAGAAGACGTCCATCAGAGCTTCTGCTCAGAGCTATCTATACTGTAGTCCAAAGAAGTTAGTCAGAACTGGTTAGAAAAAGACGTACCTAGGTCGGAAGCGGTCCAAGCAACTCAAGCATGCACAAAAGAATAGGAGCTGGGGGGCAGAGAAATGGCAGCAGGTGGCCTGGACCGACGAGTCCAATTGTGAGGGAAATAATTGCTGGAGAGAGTCTGCAGGTGACATGAAGCATTCTGGAGGTTCCTCAACCTTTTGGACTGCATTTCTCCAAATGTAGTTGATTATTTGAAATATATTATCCGTCATACATCATGGAGGCATATATGTATATTTGGAGCCAAATTCATTCTTCAGCTGGACAACATGCAACCAAAGTCTGCGTGTGTGTGTGTGTGTGTATGCATATCCAAACTGGACCAAACCCCAGAACAGTTTCCTCCAGACTTTAGTTCCAGAGCTGAAAGAAATGCACCTGTGTCAACTAATCAGCATCTTGAGAATTACTAGAAACTTCCAGAAGAATTAGAAAACGCAGCAGAAACCTCTCAACGTTTGGAACTGGAGAGGGCTGAAATATGCATGACATTTTCCAAGCACTGAAAAACCTTGGCATAAATACATAAAAATCATATGGATTCTGACCGTTCTGACAGAGTTGTTTCCTTCTAGCTTGTCTGGGCAACCAGTAGCCGCGTTGGTTGTGCAATCAACGTCTGCTATGACATGAACGTGTGGGGCCAGATCTGGGAGAAGGCTGTTTACCTTGTGTGCAATTACTCACCTAAGTCAGTATTTTCCTTTCTACTCAAATTCGATATCAACTGTGAGGATTCATCCCCTTCAATCTGGTCCTCTGTGGGCTTGTTGCAGAGGTAATTGGTGGGGCTACGCTCCATACAAACATGGCACCCCCTGCTCGGCCTGCCCACCCAGCTATGGAGGAGAATGCAGAGAGAACCTCTGCTATAAGGGTTCGCTTTTCTTCTCTTTACCAATAGAACAAACGGAAACGAGTCTGATGATTCCTCCTGACAGTTTGTCCTTCTTTCCAGGTGATGGAACGAATAGACACAATCCACGTGAGGACATGGAGGAAAGAAACTCTGTGGAACCAGAGACACCTAACAACCCCGTACCCCGACCACGGGCCCCTGACGACCAAAACAGACGCCCCAATGTCGTTGTGAGCGAAGAGCAGATGTGTAAGCGTTTTTGTAGCGAAACACCTGGTCTAGAAAGCAAAAATGCTTCCAGAGGAAGAAATAAACCATCTTGCATTACAGCAGGTTTTTATTTCATTTTAATTCTGGATCACTTTGATAGTTCTGATGTTCAGCAGGCTCAGACAGATCAGTTTCTTCTACAGAGTTTTTTTTTTCTCGAGTTCCTCTTAAGTTCCAAGAGACGTTGTCCTGCACGGAGGTTTTTGTTCGTGTAGTGTTGACCTCCCTGCTGAGTATGTTTGCTTAGGGAATGAGGAATACTTGTGGGCTTTAAATTGCTTCCTTTGCTGAAAGGGGGTTTGGACTGAAATCGAGATCTCCTGCTGTTGGCCACTATGAACTCCTGCTGGAATTCCTCAACGGGCTTTCGTGGAATTGGAGGAACAGAGCTGCGTGAAACCGTACAGTGTGTTAAAGCACTATCGTGTTCACCATCCGGTTAATTCGATTGGTTCTGTTCTCTTTTTGTTTTGCAGCCCAGGTTGTGACGTGTGACACAAAGCTTAGAGACCGATGTAAAGGCACCATGTGTAATAGGTGACTATGAAATTTCACCTTTTGCCATATTAAAAATGCCGCATTTGCAGTGCTGTCAAAAGTAGTCACTTTCGTTACTTCGTTAGAAGTAGAGATACTAGAGTTAAAAAGTACTTCTGTGAAAGTAAAAGTCAAATGCCCAATATTCTACTAAAGTAAAAGTAGTGTTACTAATACTGATAAAACTACTTTTAAGTATAAAAGTAATACGAGGAAAAAAACTATATAGTTCTATTAAATTGTTGTAATTACATTGAAAATGTATGCATTTTATTACAAAACTTCTGTGCAATCTGTGTGGCCTTAAGACACTAAATCAAGCAGGCTTTTCGGTTGAGGTTGATAAATCTGTAAAAACTTGTAACAAAATAGATTCTTTTCAAATACATGTTATGAAATAATGACCTAAGCTTTTTACTTGCATTTTTTTTACTACGCTTTTTCTAAGCGTTTTACTTGCATTTTCGTGTCTGTTCTAACGGTGTTGGTGTGTGTGCGCAAGCGCCACAGAGCAGTTTGTGCTATAACAAACTTTGTAATGACACTAAACGAATCCATAAAGCCGCTTCTCCTCTCCGTCATTCTGTCGCTGACAAAGCGCAATGCGCATGTGTGATGGACCGCACGCAAACCAATAGGGTGTCGGGATGATACGTGTTTATACGTCTCATCCAACCACAATCATTTACTGGCGTGGTTTGTCCGGATGTTTTTTTTATATCGATTCTACATGGAAATAAAACGAACCGGTAACGCGCTGGTTTTGAAGAAGTAACAAATAGAAAGTACCGATATTTGCTTAAAAAAATAAGAAGTAGAAGTAGAAAGTAAGCGGAAAAATAAATACTCTAGAAAAGTAAAATAGTAGTATTACTTCGTTACTTGACACCTCTGAGCATTTGTATTTGTAATGTGCTCAGGTCATTTCCCTATTAATAAAGGCATGTTCATTCACACACACACACACACACACACACACACACACACACACACACACACACACACACACACACACAGTTACTATATACATAAACTAGACAAATGTTTCATTTCATATTTCAAAACGTATTTCTAGCTACGTTCCACAATTACAGTCTGAAAAATAGTTGAAAATTTGTTAAGAAATTCTACAATACGTGTATGCATTTTATATACAGTACTGTGGGCACAGCCAAACCCACAAGTACAAATCACGCAAGACAGACACTACAGTAAACAAGCAAAGACCAGCAAATATGTACGTACATACTATTTTTTAACATGCACACAAAACACTAAACACATTCACAAACAATCTCATATCAGATAAACAGTATCACGTAAAACGACAAACGCTCTGTAGATTATGTCAGTGAATTTCTAAATATTGTACATTGAGCAAGTCAAAGACACCGGTGGCTAGGGATACAAACAGCAGCGTGAGAAAGAAAACGAATGATATGGCAATTTCTGAGCAGATACGTTTTTTTTGCTTCCTTCCTTATCTTAAGGTACGAGTGTCCGGCGGGCTGTTTGGACGGGACGGCGAGAGTGATCGGAACTGTGTATTATGACATGGTACGAGTGACACAAAGTGCTTTAAGTTGTGCACGCTCAGTCTTTACGCTTGTTTCCTCGCGCTCAGCAATCCAGTATTTGTCGAGCGGGCGTCCATCACGGGGTCATCGACAGTGACGGCGGTTGGGTGGACGTTACCAGGCAGGGCAGGAAGGATTATTTCATTAAGTCGTATAAAAATGGACTCCAGTCTTTTGGGTGAGCAGCTCACTGACAAGCAACTTTACTGTATGTTCTACTATGACTCAGTCTGACGTGATCAATGTTACAGGAAATACCAGAGTGCCAACGCTTTTACAGTATCAAAGGTGACAGGTAGGAATGTTCTCATTTTTCCTGATGTAATTTCTTCTGATACAGTCGTTCAACTCACAAATGTGTGGTTATTTACAGAATATACTTATAGTGTGTGTGTATATATGTATATATGTGTGTGGCACACACACACACACGCACACATACACAAATATATATAAGTAATCATCTTTCCATATACGTATACGCACACACACACATACACACACACACACACACACACACACACACA
>CM051497.1:17330657-17343315 GCA_028031935.1 Paedocypris micromegethes | reverse complement strand
ACACACACACACACACACACACACAAACACACACACACACACACACTGCAGATATTTATACTTGGTGTCTTATTATTGCTTTAAAAAACGAATTGTAAAAACGTAATGTTGATGATAATAATAATAAAATGTATTATGTAAACAGTGCTGTACACTATTGTGTGTGCTATAAGTGTGGTAGTTTGTGGTACACTTGTATAATATTGAAAACATGAATACAGTAATATAAATATGTATGTCTGGCTTTGGTAAACGCACATACACACTATAGGTATATTTTTACAACTTTCATTCACAACTTTGTAATTTTTACAAATTGTATTTTTCTAAATACATTTTTAAGCAAGTAGCAGTGTAAAATGTAATTTTTGTGTGTATTTATTTTTCACATTATTTACTCTTTTATAAAAATCAAGCTTTGTTTTGAATTGGTACTTTTATAAAAAAAAAATGTCTGTGTATGTGACTCTGTATTACGTAACGTTTTATTGTACTGTTACGTGTAAAACAAAGCTTAAATGTTTTATGTACTCTAAATAGTAGTGTATGCTCTTTTGTGTGTTTTGTATGTTTAAGAGCGCAAAAAGTTCAAAGTCGTTTTTCTGTCTTTCACTGGTTGCAGTAAAAGTAATTACATGTGCAACAACAGTTTCTGCGCTGTGTCAGTACCACAAGCCCGCCAGACACTGTCCAAGGTACGGCTCCGTCGTCACTGCACCGACCCACCCAACAGAACACTTGTCCACTATGACGTGAAACTGGCATGAAATTAAACTTGGCATTAGCATTTGGAATGATGACGCGTCCCATGTGGAAAAATAAATCTCTGTCGTTCCACCAGGATTTATTGTCCCCCAAACTGCAGGCATGAAAACCAAGACTCGTCCCGAGTCATCGGTACCAGAATTTATTCAGATGTAAGCGTTTGTTTTTCCAAGTCAAGCTCTTTATATCAACTCAAGGACGGTTTAGCAACTACAGTGCTTTATTTCCCAGAAATCCAGTATATGCAAGTCCGCCATTCACGCCGGCGTCATCAACAATGAATCCGGCGGGTACATTGACGTGATGCCCATGGACGCCAGAAGACTGTACACGTCTTCATACCAGAACGGCATCGTCTCAGAAAGGTATAATTCTTTTGTTTCTTGCCGCGCGTGTGAACGCTAACTTCACCATGCTGGGTGACACATGAATCCTTGCTTAGATTTTGGCCTCAAACGGGACCATGTGGACCCAGTGTAAGGCAGCTATGGGGTTGCCTGTCTCTCCCTAAGCCTTTAAATATCACGGGCCTTTGATGAGGAAGCTGATTATTATAGAGCTGTACCAGCAAATCCATGGTGCAACGGAGTGTGACCGAGTAAAGCTGAAGAGCGAGAGCTCGGCCTGTGCCGTATTTCTGCTACTAGACGAAACTGTCAACAAGCAAAAAAGGAAGGATTTTATCAGACGTTCACAAGTAGCGCGTTTATCTGTAAAGGCTGGCCTTGCATTTCATTGAAAGGACAGAATCTTTTCCCTTGGTAGTACGGCTGAAAAAAATGAGAACAAAGAATATCTAGCTATATATATAACTATAAATTTCTTCCCTTTGGGACCAGCAAGACTTTAATACTGTAGCTTTAATAACTATAAAAAATTATACACATTTAACAACTTAATAAAATAAAAAGCACACACACACACACACACACACACACACACACACACACAACTGGAGTCCCGGAAGAAACCCATGCTAGCACGAACACACTCCCACAAGCCTCAACTTTGTGTTTTCTTTGGTGTTTCTAATCAGAAATGTGAAGGCAGACAGATCACTAGCTCCTGTAGGCCGCACTTGTCAAGGGTTGGGAAACATTGCTCATGTGTTTTCTCTTGCAGCCTGCAGAACCCCACAGGAGGCAAAGCATTCAGAGTATTCGCCGTTATTTGAGCATGTCCTGAAGTCACGAACACTCATCTACTCGTTCCGTCTGGATCAAGCTGTAATAAGTGCATATTGTAAGTTTCTCTTTTTCCCTCTGCCGCAATCAGCTTGTTTCCCTCTACACCGTGTCGACCGAATTGTGTATTTACTGTATCGACGGAGATCGTTTCCAGTGCTAACGCTAATCGAGCTGATTAGCTATTGTCTGGCCTAAAAAGGCGCATAATTAGCCAATGATTCAGGAAAGATGCAATCGAGAGAGAAAAAAATATTTAATCTTTGCTTATTCCTCATTAAGCGCATTTCAGAGAAAATTACAGCCTATGAAATTACAAGACTGGGATGCCAGTTTTGTCTGTTTCCAGCTGTAGTTATTGCTCCACGCTCTGCGGCGAGAAAGGACTGCTGATGTTTCGCTAATGTGCTGATGATGGTAGAGATCGAATCCTGCAGGGCAGGAAATTTCACACCGAAAAAGGAGAATTTGATTGGCGTGTATGTAAATAGGTTGTTGTGAATAGCTCGTGTACGGTGATAATTACACAAGGTGCTACACGGTTTACTGTAATCTACATAAAAAGCTGTCATTGACTGATTAGCACACTAGCATTTAGCCATAAGAAAAACCTGATTTTTTTTGGTAATGGTTCTCATATCAAGGAGCATCAGTTTTCAAAATATAATAATTATTCATGTGATTCAATTATTGATTTCACTGTAACGTGTCAATTTTGTTTAAATAAAATTTATTTTTGAAAGATTCTCCAATCAACATATCACTACACACACACACACACACACACACACACACACACACACACACACACACACACACACACTGGCTAAATTAGAATAAAACAGAATCAGGCACTTTAAACTAGATGTTTTAAATAAATGTGTTTTAATGAGGCTGGACTGCAACTGTCATGAAGAGAAATTTGCAATTAGTTTATCTGAAACTTTTATTACGTTTTTGTATATTCATGATTGTATTTAGTTCACTACCTCACAATGTATAATATTCCTCAATAAATTTGATGTGCATTTCTCGCATGTGTTTGTGTGAGTGTGTGTGTGTGTGTGTGTGTGTGTGTGTGTGTGTGTGTGTGTGTGTGTGTGTGTGTGTGTGTGCTTCAATGAAATGTATTATGAACAAGTTTAAAATGCATGTTTTTGAACAAATATGATGGACTGGATTGTCTCTACATTAATGTTTCAGGAACTCACAGTCAACAGTTTTCTGGATTGTCAAAAATCCATTAAAATTTAAATTCAAAATAGGTAAAACTAGCCAGGGACTGAAGAACAATCGGCTTCTTTCTGAGGCCGATAGAATTTACATCGACACATCAGAGCGGCAATCATGAATAATTCAGAATGATTGTCTAACACACAGTCACTTACAGTAAACGTACAGTATATTGTGCAGAACGTGATTTTAGCACATTGGCAGGGGTCGGACACCAATAGTCATGACCACTGTCTTATATTCCACTATCAGCATCATTTCAACAAAATTCAAATGACGCAAGGGCGCTGGCTCGTCTGGATGAATAAATTAAACCAGAAGAATCCACGCTCGTATCGTAAGAGATCCATATTACTTAAAGCCATCACCATTCATTAATGGTGAAGCTTCACTTGCGCTATAAAAGGTTTCATTCTGGTGCTTTTTAAAGAAAATGTATGGAATTTAAAATCCACGTGGAGTGTTGAGCCGTGGTGGAGTTTCTGGCTGAAGCAGGTCCAGCAGCACTGGGTGTTGCCACCGCTTTCCATCGACACATGTCGGTTTCTGTGGGTATAATGTGAGACACCCCACAGTCTGGGGTACCACATCGGGCTGCTCGTGTTTTCCGAGAGTCATTTAGAATAACAGTCAGCATGAACAACTTGTTCTCTGCTGCAAAGTAATGAACTGGATTAAACATAGAATATATATTCAGGCCTGGCAGACTGTGCCCACGAAACCAGAAACATGAAGACTTTACTCTGGAACGCTGGAGGTGTGTGTGTGTGTGTGTGTTTCTGTCTCTTTCTCACTCCCCCTTTTCTCTCCCTCTCCCACTTCATTTACAGTACTTTTCTTTCGTTCCCCTTCTTTTGTACAACCCCCCCCCTCTCTTCTCTCTCTGCCTCCCTCCATCACTCCAACCCCATTTTCCCTCCTTCTATTCGCTATCTTGGCATGAGAACTGTACTTGGAGATGAACAGGAAATGCTAAAATAATGACAGAAATTGCAATTATTTTAAGCAAATAGAGTTGAAATACCCTCTTTCCATCCAAGTTACAAGTGAGTTACATAATGCATTAACATTCAAAAAACACTTTTTACTGAATAAATAACAGACTTTTCTGGGCCATGAAGGTGGGACACACCCTTGATCAGTGCCGACCACTCATTGAGCGGGTTACAGACATACACAGCCACACTCTCAATCAAATCTCTCTATCTCCTACATATTTTGGGATTGTGGGAACAAACCTGGCGGAAACCCACGCAAGCACAAGGAGAACATGGTCTACTCAGAAAGACCCAACCAGCCTTGATCCTTCTGGCTTTGACGAGACAGCAATTCACTGCTAGCCTTATGACATATAAGAAAAACTGGCCCAAATAAAGCTCTCAAAGCCGCTATATGTTCCAGGCCACTTCGCTTCATGTTTGTGTGTGTTCGAGTTAGTGATTTGATTTATTACGGCCGACAGATTAACAAGACTAATAACATCTACCTCTAAGCACAGAGCATCCCATATGTTGATATAAAAATGCCACGCTGGTTCCCTGTGAAATTTACAACAAATTTTACCATTTGTGTTGCTTAAGAGCTTTAGCGCCGCAAGCAAATGCATACCCGGATAAATTGCGGCGTAATTAAATAATGGCGCGTCTGCTATCTGCATTCTGCAGTAACGCCACAGACATTGATGTAGATGGATGTCAGCAGGACTGGGACCGTGTGCCATAAACAGGCCGCTTGAGTAAATAAAGCCATTCTCATTTCAAGCAAAGCTTGTGTTTTTGTGCTGAACTCAGCGAAATCCAAGCATGGCACGGAACATGTTTAAGGAAAAAGCGCATGTAGTTTAAACATGTTCTGTGTTCTGCTTAGACTCTGGGAGTGTTTTATTCAAATATACTGGAACTGGGGGAGAAAATTACAAGACCGCTTTTGTTATCTGCACAGTGACATGCGCATATGATCAGGTTTTACAAAAGCAATCTTTCCTACATTGAGAAAAGCATAATTGCTGCCGTTTCTGGACCACAACAAGCCAAATCCCAATCAACAGCAACCTAAACATTTCCTCATCTGACTTACAATAAAACCGCAGCGTTCTGCAGTGAGATGTCAGAGGTGCGGGTGCGGGTGCAGGTGCGGACCATATGGAGAAAGCCTCTTAAAACAAGCATACAAGCCACAAACTCAAGCAGCGTCATGGTTCCTCTCATGGTTCCTGCTCCACTGACTGAGCTTCTAGAAAAGTGCATGGTGAACATTTCATCATGCAAACATTCCATCGTCCACCACATTAGTGACCGTAGCAGATTCACTGCATCTCAAACACATTTTGTGGGGGGAAAGGACAAGAAAGAGGGATAGAAGGAAAGAGGCAGGGTGGAAGAAAGGTGGAAGAAGTGAGGAATGAAAGAGAGAGAGAAAGTAATGTAAAAATGTATCAGAATGGGAAAAAACAACAAGAGAAAGAAAGAAACAGAGAGATGAACATGAAGTTGAGAGATGAGCGAAAGAGGCACTGAATTGATAGAAATGACTGTTAGAAGAGAAAGGGGTATGTGTCCTCACTCAGAAGAATTAAAACGAAAGAGATACAGAGGAGGCAGAGTAAGAGAGAATGAGATAGAAAGAGCGAAAGAAGAAACTAAAACAGGAATATGAAAGGGATAAAAAGAAAAGAACGAGATACAGCGAAGGAAAAAATAAAGAAAGATTTAAAGAGAGAAGACTGAAAGACAAAAAAAGAGAGAAGAATGTGTAAGGGAGGGAGAGAGATATTAAGTTTTACAGTTTGTCTAGATAGAATAAAACATCTCATAAAGCAGGAGCTGGCTGGAGTTCGGAAGACTGTCTATTCCAGGATTCTCGTGGGATGAAAACTAGGTCAAACGGGACGAGAAAGGGAAGAGTTTGGATGGATGACTTAAAGAATGAATGAATCAAACAAACAGCCTATTTCCACAGTCGCGCTCGGATATACATTTGAGCGTTACACGCAAGATTGCAAAGACTGAGCGTCTGTGGAGGTGTCCACGTCACTCTCCGTTTATGAAGCAGATTGTTTCCCGCTTGTTTTTCCATGTTAGCGCGGGAGACATTGTCACTGCGTGTAGGGAGGTCAAAGACGGGCTTTTTCTCAGCAGGGTCACTGCCAAGCTGCAAACAAACGTAGCCTGTTTTACATTAGAGCTGTCAGATTAAACGAGAGAGCCGATCAACTGCTGCAAACACTGCGTAGGCCAGAAAACACCACGTCTCTCTTCACCACCATTTCTTCCAAGCAGATCTCACCAGGTATTATCAAAATCACTAGAAACATGAGTAATGAATCCACAGTGAGACTGATGTAGAGATCAATAATAAATAAGTCTGTCTGTGTGTCCCGCTCTGTGATTGGTCGGCCACAGAACAGGGATTCTGTGATCTAAATTCAGACTCAACCCAAATAGTGAAAAAGCAGATTGAAAGATGAATGAATGCACATCCTGAAAAATGGAACTGAGAAGATCAGACCGGGAACACATTCTGTGTGTTATTGGTGTCAATATTAAATCTTCCCTCCTTCTCGCTTTTTCTTCTTTCCAAATCTCTGTTCACATTTTTCAATTCACCTACGCCTTTAAAACCTCCATTCTTCTTTGCAAACCTTCATCCTTTATTATTCCCAAACATCTCCCTTTTCTTCTTTCCAAACCTCCTTTCTTCCTTATGAACCTCATTCATTATTTTCAAACACCTTCTCTTCTCTTCCTTTCCCTCCCTCCATCCTTTATTTCTTAACTTCCTAAACTCCCTTCCATCCATCGCTCTATCTATACAAATCTTTCCTTAATTCCTTAATAAACTTACTTCCTTATAAACTTACTTCCATACCTACTGCTTTCTTACAAACTTTCTTCCTCTATTTCTGTTTTTTTTTTTCTAAATTTCCTCATTTGCTTCCTTCCAAACTTTTGCAGTGCAATACTCAGCAGTGAAAAAAAATGTGTGTACACACCAAAGCCGTGTGCAGCTTCAAACCATGACATCCAGCGATCAATGTTTCAAAGAACTTCTGTTGTGGAACTTGCCGGTCCAGAATTAAAATCTGCAAACCTTTGGTCACAAGTTCAACACCCTAACCACTAGGTCACAACTGACCACAATTGCTATGGAAAATACTGTAGAGCAGCTGTGGCCTAACGGTTTAGGAGTTGGACCAGCGTTGGAGGGACGCTGATTAAATATACATCGGGTCAAATCCAAACCTTGTTTTTCTAGTATGGTTCTTATTACACCAGGCCACTTTCTTTTCATTTCTTTTTAAAACTCATAACCCTCATCACTTCATGGATTTATTCTGCTTTTTCCCTCGCGGTTGTTTGTGTTCTGTTGAGTCTATCAGTGTTTGGTCTGCACAGCGACCTTGAAGACTCAGAAAGGCAACTCTAAACATTAAACACACACTATTACACACAGACACACACACACCACACACACACACACACCACCCCCACACACACACACACACACACACACACACACACACACAATACCTATGTGATGTTTTACAATATGCAATAATACAAATCCATGGTAAAATATGTGCATTCTATTTGCAATGTAAAATATTCTCCAGTATATAACACAGTGTTATTTATGTGCGCACTACACATTACTGTCATGCTCTCGCTCGTGATAGCTAAGGAGTGAGCGAGAGCGGAGAGAACGGTGTAACAGCAATGAAGAGTTGGTTAAAGTTGGCACCAGTGATGGTGAAGTTATAACAATTACATCCATTTGTAACAACTGCTTTTTTATTTCTGGTTCTCAGAAGGACCTGAAGGCAGGACACTGTGTGTGTATTTCACAATAAATGTAAATTTCACAGAGTGGCATTGAGTGGTACGAAAAAGGCAGAATCAAATTTTGTGATAATGGAATATTCCATCCACTGTTTCTTTTTTCTGAAATGCTTTTGTATTTCTGAGACATCTATTTCTGGCCAATCCCAGCAGCTGTGCCTGAAGGTGGGATACACCATTGATTGAATGCCAACCAATCATAGAGTGGGACACGGACAAATGTTAATATCTATGGTCTTTTTGGCTTGTCAAAAACAAGGAAAACTAAGGTCTGGAGGAAACCCATGCAAACTCAAGGAGAAACATGCAAATTTCACTCACTGTGAGACAGCAGTATTAACCACTTAATCGCTTTTGTATGTTATGTACGTTAAACCTCGTCCTAAACCATAAAATATAGCCTATTTACTACTCATTCAATTCTGTTCCTGACTCGAACTGTTAAAGATTCACGAAAAGCTTGTTTTGCTTTCCCTAAATTGTTCTGTCCTTCTCATTTCTGGTTAGAATTCCATTATCAAGGTCAAATATTTATTTTTTGATAAGAATGAACAAACAGATTAAATGTGTAAATCTAAAAAGTACCTTACTGTAGTACATGCTAACATCTAAAAACACGTCAATCAAAAAATATTATTCCAAGTGGACCACTTTCATACATCTTCAAATCACTTGTGTTTCCTTATTAAATTCAGAATAAAAATTACCACTTTTTTTGTCTGTTTTGTTTTATTCTGTTGTCTGACATCAAGGAGCCAAGTTTGAGACCCAATACTAAACTGTAGGTCTGTTTGTGATCTTTCTGTCTGGAGTTTGCCTTGCGATCTGTGTTCACATCTTGTTGGCTCATGATGCTCAGAGATGAAGTGGGTAACACTGTAGTCTGACAGCAAGAAGGAGTCGAGCTAGAAACTTTTGGAAACCGATCTGAAAGTATTTTTGAAGGTCTGAGTGGTTTTGTTTGGTGTTTCCGATACATATTCGGTGTTTTCCGAATGCTTATAATTTTCGGAGATGAAGTGGGCAACACTGTAGTCTGACAGAAAGAAACCAAGTCTGAGACCTGGTTTGTGATTTTTATTTTAAGCATGACTTGAATGTAATGTTTGTTATAAATACATGGAAATCGTCTTAAAAAGAATTAAATGATAAAGCTAGAAAGGCTTAATCATTAAAGAGGAACGTTTTACTTGAATACATGGACAATACTCTCTAAAAGTCATTCATTTGTTGATTGATTGATTGATTCATTTATTCATTCATTCATTCATTCATTCATTCATTCATTCATTCATTCATTCATTCAGCTATTTCTTCAACTTCTGCCGCTTAGTTCTTTACAGGGTTTATCTCAGCATTACTGGGCCAGAGGCAGGATACACACTCTGGATTGGTGGCCAACCACTCACAGAGCAGGACACACAGACAAACACATTCACACGCTCACTCATACCTATACGGTCAATTTTCCAATGCCAATTCGCCTGAAACGTATGTTTTTGGACTGTGGAAAGAAAAGTTCACACAGAAAGGCCACAGTCGGCCTCGAACTCACACCTTGAGTGTCAAACGGAACCTTCATGCTGTGAGGCGTATCTACAAGTCTTCTTATAGATTTCAAAGATTTGTATAAAATATAATACAGTATCTTATATTTCATTAATGCATGTACATAGTCTTAAATAAAAAAAAAACGAAAAAAAAAAAAAAAAACAAAGTAGTTCATGATTAATTCGAGACTAGATATCAAACTCACCAGTTGTATGCTTATATGCTAATACAGCACTGTGCATTAAATGTAACATTGCCACCTAATGGACAAGCGTTGCTATGACAGCTGTGACAATTCAGGTGTTTTTACTCATGTTTCTTAAATTAAACAGGTGGATTGATGCACTTATTTGGTTTTATAAAATGAATATGTTTTCATCTGATTTATTCATGATGGTCTCATAACACCACCAGTCACACCAGTTACATCGTCTCAGAAGCTCCCCGACTACATTAAACATTCTGTCGGCTCTTTAGTCGTTATGGTTGAACTGTATTATTCATGAACAGACTTGTCTTCACGTGCAGATGAAGTGTGTGAATATTCATGACAGTTAGACACTAGCGAAATCGCGACACATTTTGACAAACGAATTCCCAATATAGCCAAAAATGTTGTTCACACCTCACACTCTGTGAATGAGTCTTTCAAGACTTTATTTCTACAGAGAATTAGGCTTTTAATGTCATCATCTGTCATCATGTCTCTACTATACGTTCACCGTACATTGAATGTTACCTTCTGTACAAATAATAACATGGGCATATCGTTTCAAAGACAGTGCCGCCACAAAATTGTTTGACCCAAGTAGTGAAGGTCAAAGAAGGCCTCAAACCGTTTCCCATTCAAATGTATGAATAAATCATAATGGCCGGACTCCTGGTGGATGCGCAAGGTTCATTTCTATGCACTACATTTGTGATTGCAAATCAAGTTGCCTTCTACACTCTCATATTTGGAATTTATTTACAGAGGAAATGTGCTCGTGTCTTGAAAAATACCTTTTATTTTCAGGCAGAACGGCTATTCACTGACAGTTTTCACTTTAAATGCCGAGCCAGTCCCAAATGGACGTCCTGTAATACATATTTTGCAGTAAATTAGCATTTTTGTAGCAGAAATACATGGTTTTATGAGTTTTGCTTTGTTTCTCTGGGAATTTAAACTATAAACTTGCCACAGGTTGCCACACACATACACACACACACACACACACACACACACACACACACACACACACACACACACACACACACACACACACCCACACACACACACACACACACAACACATAATACACACACACACACCACACACACACATATATATATATGTGTGGTGTGTGTGTGTGTGTGTGTGTGTGTGTGTGTCATGCTTTCGTATTATGGTGGGCATTTGTTTTACACCTGCTATATATATATATAGATATATATATATATATATATATATATATATAATATATATACCTGCTATATATAATACCTGTATATCTGCTATATATATATATATATATATATATATATATATATATATATATATATATTATTTTTACTCTCATGTTCAATGTCATATTCAATGTCATGTTCTCTACAATGTCATTTGTTTTACAATTGAGATAAAAACCAGCGGATGAAACAAACTGAACTAAATCTTGCAAAACTTTAATTGCATGTCTTGTAATAAAAGCAATAGCATAGCAAAAGCAATAAACAGCTAAACAAATATTTAATAAACATTAAATATAAGACATAATGTCCACAAATAAAAAACACTTCAAAACGTTAATTTTGTATTTTCCAATTAATGTTACATAGATCTGTTAATGTTTTTAGTAAATCTATAGACATGCAGGTTAAGTTTTAGAAGGTTGCGTTAAAGTTAATCGTTAATTATTCAAATATTAGTAAGATATAGTCATTACACACTACATGTATAATAATTGCATAAATAACATTGTAAACATTTTAAACCACATGAATACACAGAAGAAACGCCAGAATTATGTTTAAAATATGTAGAACAGGGGTGAGCAAACATTTTGGCTCAATACAAAATACAAGAACAATTGGATTTTTTTCCTTTAGCTTATTTCTTAATAATGATCATAAAATGATAAAATTGCAGTAAAGGTTCTTATACAAAAAAGTTCGATGATGATTATCTACTTTACTAAATGTAAAATACAACAGTGTGACAAACGCATAATTGTCAATTATCAGCACTCGCAAGTGAGCGATGGGGTAGGGTCATAGTCAATGTGCTTAGAACATGCAAAAATAATTATATTTTTGCTAAACTAACAATCAACAATATAAACAGACCATTTAAAAAAGACAAAGTATTACCGTTTTCCCCAACGAGGCTCAATCGGTGTCTCCTGGACACAAGCGGTCGTTCGCGTCCACCCCTCTGAGACTCGTCGCTTGGTCGTGTCCAGGAAGCGGCGCTCTTCGGTGAATTAAATCATCTGACGCGAGCTGAGCTGATTCCCATTCCTCGGGTGGAATGAGCCGTAGGAGCCGGTCGCCTGAGAGAGGAGGAGCAGCGGCGGTGGCGGGCTGGATGTCGGAGTGACTTCTTCAAGCTCTCGAGCCGAAACAGGGACGCGGACGGCGGCTGTAAGAATGGCATCAAACTTCAACGACATAGTGAAGCAGGGTTACGTGAGGATCCGAAGCAAGAAGCTCGGGGTGAGTGAGGTCTGCGTCCGCTCTCCAGTGCGCGTCTGACCGTTAGTTCTGGCTGCTTTTACCGAAGTGTGAGAAACTGGAGCCTGAGTTCTCATTTTAACTGTGATTCAAAGTTTACACTTAATTATATTTTCTTATATTAAGTCATTTGATAATGCACTTTTCGTTGTGAATTTTTAAAACGATTTATTTGATCCTCTTTGGTCTGTTCAGCCACCAGAACATGCTTGTAATAATTGTACACGTATTCATTATAATTACACTCAACATGGTGTAATCAAATAAAAAAAAACGTCATAAATAATCATGTCATTAAAATCATTTGGGAGGCAATGTGAAACTTTACTTCAAAGAAGTAATTTAAGGCGCACACACACACACACACACACGCCCGCA
>CM051497.1:17270929-17330644 GCA_028031935.1 Paedocypris micromegethes | reverse complement strand
CACACACACACACACACACACACACACAAAATCTGTTTCTGTATATATTTTATGTACGTTTATACTGTATCTGAATATATGTGTTAATAATAATAAAGTATTTAAGTACAATTACGGTTTTAATATCCATTTGAAGATTTAATTTAGTGAATTTAAATCAGGACGATTATATGTGTAATGTGAAATACGTGTTCCTATGGTTACACAAAAATAGATAAGAAGAATAGTGGACCATAAATGTAGACGTAAGGCTATAAAAAGTGATTTATTTTTGGAATATTGAAGTGTGTTGATAATGACCTCATGGTATGTAAAATTGCATTGGACATAATTATTTGGTACATTAGATATACATTTATACAGTAATTATAATTAAAGGTTTGAGAGGCCAAATCAAATTTCTTGCTTGTCTTGTACAAACTTGGCCAAAAAAGTTGTTTCTGACATAAACGTAATTAATACAAACCTGTACTTAAAATAAAAAAATAGTTAATTATTAGCCTGAAAAACACTGTTCAAAATCACCAAATTTAATGAAAAGCGCACACACACACACACGCATGCACACACACACACACACACACACACACACACACACACACACACACACACACACACACACACACACACACATGCACATATTTACACATGTATATCACACATTTATATATACACACTGTATACCGGTGTATAAGTATAAAAATACTGTAACAGTAATTTGACATTACTTTGCTGCTATTTACATTTCAATATTTTAATATGGTTATTTACATAAATCTCTTAGGGCTCATTTTAACAAAGCACTGCAGTTTGAAACATCTTTTAGCGCTATATACTATATTTGTAGTTATTTTTTTTTGCGCTAGACATGAGTTATTGAACATGGGATGAAGTGTATTTCTGCAGATATTGCTTCTTGTGCTTCCTAAACGACGACTCTCAAGTGAAGTTTCATCTCGCTTCCTTAATTTCAATGCTGGTATTATCTTCCCAGTTATTTCTAGCTCTACATTAGTTTGTAGCTATATAGCAAGACTCGCATCCCACAGGGAAACAAAACATCAACGTCACTGCTCACAAAACACAAAAAAACACCAAAAAATGAGACGACAAAACACTCATTATTTGTTCATTATACACAGTGCACAGTCACGGCTCTTTTGTCGTTAATTGGGCGAAACGAACTTGGCTGAATGCATGACAATAGCGATGCTGTGAAATCCATGTAAATCCCTGAGCAGATCTGCACGAAGAACAAAAGTTCAGTGCTCCTGACATTCACTGGCCTTCTCACTTCTCATGTTGACTTTCAAACCCATATTCTTCTGTCCTGTGGCATTTATTCTTACAATACGTTTCTCTGCATAAAATATAACAGCTTGGAGATCAGAGGTGCCCCAACCAGGGCCCGAGGGCCAATGTCGGCAAATTTCAGCCCGTCAAGGTGAATTTTGAACCAAATAGAATTCAAAACTACTGATTCAGAACTACAACTGAATTACATTAGATAAATATGACTGTAAATGCAAATTCAAATTCGGTAAAAGTGTAATGTGTCCTTTTGGCTTTCTCTCATTTGTGTGTTTTTGGGGCCCTTTGATTTGCTCTAGTTTTATAAACCCAGGTAACAAAAAAAAAGCTTCAAACAAATACTAGATATGCCGGCAACATTTTGGTCATATTTAAAAGTTTAACATCAATTTGTATGTGTTTGAGCGTAATCCCTTTTCTGATAAAACCTATCGATGAAACGGCAGCTGCTGCTTTGAAGATGCTAGAGGAAGAACTACTTGTCTCATCTTTTTTCTGTTTTAAACAGCAGGATCAGCTTAGGGTTTCCCTCTGATGTCTCTTCTCTCGTTCCTCCTTCCATTTCATCTCTTCTCTCTTTCGTGCTCTTCAGAGACCCAAAAATGTGATGTGAATTCAAAGTACATACCGAAAAATTAGGGATCAAAGATGAAGGATCCAAATTAAGTCATTTTCACTGGCAATTTTTAAAATGTGCCCTTAAAAGCATCTTGTTGGGTTTCACATGCCTCTGATAATTAGTGTATAAATTGCTTACATGCTTATTGTTTACATATTATGCGGATGCAGAATAACTGTGAAACTTTACACTTTACACTTTAATTTGTATAAAAAATAACTAATATTTAAAATTAAAATGTTAATTTAAATGTTTTGTAATCCTTAATCTATAAAACAATGTGTGTGTGTGTGTGTGTGTGTGTGTGTGTGTGTGTGTGTGTGTGTGTGTGTGTGTAAAACGTAAATGTATACACATTTGTAGTTCATTTTTGTACATTGTAGATATTTATTTCCAAAATATGCAAATATGTTATTGTAGTATTGACATAAAGCAAATTACATTCTTCATGGTTACAGTGGTAAAATATTTTTAGTTTTTTGATAGCTGATATTAGTTCAACACAATTTCATCAATATTTTCAGTAAAATTCAAACTTTTTGGTAACATTTTCACTATATTAATGCAAACACACTTGATGAATCAAAATGAGAGAAATACAATGAAACAAAATGAATACCCCTTTAATCATAGTACAAGGAGCATTGTTTTTAATATTACAAATTCACATCTCTTTAACGAATCCTGAAATATCCTGATTTGAACCTCAGCAGTTGATTTAATCTGACAATTTTCGTCGGACTGTAATCTTATTTAAGCTGTTTTTGCAGGCCAGTGTTTGACCCATATTTGACAACTCTGTTTTGACATCTGTCATCTAAATGTAAAGGCAGTGGAATTATTCTACAGCTTAATGACATCCTCGCAAAAGCTTCAGACCAATAGACATGTTTGCCGAGAAGCTTTTGCGTCATACAGAAATGTTACTGCTTGAGGCAAATTTTGTGTCCTGATGTCACCATGTCTGGAAATTATAAAATGCATGTTATCTAAAAAGTTCAGTTGTAAGATAATATATAATAATAATATAGTAAGATAATGTAAAATACTGTATATCCTAGGGATGTCAAACACATATTTGTTTTTTAACTACCGTATTTTCTGGACTATAAGCCGTACCCGTATATAAGCCGCATCCGCTCTTTTTTAAAAAAAAAAAAAAACAAAAGATAAACAAGCCGCACCTGCATACAAGCCGGTGTACTCTATCTAAAAAAACTACTCTACTAAATCTACTCTATTAAAAAAGTTCCCGTGTCTCGCTCCCTCCTCTCAGGGAACAAGGAGTGAAACCTGGAGAGTTAGCCACAGATATGTATGTTTTTGGATTAGATACAGTGTTCCCTCGCTACTTTGAGGTTCGACTACAGCGGATTCACGACTTCGCAGATTTTTTTTCTTTATTAGGTATGTACACGGATTTTTTATTATATATGCATACATTTTAAAAGAAACATATCGGAATATTCGTGCGCGACCGCGGGGTCCGCTGATGTAATTCTTGTGCCATTACCCCCGAAATACCCGACCGCGTCTCGCGCGACAGAGCGTATCTCGGCGGAGGATGCTAGTAGAGGCTCGAGAAGGGCGTCGGCGGACGCATCTCGGCGTGGAGATGCGAATCGCTATGTCGTACGTCCCTCCCGCGACCACAGCACGAGCCCAGCCCTCGCGCCTGATATTCCCCCATTCAAGCATTTTGAAAATGTATATCTTCGCGGCAACGCGTGCTAGGTATATTATTAATTAAAGTTTTGTTCCGTTACTGTACGCATAACAATTATTCGTTTTTACGTGGTCCAATTATTGTTTTTTTGCTTGCATTTGTTCCGTTAAATACTGTGAAATTTTATAGTACTTTAGTTTTTTACGTGGTGCATACAACAATAAAACACTTACTGTTTTATTGCTTGACATTTGTTCAGTTGTATTCTGTTGTATGTATCTAAAATACTTCAAATATTTAGTACATACTGTTTAACAATCTATCGTTTTTTTATGTTGTGCACTTACTTAGCGGATTTTTTACCTATCACGGTCCGGCTGTGTCTACCGCGATAAACGAGGGTTCACTGTATTTACTACAGGAACAGAACAATTGTGAATTGTAAATGTACATTCATGTAATCTAGCCACAGGGGTTGCAAGCCAGTTACTTCTGTACCGGTCCCAAGCCCGGATAAATAGAGAGGGTTGCGTCAGGAAGGACATCCGGCGTAAAACTAGTCAAAGTGAACCATGCGAGTCGTTCAAAGAAACTTCATACCGGATCGGTCGAGGCCCGGGTTAACAACGACCGCCACCGGTACTGTTGACTTACAGGGTGCCGGTGGAAATTGGGCTACTGTTGGTCAAAGAAGGAGAGGAGGCAGGAGGGTGCGTGAACAGAGAGAGAAGAGGATGAGAAGGAGCATAGACCTGAGAATAGGGACTCTTAACGTCGGCACAATGACAGGGAAAGGCAGAGAGCTGGCAGACATGATGGAGAGAAGGAAGGTAGATGTACTGTGTGTGCAAGAGACAAGGTGGAAGGGCAGCAAAGCACGTAGTATTGGAGGAGGATACAAACTGTACTACCATAGTGTGGATGGGAAGAGAAATGGGGTAGGAGTGATCTTGAAGAAGGCGCTGGGGAGCAATGTGCTAGAGGTGAAGAGAGTCTCAGACAGGGTGATGAGCTTAAAGCTGGAAGTTGAAGGGGTGATGGTGAATGTAGTCAGTGGGTACGCTCCACAAGTGGGCTGTGAATTAGAAGAGAAGGAGAGATTCTGGAGTGAGTTTGATGAAGTCATAGAGAGTATTCCCAGAGGGGAGAGACTGGTTGTTGGAGCAGACTTCAATGGTCATGTTGGTGAGGGGAACAGAGGTGATGAGGATGTGATGGGCAGGTTTGGTGTGAAGGAAAGGAATCTAGAAGGACAGATGGTGGTAGACTTTGCAAAGAGGATGGAAATGGCTGTAGTCAACACTTACTTCCAGAAAAGAGAGGAACACAGAGTGACATACAAGAGCGGAGGTAGGAGTACACAGGTGGACTACATCCTATGTAGACGAGGCATAGAAAAGCCGAAAGAGAAGTAGTAAATGTACATTCATGTAACTAAATAGATCCTTTCCTGACCTGTATTTTAACACGGCAGCGACTTTGCTGATTAAAACTTCTAAAAATTATATCTGCTTAGAGCGGCCCTAGCGGTGGAAAAAAATCCACAGAATAGCCTTTGTTTAAGCCACATGGTTCAAAACCAATGAAAAAAGTAGTGGCTTATAGTCCGGAAAATACGGTAGTTAATCGCACTTCCCTGACCAAATTAAACACAATTCATTACGATGAAATGACTGAAGCTTGTAATATTGGATATTGAGGTGTAATATGTAAATTAATGTAAACTCAACACTAAATAAACACTCGTTTAAATACTGTAATGTGATTTAGTATAATTTTTGTTCAATTTGCAATGTATTGTCTTTGTTTTTTAACCCTCTGAAGTCAAGATAAAACACAAAAACAGTCAAATTTGGTCTTACATTTGGTCCTATAAGTGTTATCCATCCATTGAAAGTTTGAGTACATATTTTTTAGGTTACACTCTTAATAAAAACTGGACATTGTGTTTTTTGTAAAAATAATAATAATAGCAATAATAAAACTAAAACGTGTTTGTCCTCTGTGTCAGCTGAAAATAAACTCTAACGTAATAAATACTTATCACTCTAACATGAAACGTATGTCTACATAAAGCTTAGAATGTCTGTTTTAAAAAATAAGCGTAAGTAAATACAGTGTTGTGTGTTTATTTAATCTGTATGAATCTAAAGCTTTGGCTTTTTGAACAGAGCAAGTTATTTGCAATTGAAAAGGAACTGCGTCTGTGTTGCTCGCTGAGAGGGGAAAAGTAGGTCAGTGTCGTTTAAACCAGGGGTAGACAATAAGGGAAATTTTCCAGTAACTTTTGAAGTTCACTAGCCCGAATATCAAAACCACTGGCCCAGGTCGACGCGTTGTGTATTTACCCCAATAATCGCAAAAAAAAAAAAAAAAAAACTAATTCTTGTTTGAACAACATGAAAATAATTTAATTTGTTTAATGTAGGTTTAGTGCAAAGTGCAGCAAAACTGAGCAAAAACTAAACAAGTGCAATTCTCTGCTTTTTCTTTTCGGATTCTCTTTTGCTTTCCCTCAATTTCTCTCGTTTCAGGATGAAAAAAAAAGCACATGTCACCTAGCTCATTGGAAAACATTTTTGTGTCTTGGGCTCAATACAGCACCCATTGTTTTTACATCCTACTGTCAGTTAGATGCTTCTATCCAAAGCAACTTTCATTAAAATTGTGTTAATAGTTTTTCCTGGGGATCGAACCCATGATCTGGTGTTTCCAACTCCAGCTCTACTGACTGAGCTGCTACACAAATTATTCTGCATCCAATCTTAAAAAGTTTTCAATTTTTAAGTGTGTTTGGCAGTTTTTTCATATAGTTTCCCTGCAGTGTCTGGTTTGCTCTGTTCGGAATTAATCAGTATCAGTTGAAAATCATCAATAATAAAAGAACGTTTATCGTCCAAGTGCAAGAGTAAAAGTAAAAGAGCGATTTAAACTGAAAAGTTTTGACCTTACAAAAAAAAATGCAAAAACCATTTAGCAATGAAGACGACAACAACAACAACACCAAATAACTGGAAATACAAAAATGTATTTTAATTTATATTTTAATTTAATCTAACTCCCAGAATGTCTGGATATTTTTATTAAAGACCATCAAATAAATTATTTCAAACGTGTGTTTAGACGTTTGAAGTCTTGGACAAAAGGATCATTTCCTGTGATGAGGCTGCGTCTGAATGTGACGGACATCACGCGTCAGATACTTGTTCTTCGCGTAATATTCATGATAGTAGTTTGGCCATTTTATTATGGTTTAACAGTAAAGTGTGTCGTTATTGCAGTCGTGAAAAGCGTAAATTTAGCCGCTAGCGTTTAGCGTTTCGTGATTTAACAAACATTTCTTTTAACAAATTATCGCGTAGCAGTTGCCGTTTTTTTTAACCCGCGCTGTTTTATTTAATCTCGCTTTTCGTTTTTGATGCCCAGTTTTAATGAGATAATTCGCGAGGAAATCGCTACATGTCTATTCATTGCACTTTGCCAAACCAAAAGTTAAAAAAAAAAGGCAACTGTGATTAATGTCGTTAAAAATTAAGGTTATTATTAAAAATGTAATATATATTATAAAATCTTTCACTGACAAGAGATAATTTTCGTGGCTGCACTACAGAGACTCTTGCCCCATAGGAGGTGGGGTCTTTAGGTTAGATCTGTCTCAATTAACGAGAATTTGGGCCGAAGCCTATAGTTCATCTCATTAATAATTTTTCCCTCATATTCAAACATATTCACAGACAAACAGAACATATACTGAAAGTGATTTTAAGCTTAATCTCTCTCTCGCTCTGTCTCTTTACATTTACTATGTTATGTAATCCGTGGCCCAGGTGTTCTAAAGCTTGGCTTTATCTGATTGGCCAGATACATTGACATTTCAAACGACCTGGGAAACTACTGGTAGATGAGCCTTAACTGCAGGATTTGCGATATTTACAAACTTAACGATAAATTATATTTTCATAGTGCAGCCATAATTTAAATAGACTTTCAGTGTTTATCATCACCACAGATTACCATTGTGTAAAACCCAAGCTTTTTGCAATTCCACTACATACATTTAGCTTTTAATTGTCCGAAAAAACGTTTTAGATATTCTCTAAAAAATGCACGACAACATTCTGTAGTAGGTTGTTTTGACCGCTTGTTGTCTGTTTAGTCTCGCTCGTGTTCTGCTGGAACGGATGCTTTGTTTTCATGTTCATGCTAATAGTGTTTATTCAGCTTTCATCAAATTGATTTAAACAAAGAGCAGAAGACAAGGAGGAGGCTCTTATTAGGACTGATGAATTGCCCCCACGGAAGCAGAAGCTCGCAGTGAATAATGCCACGCCATTGTGCTGTTCCTCACACCGATAAATCTCCGCTCAACATTTCCCATCATCGATCCCTGCTGTTTTTAATTACAAAACACACTTTTGTTCTGATCCAAGACAAACAACACTATCAGCTGCCTCCGACACCTGTGACCGGCGTTTGCGCTGATTATTCGCGCCGATATAAAGCGCAGCCGCTCATGGTTGAGTCTTTATTGAGTTGACTTTGCGATAGCATTTGCTCCTTTTGTATGATAAGCAGTTCTTTGGTTGTACTGTTGATTGTGTTTTCATTCATCCGTACTGGAATAATCCCGAGTGATTGAGAGTGTGAAAGTGACAGGAACACACTCCTGCTGATGACAGACTGAAGAGGTTTTCGTATCCAAGGTCATTTCAGGACTGTCGATTAGCCAATCACCGGGCTGAAAACTCAAATGGCACTCTTTGAATTTCAAAAGAGCACTTTTAGCTTTGATTCAGCCATCCACATCTTCCATCTTAAAATGATTGGGCAATGCACAACCCAAGCATGTCACTTCCTCATGCCATGACGGACGAGTTCACTTCAATTCAGTGGTTATTACCATCATCAGATCATTTCAAAGCATTTCCTGATGCTATTCAATCAATTTTTCTCGACACTATCCTGGTTATGATTTTCAAAATAATGAAGAAGCTGTGAAGGATTAAGATGGTCAGGCATCAAAAGAGCAGTAAATGGCTTTTTGTGATGTGCGTTATGACAAAGTAAGGGTTGTGATACAAAAATGCTAAATGTAATGAGAGTTTTGATTGAATTCTAGTCCATTTGAATTCAGACTTAAGTATTATTTTTCTTCAGATAAGGGCTTCATAATCAGAATAAAAATCATAATCTGATTGGCTGAAAGTCTGATTTCAGGAGAATTGGAGTCTGAAAATGTGCCAAAAGTTGTGTGTGTGTGTCTCCCTGTGATTGGCTGGCCACCGATTCGTGGTGTTTGTTCTGCCGTCAGGCTAAAGTTGCTGGGATTGGCTCCACATAACCCAAAATTGGAAAAGTGGTTCAGAAAAAATGGATGGATGGTTATACTGTATTGCGATGACAAACTTTTCTTTAGAGAAATTGCACATAAATCATTTGTTTCTTATAAATCAGACTAATATATAAATGTTACAAAGAATATCGCCTGTGTGTGTGTGTGTGTGTGTGTGTGTGTGTGTGTGTGTGTGTGTGTGTGTGTGTGTGTGTGTGTGTGTGTGTGTGTGTGTGTGAAAAATTCACCCTATGAATACATATACAGTGCTTACACACACACACACACACACACACACACACACACACACACACACACACATACAAATGTTTGTATACTGTATACACGTGTTTACATTTATGTATAAAAAAATTGAATGTAGTTTACACTTACAAGCTCTTTCCAGTTGAACCAAAAATAATTATTAAACCCTGAATTAACGAATACCCATTTATTCAGCGTCTTTCTTTTCCAATCATTAGCCAGGCATTAATCATGGCTGGATCTCCTGGGTTTTGCTTCAGTCTTTCTTCAGTGTTTCTGCTGTCTAGCGCCTGCCTGCACGGCTCAGTCTGTGCTTGGGGCTAAAACACAGACGGCCTATCTTCCAAACTGGCCACAGTCATGCTCGCATGGATCTTAGAACACACTTTGGGGGTTTTGTTTTCCAAGGGGCAAATTTATTTCTCTCCATCACTTTCTTTCAACTACTGAGAATCCGTTGGTGTCTCTCAGTCTCTTATTCTCTCTCTCTTTCCCTCACTCACTCACTCAGACCGAGAAAGTTCTTGATGCGTTGAGCCTCTGAGAATTTGCTACATGGACGTTATCTGCCTTGCCCTGCCAGAAGCTAGAATGTGTTTTCATGCTATTTTGTAGCCACAGATAAACCACAATCTAGGCTAGCTTAGACTTTATTCTTCTCCTCATCCATAGAGTGGATGGAAACACTGTGTAGTCGCACACAGCTTTGACCTCAGTATAAGGACACTGTGCATCTGAACAAATGGTTTAGCTTTGCAACGAGAAATGCAGAAATCTACAGTTCTAGAGAACAGTGTGTGTGTGTGTGTGTGTGTGTGTGTGTGTGTGTGTGTGTGCTTGTGTGTGTTAAATGTGAATATTTAGATTTAAAAAGAATCTATAAACGCATTGATTTCTTTTAACACTTTAGGTTTAATTAGTTAAATAATAACAATGCATTAAACATTTTAAATGCAAAATATGAATAGTATAATGGTGAATTTAACGTTTCTACTAAACAGAATTATTTAACGGGATTTTTTTTTTCAAACAATAGGGTGGTTATGTGCTATTGTCTTATTTATTATTTTCTGTTTTCTATTAAGTTCTGTAAAATTTCGGAATTATTAGCTTATTAATTGCATCTTAAAATAAGATTGGAGATTTACTATAAAAAGCAAAGATTTTTACAATATATATATATATACATTAACTAATATCCATAATATTGTACATATTTTATATAAAGATAACTCCTAAATGTACTGTTAGTAATTTATGCATATAAAAAGCTTGATTCATAATTGCTGATAGTAGACACATTTCTCCATTATTATAATCTTTGTATTGTGAACTATTTCTTTTAATTTTCTTTTTAATTAATTTAATACAAATCACACAGACACACACACACACACACACACACACACACACACACACACACACACACACACACACACACACACACACACACAGTGGTTTTTATTTAGTAGATTGGCTTTCACTAAAAAAAGCACAAGTTGCAAGCTGCAAAAACTACTTTGCTCATACAAAAAGGACAAAATCTACTTGAGTGTAGTTGCACTGTGGGAGTTTTCATGCTGATTTAATTCTAACACTTGCAAGCTCATGCAAACAGCTCTTTTCAAAATTATAATGCACTCAGTGTTTAAAACCGTTTCAAACGTTACTTGAAGTCCTACTGTTTCAAATGAGATGCTTAATAGAATAAATGGATTTTTCCCTCAATCTCTCAATTGCGTATTTCCTGTCTGAGCTGCATTAAGGTCCCATCAATTTTAGATTTTCATAATAGTTGGATGTTGTGCTTAATATCTGCCAGAGTAATGAACATCCCGTCACTGAATCCTAATCGACTGTTAGAGTTGAGAAATTGACCCACCAACTTTATGTCCTTTAAAAGCAGTTAACTGCTTTTCAAACAATTAATGTGGAATATTACATCTATTATTATAAAAATGGTGCGTATCATCAGGAACTATTCAAATTTATAATTTTGCAAAACATTTTTCCAGTTAATAAAATAGATGCAGGAGTGATAAATGGCCAAGGCAGCGACGGAAACGTGTAATTTATGGGAACATCGGCGGAGCAAAATTATGTGTCATGAATATGATGAAATATGTCCTCTGAAATGGAGATTCCTATAAGATTATGAATTTGCAGTCCACGATGGTTTGTCTTGATAAACCCTACATGTGAACATATGAACGTCGTGGTTTTCAGGTCTACGTGGCCCTTTCACATCGATTAGAAGACAAATGCATCCTGAAGTCCATTCGTGGCCCTCTAAGGGTCGTCCACCACTTCTCACTAAACATTTGGCTTCTTTTTGAACCCAAATTTCATAAATGGAGTATTATGAGTCATGGATCAATTTAATTCTTTTAGAGAAAATTAGTAAATGCATTAAGAAACGCTATGGAGCTTTGATGCATTAAAGAGCTTCAGGTCTTCTGTAATCTGCTTGACCAAAGATTTGTACAGTTCTTCTACAAAATACACCTGCTTTCTGGAGAACTCCACTTTGTCTTTTGGAACAATGGTTGTAATCTTGTATAAAAGCTCCTTGTTTCTCTCTGTAAGTACACAAGTGCACATGCTTTGCTTTGACTATTAGTCCAAAAATAGCTTGTCAGTAATGTCCCTCAACTCCACTTCATATTCTCCACTGGCTGTGTTGTCATGATGATTGTCACCATGGCTCAAACATAAACAAGTTAAAGTGACAGAAAATCAAAGGATGCTCAAGTTTTTCAGCCATGTGTGTAAACAAGATAGAGAATGAAGAAAAAAATTAGCGTTTCCATTTCTGGGTCACAGCAAGCTGCAGCCGATCCCAGCACTTTGGATTGATGCCAAACCAATCACATTATTTAATACAGTTAATATTTCTAATATATACATTTTTGTTGCTAACTTTCATATTCTACAAAAATAAAATTATACTTACTGTACTGCTCAAAAATGGCAGCACGATCAATCCAGCAAGATTATTTTGGAAATCGTCGTATTTAATGTTTAAAATAAAACCTAGGTTTATTTTTGAAGTATTGGATCAAATCAAGCTTTCAAAGTTAAGAGTTAAACATATTAAGAGTGTAATACCGTAATAATTAAGCTTACGTAAAACATTTTTAATAGAATTGTAATGTCACTCTGATTTCTAGTATCATAATTGGTCCAGGTAAAACTTTTTATAAGAAATCAGGATTGATTCGAAAAAGACATTTTCATACATTTTCATTTCATATACAACATTTCATTTTTCTACAGAAATGTTGTATATGCAATAACAAATGTTTAATGATTAACAAAGTGCTTGTAGTGTGTTTATGAACCATTTTCGCAAATGGCAGAACCAGTAGAATAGTTGTAACCTGTAAATAAATTATTTTGGAAATACAAATATTGTTGTGTTAACAAATTGTAAATAATATTAACTAAATACATTTAATGAAATGAACAAGTAAATATTTTTGTCATGAAATTACTGTTGTTGCATATTATCATAATTAACTGCTTAAAATGTCTAAATCATTTAAATTTAGTATTTGTAAAAGAATATATAAATAAAGAATAACAAACAGAATAACTGACTGCGTTTGTACTGTACATGTCTCTTCGTCTTGGTCAATACCATGACCAGATGTAAAGAAATAAAAATGTTTACCATTAACCAATTACGTCTCTGTCTCCGCGCCATGCTGGGCTCTTCTTCACACTAGCTCCTCCAGTGTGATTGGTGGTCTCTGTGGTTTATATCAGGAATCCCGTTCTTCCTCGGTTGTGGGCTTCTGACGGATGACCTTTTCTCCAATGTTTCTGCGTGGTTTGCTGCATCTTCCATTTAATAATTGTCAGGACTAACGGACGAAATCCTGAATGTTTCCTGCCTCCAGGCCATTCATGCATGATTGTGGGGGTCTTTTAAAGTTATTAAACTAAAATGGCTCAATGGTTTGCTTGATTTGTGTTTATCATGACATATAGATGATCCGGATTGACGGTTTTCTACGTTCATTGGATTTTCTGCGCTGGATTTGTCCCTGGGCGGCTGTATGGAGAGCGCTGCTCCTTCACGAGACCCTCGGAATGAAAGTGTAAGATAATAGAAATGACATTAGCAAATAAATGCGCAGGATATAAAGGAAAGCAATCCCCTTAAGAGAGACAGGATGAGCATGTGCTGCTTTTCCAGCTTATGGCTTCAGCTTTCAACATTACAAGCTTTCTGAAAACCGGCCACGAACTTCAGCGATTCAGACTGAAGGATAGAAAAAAAGAAAAGTAGTTCTGTTTCTCTTTGTGATAGAATTTGCAGTTTAATTAACAATAAAGCGATGAACTACAGTATATAGTTACATGCTGTGGTGGGTGTGTGTCTGTGCGTATAGGTTTAAATAGTTGTTGTACGGGTACCATTTTTCCTTTTTATTAAGTGGCAGACCATTGAGCAACAAACACGTCAAAGTGAGCGTTGTACAATTACATTGAAAAAGGCTATTTGTAATTTGCAGAATAGTGGCAGCCAAATGCACCAGCGTCCGCTCACAACCGGACATCCCACCCTAACGCTCAAAGACACCCATTTTCAACTCACATTTGCTTTGAACTCACATTGGGCCTTGAACTCGCAACCTTCAACCACAAACGATTGACGATTGGTAATCTCGTGCAACTCTCTTCCTGAGGCAATGATCTTTGATCAACATGGGGGTGGGGCTTTGGACTGTGTGTTCCTATTGGTCACTTAGAATGTCAGTTACTCTTGAAACTAGAGACTGGCTGACTTTCATTTCTTCTTCGAAAACTTGATTTTTTTAACCTTTCACTATTTCACTATTTAGTCTGTTTGTGTCATGTCAGCATTAGTAAGCTGGTTTTATCAGGGTACATTTGGATTTACTATTTGGATGTTTTTATCGAAAGTGACAAACTACTGTGAAAAATGTTCTTTACATTCTGTGCAGTCCAACACATTTCACACTTTGCTTGTCCTTTTTTAGGCATTCTATAGAATGCCAGTATTCACATTTTACTTGACACACACGCTCACACACCCTCACACACACACGCACGCACAAATATAGAACTGCAATGAGACAATATGGGGAAAAACTATTTTTACTCACTATCTAATGGGGAATAACTACGGTATCCTTACTCTTTATCATTTTTTCCCTCCTCAAATCAACACTTTAGTTTTTTCAAAATCGAAACCTGAAAAATAATGTCTGAAAGACATCTGGTAATTAATACATCTCATCGAATTACACTGTACTGGCTGTGACGTGTTTTGCGCACGATGATCAAACACTTAAAACGGCGGGTTAATAGTCTATTCGCAAGCTCGTGATTACATGAGCCAACCCAATGACATCCAAAGATCAGCTGGTTTCTAAAATAACTTGACACTGACACCAACTCTAAAATTCCATTAGGGCCGATTTTCATCCATATGGAGACTATTTGCATCCTGATGTCCTCCGCTGCTTCACTATAAGATGAGGATTCTTGACCTACATATTGTTTCAACATTATTTTGTAGCTATTTTGGTGGTGTAGTGCTATGTGGGAAGCACAGGCAGGCGGTTAGACTCGCCTCAAACCTGACATTTTAACTAATGTTCTTCACAAAGGTTAGAGTGACCTACATGCTCTGTGTGCAGCACTCTCTCTATCTCTCTCCCTCTCTTTCACTCGCTCTCTACCTGTCTCTTTGCTTCTCTCTCACTCTCGATTTCTCTCTTTCACACGCTCTCTACTTATCTCTTTGCTTCTCTCTCAGTCTCCCTTTCTTTGTCTTCTCTCTCTCTCTCTCTCTCTCTCTCTCTCTCTCTCTCTCACTCGCTCTCTACTAGTCTCTTTGCTTCCCCACCTCTCTATTGGTCTTTCACTTCCTCTCTTTCTCTGTCCGACTCTATTCCTTTCACTCAATCTCTAAATAACCTGTCTCTGTTTTTTTACTCTCTTGCTCTCTCTCTTTCTCACTACCTGTCTTTTTGCTTCCCCCTCTTTTTGGCATCTCCCTCTTTAACTTAATCTCTTCATGGCCTGTCTTGTTGTTTTTTTTTTCTCTTGCTCTTTCACTCACTCTCTCTACCTGCCTTTTAATACTTCTATACTTCTCCCTCTTTCTCTCAACATGTCCTGTTTTTCTCTCTTGTTCGCTCTCTCTCTACCTGTATTTTTGACCACCTCTCTCTCTTACTCTCTTTCACTCAACCTGTTGTTGACCTGTGCCTTTGTTTCTTTCTCACTCACTTTCTTTTTCTTCCTTACCCTCTGTTTCTCTCTCACCTTCTCTATCTCTTTAGTTCTTACTCGCTCTCTGCCTGTTTTTTTCTTCTATCTCTTTTTCTCCTATCTTTTACTCTCGCTCATCCTGTCTTTGCACTTTTTTGATTTTATCCTTCTCCATATTTTCAATCATTTGCTTCTCTTTTCTTGCTCTACGACTCTTTGTAACTCGCTCTCTATTCTCTCTCTCGCTCTACTGTACATCTTGTTTTACCCCTATCTCTCTCCTTCTCACATTCTCTTTCTACCCGTCTCCCTCTCTCTCTCTCTCTCTCTCTCTCTCTCTCTCTCTCTCTCTCTCTCCTTCTCTCTTTCCCCCTCTCACAACTTTATTTCTCTGAAGTTTGACCTCAATGAAACCACGATGCTTTAGATCACCCAATAATAGAGCGTGTGTTAATTATAAAGTCAAATCTTTGGGGAAGGAACAAGGTGGTGTTGATAAGAAAGGCGATTGAAAGGTGAAGCCTGTCACCTGACGGTCTTCACATGGTTTCAGACAGGGACACGGCAGCTCTGATAACCACAGCGTTTGTGAGTCATCAACACCTGCTGAATGTCACCTGACGTCCATTTCTTCCCGCCGCGTTCTGTGACAGAACACACACCAGATTGGCTTTGCTGTGTGTGAGAGACAGATGAAATACAATATTTCATTATTTAGCAAGCTGAATTAGCTTATTGTAGTATTTCACTTTCCTCTGGTACTGGTTCTTCTCGCAAGCAGTACTGGTTTAGACGCCACTGCTCTGGTTTTTGTTGTCAGCGTTATCGTCTCTGCAGATCTTTGAAAGCCGAGATTTTGGATTAGCCTTGTGCTGAAACTGCTTGACCTTTTTGGGTTTGTGTGTGTGTGTGTGTGTGTGTGTGTGTTAGTTAGTTAGTTATACAGTGAAAATCTACAAAAAAATATTTTGTTATAACTTTTGTTTTCTATTTTATATATCTTTTGTTATTTACTTCTACCATTTCACTCAAATATTTAGCAAAACAGTAAAGGTCTATGAATTGAAAGCGAAAGTCTGTAAAGAAACTGAAAGAAAACGATACAGCATTTTGAAAAATGCACATTATTTATTATATTATTGTTTTAAGAATACCTAAATCAAATCAAATCAAATCTAATGTGGTTGTGGTGGTCAGTCTGTGTGTGTGTGTGTGTGTGTGTGTGTGCGCCACACTGGCACATGCCATTAACCACATATTACATTTCGGAACTAGGGTTGGAACCCATGGATATTTTATTAAAAATCATCCGTGCATGGGGAATGAGCTGGTGCTATACTGCGATTACTGGGGCGAAGGTGTATTCCTCATATGGAATGTTCCAGATAGTGCTATCTATGATTCACCAGGTAAAGGGTTCACTTTCATTGGAACAGTTGCTGGTACTTGATACATTTATAAATTAATTCACGTTTCAACCCGAGACGCATAAGCTTATGCATTAGTAACCATTCGGAACCCGAAACCTACCTACGAATCTGATGATAAACCTGTCCGGATTAACGATTGTTGACTGACATTCGACAAGTTTGGACTGTATCGAGTAAAAAGAACTTGAGGTTACTGTTTCGGAATTTGGAAATTGGTGCTGCAGTCGGAGCTCATTTACGTTGAATCACTTTACACCACTAAACAAGTTTAGATGTTATACAGAACCTGGTGATAAACGGGCCCATAAATCTTAAGGATTGTGGATCAGACCAATCAAAAAATAGAGCAAAGCAACATGCTCTCTCGAATTGATCGGGATTGGTAAGTCGTAGCTTACCACCTCATGAGAGACGTTTCCACTCTTGCTGTTATTTAGAACTGGATAGTAAACCTTCCCAGATAGTGATATTTAATCACATTTGACTAGTTTGGACTGTATTGAGTTAAAAGCTCTGAAGTTGAGGTTGTACTCTAAGAACATTTGTGAGGATCAGTGCCGATTGTAGCTTATTCATAGACTGAAGAAATTCTGATGTTATTCAGATCTGAGAAAACACCTGCCAACATAGCTTATCGACTTTTGATTGACATTTGACTGCATTAAGAAAACATTTCTAAAATTAATGGAATTGCTGCAGTCTTAGTTCATCTATGTTCAATTGCTCTACACCTATGGAGATGTTTTGTTGTTTATAAGACCAGTGCAATAAATCTTCCAAGATATATTAGCGTATCTTGATGGACATTCAACTAGTTTGCACTGTAAGTAAGAAGTGCTGAAGTTGAGCTGGATAAACGATTGGGATTGCAATCGCAGCTCATTTATGCTGGCGTTGAAGTCACAACACGTTGTCGAGTTCATATAAAGCTTGTCTTCTTTCTCCTGCTCTAGAATCATTTTTTCAGCATTTGACATCTCAAATCACTTCTGCATTCCATCCACTGTACGAATTGGCTTTAACATTTTTATTGGAAGCCTGTATATGAGGATTCAGGCCAGACTTGATTTACCGTAAAGCTCCGACACTTAATCTGTTGCTATTCTGGGTGTGAACCTCGTTTATCAGAATGCAAACAGAAGTCTGGGCATGATTGCTGTAATGATGGCCTCAGCGAGCACCCGTCCAGATAACAAATCAAATCATGGCCTCCTCATCGGCACTGTCCCGGCTCGACAATCATGTCCATAGGGTCTGATTTCCGTGTTGAAAACATGCTCCCATGTCAGGATGCTTTCGGACCACATCACTGTTTTAATTGTCTGGAGTTCATTTGATCAGGTAAAAATTGACTTGCGTACTTGCGAGTAGTCAGTGGCCATCCTATACTGTAGTTTCAATGTGTGTAAATTGGCAATTGTATGAAACATTATGCTTTTTATATTAACATTTATTTTGGGAAACAACATTGTGTCCATAAGATTTGGGGTCATGACCCCCTATTGATTATATGCAATCCTTCAGGCAATTTTATGCAGACAGGAAGTGAGTTTTCAGTTGGAAAAGGGAAAACACTTTTATCCATAATGTAAAGCATGTTGTAGAATCACACAGCCAAATCCGCTGTTCACAAGACTGTATTTTTACTTTCTTGCATATTATAACCACAATTGTTGCATCAAGCACATTCCACCATGTTCTCCAGTTGAGAAACTGGATTAATTCCTTTAACACAATCCCACAACGGCCTCTGCTGGTGTGTGTTATAAAGAACAAGTTTGAGTCAATCTGACCAGTCAACAACGTAGGTTAAAGTTGATTTAAATGTTTTACAAATTGTTACTTTTTTCCATTTTTTTTTTTGTTTTTTGGGTCAAATTGCATTTTTGAAAGGTGAAAGGGTTAATTTTACGAGTTTAATATATTACACAATTTTTCTGTTTCAAATTATTATGAAGCATTTTATAAGCTAAAAATAAATGACCATTATAAACTTAGAAAATTGTTTCTTTTTTAAATGCACCGACTGTTCAAATACAAGGTCAAGTAAATAAAATTTCTACAGCGCTTTTCCCAGTCACAGACCAACTGAAAGCAGCAAATACAATGGGGATTACGGTACATCTTTTTAGGGCCGAGCATCTAAATATTCTGATCTAGCGACCACATCACACACACACACACACACACACACACACACACACACACACACAGCATTATATGTGTAACAGCCAAATTTGCCATTTTGGAAACACACACACTTTATGTACATATATATGTGTTTGTGTTAAATATATATTACTTAAATATACATTAAATATATTGTGTTAAAAATCCAACTTCTTGTCCAATGATGTTCAACCAGAAATACACAAGAAACTCACTGAAAAAAAGATGTTTTTTCCCATCATATTTTCAATATATAGCAGGTTTAATTTAATAACGAATGGATGCTGATCAACAACCACTTCTAAGTGGCCATTATATTATGTGTTTAGACTTTGTAGATCTATGGAGCTCAGAGACGAAGACTGTGTTGTTGCTCTCCTGGACTGTTGAGTGAGTGTGATCTTCTCAGTAATCAGATAACCTTCTCCTCCAGCAGCTGGTGGTTTGTGGATCACAGCAGACACAGATTTTATTAGAGAGGTGAAACGTCAGACTGTGGAGCCTCCGAGGTGGCACAGGAAAAGGTCAGCCATCTCTCTGACTGAGCTGTATTGTCTTTTCATCTGCTAATGTCATAAACTACCACGCAATTCTTTTCAAGGTCTTCGTTCCATTTCTACCATGACACTCAAATTAAATCTTGATTCAGTGCAGATGAATTTATGTTTCAAGCAAATGGCCACGTCTCGCTCCTGAGAGAATATAGAAGTGATTGAAATGGTAATGCCCTGACTGGCCATTGGGGGCTGATCCCGATAGTCACATTTATGCAACATATTCTGGTATTTTTATTATATAAATACAATAGACAAAATGCATATAAAAATATATTGTGCATATCATATGCAACAAAATCAGTCAGTCAGTCATCTTCTACCGCTTCATCCTTTACAGGGTCGCGGGGAGCTGGCGCCTATCTCAGCGTCTTAGGGCCGGAGGCGGGATACACACTCTGGATTGGTGGCCAACCATTCGCAGAGCGGGACACACAGACAAACACATTCACACACTCACTCATACCTATGTGGTCAATTTTCCAATTCCAATTAGCCTGAAGCGCATGTTTTTGGACTGTGGGAGGAAACCGGAGAACCCGGAGGAAACCCACGCAAGCACGGGGAGAACATGCAAACTCCACACAGAACGGCCCCGGCCGGCCTTGAACTCACACCTCAAGTGTCAAACGGAACCATCTTGCTGTGAGGCGACAGCGCTAACCACTGCGCCACCGTGCCGCCCATGCAACAAAATGTATTATTATTTTCAATTTTTAGAATGTGCTAGAAATGATTACAAGGCACTAACAAGACCTTGAAATGTTGCCAAGCATAGGAATCAAATCAAACAAAAAACTAGAAAGGAAAAACACGTTCCCTATAAACTTAAAATTGAGCTATTTTATGATTGTCGCACATATTTGCGTAAGATTATTTACCTATATTTCCAGTGGCCAGCACAGTGGCATAGTGGTTAGCGCTGTTGCCTCACAAAGAGAAGGATCTATTCGAGACTCTGATTCAAGTTCTGTGCGGAGCCTCCTCATGCTTACATGGGTTTCCTCAAGGTCTCCAGTTTCCCACAGTCTAAAAACATGCAGGTTAATTTGTAAAAATATTTATAGTTGTGAGGGAGAATGTAAATGTGTGTGTGTGTGTGTGTGTGTGTGTGTGTGTGTCTGGCATTCAGGCCCATGGTTGTAGGGATTGGCTCCAGCATGAAAAGAAAAACAAAAAGGAAAAGCAGTTCAGAAAATTACCGGCTGTTTTATTTCTTCTTGTGTCTGAGGGTTTAAAATGCTCCACTGACCTTCAGATTGTATGCATCGTTTCCTGACAAACAAAGTACTATGTTTGTGTTTTAATGAAGTGGCTCTATTAGCCCGGCCTTGTTTCCTCTGAAGAATTCTTCTGAATGTTGCACGTATATGTACTTTGATGCCTGGATGATACATAGTGTCCTGATTCATAATTAAACAATCCACTTCAGAGACGGAAGGTTTGTTCATTAATCAGCTTTTGAAATTTCTCTGCGCAATCAGCTTGAAGAGACGCCGTCCCGCCATTGACTGAGTCGCTGTAAGTGACGGAGAAGGAGGGCGGCTGATTGCAAATTCATTTTACGTCAGTCAGAGTTAAGAGCGATGCCTTTGGCTGTGGCTGGAGTAAAGGGAAAACCGGGCTAAAGAAGTGCGCGGTAGTTTTGTGTTTGTTTGCCTCACGCCATTAAATGCTGTTGACAGAATTTGCATTTATATAAAGCAATTACACACCCAAGCCGCGTTTACAAAGTCATTTGAGTCCATGGAAAATTCTGACGCGGCATGCGTGAATTGTTGCAGAAAATCGCTTTTTTTCGAGTGTGTTTTTGGTCAGTCAGTTCTAATCAAGGGTGTTTGAAGGTAGAGAATCCGTTAATATACGGGCTTTATTTCATACAGCTGTGGAGCAAAGATTAGACCTGCATTGCTGTTTTCCTTTTTATCTACCACCAAAAACAAACATTGTGGTTTTTTTTTTTAAGAATTTTGCATAATGAACATTCAAAACAACATTACCTAAAGTAATGGAGGCAGGGATGTTTCGTGCTAGTTCAGGTTTGGCAGCACGATAAATACGGAGGCTGTTTTCAGGCTTTGTGAGCCGAGCGTGGGAAACGCTCTTCAGTTCAAAAGCCCATTTTGCCTTTTCAGATTTTTCTGGAACTTAACGATATCAACATAGTGGGTTGGCGCATGGTTGAGCTTAAAATTCTGCTAGTTGTAGTTAGATTTACACAGGCAATTATACTTCCAGTATTTACATAGAACATATATTTATATATATATATATATATATATAAATATATATATATAACATGTATAGAAAATATGCACTGTATAAAGTTTTCACTTGATGCACTGTATAGCATAGCAACTTGTCATTAATGCATTCAACTGTGTTTTGCCGTAAACGTTACATGCAAATGGACATATAATTAATATTTTTCTTACATTATTACAAGATTATAATGCCACTTTATACTACTTTGTATATTTAGATATGCTGTATTTTGCATTTTTGCCTTTTGTACATATTATGTTTTTAAATAAATACGTATATCTAGGTATATATGCAGTGAATATTTTTTTTTCACTTTTTCATTTTGATTGTACATTACTTTGCACAAAACAGAGTAGCGTTCTCAATTTAATTTCTATTCTATTCTATTTTTGTTTTTTTAATTGTATTTACAGGTTTTTTTTTATGTTTTTAAAGATCAGGTATACAATCAGTTCTATGCAAAATACAAGAAATTCATTTTCATTACCGATTACCAATTACCGTTGTTGAAGTAATACGGAATGGTAGTATAATTTCCCAAATTTCTGTTTCAGAGAATATTTATATTTGCTGTAGAATTTTTCTGGGAGATTTTAAGGCTATACATTGAATTAAAATGAGTAGTTTGTGATTTGCAATCACAATTTCAATAACAATACAATTTCTCTATTGTGTTGTTTAACACACTGTTCCAAAGACAAATAAGATTCATACAAGTTTGTGAAGCTTGTTTTATTTTTCTACCAATTGCAAGAATGCTTGACCTTTGACCATGCACTGAAACAAATATTAAGTTCAGATTAAAGTCTAAAGTCATCACTGTCCTCACAAACATCTTGGAATATCACTCATTTAACCCATTTAACTGAAAAAAAAAATGCTGGGAGAGATGGATTTTGCTTCCACAAAATATAAATAAGTATTGAGTTTCCTTCTCCGTGTCAGAGGGTACGTGTTTAAATAAGCGGCCTGGTCTATCACAGCAGCCACATCCCAGAGCTCAAGCCCACGGCACAGCAGATACCCAGCAAATCTCAAATCCCCCAAACCACATTTGATAACAGATGGCTCGCTTTCAGCTTTTCGTTATTTCAGATTTTCCTATTTGGAAGCTATATGGCTTAAATTACAGGTTTTTTGGGAAGTATCCATGTTGTGATGTGCATCATTTTTGTTTCTTTTGAATAAAAAACACCCTCGCTTCAGTTTTTGTCTTCTTTACGTCTCGCTCTTCTAAGGCTGAACTTTGGCTAACATGATTAAAACTATGCCTTTTATAGGTGGCCAATTATAGTTTTTATTTTAAGTTTTTTTTTTATAGCCAGAAATGGGACACACTTTTTGTTGAGGTCTTGAGATGAAGCATGAGATGATTGAATACGAACAATACGATAATGGCACAACCATAATTGACAAATAATTGCAACAGATAACTGAAATTGCAATCAAATTACTGAATGCTGATGCCTTTTATTTTTACAAATGCAAAATACATTTACGATTTCAGCATATCACGGAATTTTGAATAACAGGCGACCGCTTTATTGCACCAGTTCCACTGATAACGACACATAATTTTGCGTAAAAAAAATTTTCTGCACTTTTTTGTTATTTTTATTCTAATACTTTAATTTTAAGTATGAAGTAAATTTTGCTGTTGCTATTATTTTTAAAGTGAACATTTTATTTTGCCTGGTTTACCTGGTTACCATGTTGCCATGCGGTTTCCCCTATTCATAAAACTGGAACGCACTGTATTTGGCGTATTATCTGCTTTACTGTGTGATTGTGGTTTCCTATTGTGAAATTCACAATTTAAAGGAAAAAAAAAGAAAGTAAGTGAGGTGATTGTCCATAAGGACACTAGGGACTATATCAAAATTGGGCTCTGCATTTAACCCACCCAAGTGAAGTTACAATGAACACACACAAACTCGGAGCAGGGGGCATCCTTAAGCCGTGGCACTCGTGGGGCATGTGGGGGTCATTTTGCTCAAGGACATTCAGTTGCACAACCAGCTGGAGGGGGATTCGAATCTGTCCAGATGTCCTACCACTGCACCACAACTGCCACTTCCAGAATTCCAGCGTGAAGCTGCTTTAATTGTCTTTTTTTTGCAGTTGCGTCCTACAATAGTTTAATTCTTGTCGTTAGAAGGCAAAACAAGGACACAACTATAACTACCTCGAAAAATGAGAGTCCACTGTAGTTTTGCGCATGAGTATGAATCCAAACAACAACGTCGGATAAATGGCTTCCTGCAGCTGAGTGCCAACGGTCTCCTGTATGTATTAATCTTTCTAACCCACAAATCTTGTTGGGTCGTTCGTTTTAAACCGTGTTCAGGTGGCATCTCCCTCTTTGGGCAGCTTGTGAGTAGAATTTCTTGAAGGCACCATTAATGTATTAGTAAGATAATAAACCCTGGCTCCGAGCCAAATGGACTGCTCGGCCTCTGCAGATATCCATCATGAAGTGTTCAGCTACATCAGATGAGTGTTCTTTCTCTCTGTGACGCTTGAAGTTTTAATATGTGACTAAATGGGACATATTAAACAAATGTGGACAGTATGGCTGTGAAAAGCCCGTTCAAACTTCATTTGTTAATTATGAAACTGATGGTTGTTGATTAAATGGGTTATGGTTTTCAGCAAGACCGTAACTGGTTGGTTTTACTAGTTCCCAGCTTTCCCAGCATTAAACGCTTTTGTGGACGTCTGGGTGAATGAACCAAGCTTGTGTGTGTTGGTGCTTGTTTGTGACATTTTCATTTGAACGCATTTTCTCGCACTCTCTGTTCTGTTGACCTTGAAACGCTGTCAGGGGACTGGGAGTATTTAATCTGTGAAAGTCGAAGCCGTTGCTAGAAGGAACGTTCCTCTGAGATTTGGCCGTTATTTTAAACTAGACGCAGGGTGCAGTCTCAAACAAATGGACACTGAGATGAGAGTGGCTCTGAGATCGAGAGACTTTCTTTCATGGCTTCACGGTTTTTAATGGAACCTTGTGCTGCATTATAATGTGAACGGTTGCTTCTCTGGCGTAAAAAACGGTAAAATTTAACACATTTCTCTGAATATACGCTGCATCACAGAAGTACCGTAATTGTTTTATTTCGCAATTTAATCTGGTTTCATGTTGATTTTTCTCACTGTTTTGCCTTTTTTTGCATTTTAATGTGGAACTTGAGAGAACACCACAGTGTAATTCTTGAACTTGTAGTTTCTCTGTCAGTTTCAGTCAGTCTTTCGTATTGGCTTGATGTAATGCTTTACTTCTCGCTCATCAGAGGCTAAAAAAAATCAAAACTAAGCAATATGTAGGTCATTACAAAATTCAAATTCAATAAGGTTTCAAGGTGTCTTTTTTTGTTTTAATCAGTTATTCATTTTGACAATTTACAAATTACAATCATTTTTTGTTGAGGTTGATACATTAGAAGATTGAATACGACAAATGTGACAATTGCTACAGAAAAAAACAATCAATTGATTAGCTGATTAAAAACAATTATGTCAACCTACCAATTTTACTATCAATTCAGTTACATATCAGATTAATCTTTCAGTTCTATAAATGAGTTAAAATTAATTATTTACATTTCATTACCAGTAGTCTATTGCTAGTATTAGAGCATTTTGCATTTTGGTCAATTAAACAAGCCACTTGAGACTCTTAAATGTTTGAACCAAATTGACTATATAATATTAATCAATTAATTAACCATAATTGACCAATCGACCAAAAAAAACCATACTTTTACACTGAAAACACTTTTTGTCCTGTAGATTTTCAGAAGATGCTGGCTTGTGTTCAAGAAGGCGTCCAGTAAAGGACCCCGACGACTGGAGAAGTACCCCGACGAGAAAGCTGCGTACTTCAGAAGCTTCCACAAGGTAGACCTCCATCTGTCATCTATTTTATCCCCGAATGTTTTAACGGACTACGCTGTTAATCTTAATTAAGAACTGCGTTTTGAGCATATTTGCTCAGACAGATTTTTTTTTATTGATTTACAACCGGCTCTTTCTCTAGTCTGTTTAACATGCAAAGACGGTCCGTTGCAGGCACAAGGATAACTCTACTCATTACCTGCACCATTTATTTGCACACGGCCCCTTGTGAAAAGTTGTGCCGCCTGTGCGAGCTGTGGCTCAAGGGTTCACACGGGGAAAGGAACATTGAAAGTCTAATTATTTGGATGGCAGGGGTTGCGAGCATTCAATAGCCAGCGCTTTGTGAGACCTTTGGAGTGAAGACCAGCTCAGGTTAGAGGTGTAAATATGATTGCCGAGACCAATTGGTGTGTTTTCCAGCCTAGGACATGATCTACGTCTCAGTTGAGTTGGTTAGAAACGTATGACATTTTATCAAGAAGTGTGATTATGAATGTCGCTGTGTTGAGAAACTCAAATATTGTGAAATTCTTTCTCTCCATGGCACGAAAAACAAGGATTCTGGTCTGGTTTGGTGTGGCTTGTTGAGTTTGAAAGTTTAAGTGAATTGGTGACGCTGAGTTGAACATAGGTGTGAGTGAGGGTATGTATACATGAGCCTGTGATTGGTTGCTCAGATTTTTGGGGGGCGTGTCTGACTTTTGGTTTAGAGATGAGCTCGTTCTGTGCTCAGGATGTGGAACATTCTGCTTCTACAATTCATGTAATGGTATTTTAATTGAAGAAGTTCTGGTCTAAGCATTTTTCAGTTAAAATATGTCATATAGATTATTGATAATCATGTTTACATATGTAAACAGTCAAAGAATGCAATGAATGTTGTCTGGCACCATGTTTTACAGGAACTAGACCCTTTTATTGAAAACGTTGCGAATTACATTCCTGGCCTTAAGCTTTTTGAGAATATCCCAATTAGAGCTCATTATCAAGGCGACGGCTGATGATCTTACACGAGGAACATGCAGAACATTCTGGAATAATGAGCACAGATGCGACTGCAGATTAGGCCGATGACACCATGGTTTGATGTTGTTGCATTGTGGAAATGTGCCTTTATCAGCTCTAACAAGCCTTCTAATAAGATTACTCATTAGACATGAAGGATATGAGGTAGAAAGCTCCAGCCCGTCAGATCAGCGTCTGATGAAGATGCTGTAAGATTCTGACTGTATTTCAGTCTCAGTGACAAGTGGGAACTACTCTGTCTGTAGGTTTGATGGCTTCATATTTCATTAGTACTTTATGTGCTTGACGTTGTGGAATTCATATGTAACAATTTAAGAAAAATATTAAATGAATATGTTTTTTCAGTAATTTAATTAGCCATCTGTTCATTTTCTAAAGCCGCTTCTCCATTTTTGAGGGGAGAAACCAATCGCTATACGTATGTATTATGAAGGTGCAATTTGTTAAACGAAAGCTGAGCAATGTAAATTTAAGCATTGAAAGATCTGCCTAATCTGCCCTGACTTGTGTTCTCTTCACCTAAGTGAATTTCCTCAAGATTTCATAGATTTCACATCTGAACACTGGCAATTTATATATCATTTTTCTCCCCTCCCTTCAAATCTGGCAATTTTGCAATTAGTTTTGGCCCTTTAGGATTTGGCCGTTTAACCAACAGGGGATTTTAATTATGAGGGAAACTGTAAACAGTGATTATTTAAATATAATTTTAATATTATACATATATATTTATTTATGTAGGTACGCATATTCACATAACACATAAGAGTCATTTGAGCCGGAGAAGTTCTTTCAAACCCTTGAGCAAACCTTTCTGAAACCACAAACATGTACAAAGACTAACACTTCCTCCATGTTGCCACAGGCAAATCCCATCCTCAAAAACCTAGAGATGCCTTTGGCAAAGCCAAGAGGAAAGGTGAAGCGTCTCAGCTGATGTTTTAAAGAGTTTGGTTGATGTGTTGGTGTCGCAGGATCTCCATGTGAGAAACTTCAGAAAAAGAAGAGTCCCTTCAAGATTTTAGGCTGAAGAGACTTTGTGTGCTATGTTTCATTTTAAAGCGAGATTTTTTTTAGCTTTATAGTGAGCGAATATCTTAAGAATAATACATTATTCTACGAACACACACACACACACTGATTGTATTTGACATTATTTAAAATAGTTTTTACAGCTTTAGTGTGTGTGTGTGTGTGTGTGTGTGTGTGTGCGTGTGTGTGTGTGTGTGTGTGTGTGTGTGTGCGTGTGCGTGTGTGTGTGTGTGTTTTAGACAAGAACCTTTCAAACTCTTCTTAATTCTTAAATCAATACCCACATAATAATCAAACACCACTAATAATAATAATAATAATAATAATAATAATAATACATTTCATTTTGTGTGGCCCTACTTTTAAAACGATGGTTTCTGAATGTGTTTTACACTGGATTATTTTTAATTGGAGTCTAACATTGGTTTCTTCTAAAATAGAGTTGACAAAGTTTCAGTAACAGATGGCACGGTGCAAAGTTGAAGATGGTAATTTTAGAATCCATTTGCGTTCAGTGTAATTCTGAATTAACACTTCATACTGTTGCTAAATGACGACATGAAGGAATAATATGAGTTAATCTGAACATGGCTTTTTAAGGCTTTTGGTGTCAAAATGTTTTTCTTATTAAATGTTTGTAATACATACAATTAATAAATAATTAATACATACATTTTTATGTCTCTAAAGGTTCTTGCTTTTTATTCATTCACGTTACTACAAAATTTCAATGAACTGATTTATTAAGTCATAGAGTGCATTGCATTTTGATCAGTAGTAGGGGACATGGATTCGTGTCCGAGAGGTGGCAGGTTTGAATCCCCCTCCAGCTGGTTCTGCAACTAAGTGTCTTTGGGCAAGACACTGAACCCCACGGGCGCCACGGCTTAGGCTGCCCACTGCTCCGGGTTTGTGTGTGTTCACTTCGCTGTGTGTACCGTATGTACACTTTCACTTGGATGGGTTAAAAGCAGAGCACCAATTTCGATCACACTCACTTTAATATAGAAAAGCATGGCGTTATTTTTAATTATTACTGTAATGAAGTCACCTAATTTTACATTACAGTAATCCCTCGTTTATCGCGGTAGATACGTTCCAAGCCCGACCGCGATAGGTGAAAATCCGCGAAGTGGAGGCACACAACATTTACGTATTTATTTAACACTTATTCAGACTTTTAAAACACTTTTTTTGCATAGTATTCTTTATTAAAGTACAGTTCAGTGATTCTCAATTATGGGCCGCGAGCGCCACCTAGAGGGCCGCAAGAATATTTTTTTCCCGCGATCGCGGGCCGCGAAGTCCGCGGAACAACAATGAGCTCCCCACCACTAGATGGCGCTGAGGTGTCAACACGCTCCAATAAGCAGCAGTCAGTAGCGGCAGACTTTTGACTGAAGGTGGAGGACTTCTTAAAACGAACAAATGAAGATAAAAGTTACGACTTCAATTCGTTTATATTAATGGCAAAAATATCAAACGTTAGCTTAAACAGCTTGACATCTTCGTTTTTGCTTGCAATTTTTAAATTTTTTCAGAAAATTAAGGAAAAATCTGAAACGAAAGAAAATAAAGCTTTCTACTAAAAAGTGAAGATAGCAAGTGAAGAAAATGTAAAAAGGAAACAAAATAAAGCCAAAAAATCTTAACATTTGTCTTGTAATAGACAATAAATGTTGTTACTTTTTTACTAACTAGCTTAGAATTAAGTGTGAACGATTACTTTGTCTTAATTTAGTGTAAATATCGTCAAAATTAGTCCTATTTTCTTGAAATAAGCATTTTTTTAAATAGAAATTATGTTGACACAGAAATGTCTGAAACAAGAACTGTGAAGTGAAATTTTAATAACATGATGTTTCTCAATTTAAGAAGCTACTTTTATATTAAAGCCAATTAGAACAAGAACTGAAATGCAGAAACAAATCTACTCTGTAACAAAATTATTTGTCTTGTTTTAAGATGTTACCAAGTACATTGGCAGATGATTTTATTTGATTTAAGTTTTGTTTCCTCATGTAGTTTTTTTTTTTTTCATGTAGATTTTTTGCATTTTGGTTTTGTCTGCCACTGTAGACACATTTTAATTATGTAACCTATTTTTTATTTAAATGTATTTTTATTACTACTGAATTTAAATTTAATTTATATACATTTCATGTGTTTTTTTTTTTAAGTATACATATATATTTTAGATTAGTAATAAGTAAGCAAGAGCAAGTATAAGTAATAAGAGCAACTCCTTATTCAGTGTTGTATGTGCAGGATTACAGCTTTCCTGATGATCTTGGTGTATCATATTATTTATTTATCTAAATCTTTGTGTATTTCATATAGTTATTAAATTCAACAAATCATGATTTGGATTGGCTGAAATAATGTGTGTTTTAGTGGGCCGCGGGACACTTTGATTTGGACAATTTGGGCCCCGAGGTCAAAAAGGTTGAGAACCCCTGGTATAGTTAACCCTCTGGGGTCGGCGGTGTCGCCGGCGATACCAACGCACTTTTTTTAAGATCAGTGTGAAACACACAAAAATAACTCTGTCACTTTTGGGCTTACATACAAGTGTTATACATCCACACAAAGTTTGAAGTGTCTACTTTTTTTCTATATTTTTCTTAATGAATACAGAACGTTGTGTTATTAGTAACAAATAAAACTATTCTGCCTCCATTCAGAAATGCGTCTGAAAAAGAGCTGTAACTTTATAAATATGTATCACACAAACATGAAACACATGTCTACATAAAGCTGAGAATGTCTATTTTTTAATGGTATGAGTAGAAATAAACGGAAATATTATCTGTTTCGCTAATCCATCTGAATGTAAGAAGAGGTTGAGTCCGTGTTGGTTTGCCTCATTATCCGAGTAATGAGACGCGATAGCCCCGCCCCCAGCCATTCACACGCAAACTAGTTTCGCTTTAGCTCACACAAACATCTCCCCACCGCATGCGTCGTCCCCGTGGAGATATAAGTGTTTGAATGGGGGGGATATGAGGCGCGAGTGATGTGATGACGTTGACGGGTGACGTCAGACCGAAACCGAAAGGACGAGCATGTAGCTCCGACGCCGTTTTGTCATCTCTTTGGTTTGCTTTTGTTTTATTTAAATGTTTTGTAACGCTCTCCACCGGGTTGCCCGGACGGGAAATAACACTGCCCAATAAAGGTTTTGGTGAGCTTCCCATCCTCTGCCTTTTTATCTTTGACGTTACATCGGGAAAAAAATGTCCCGCTATACAGTAAATTTGCGATAGTCAAACCGCGAAATAGCGAGGGATAACTGTACTTATTTTACTTTCTCTATAAAATAAATACAACGAATAATAGTTTAATAATAAGAGTAAGTCATTTCAAAGTATCACAGAATGAAAAGCTTATTAAAAATGTATGACAAATATCAATATTAAATAATCTAATTATTATTACAGTTTTATACAGTATTTGCTTTGTCTTTTTTTTGTTTTTGTCTTTTCTCTATCAAAAATATTAACTCAAAATAACTAAACCTACAGTAGCAAATATCAGTAAAAATCCATAACTCTGTGAATTACTATAGTTTAGTATATATTGAGATTAAGCTTTGAAGCATAAAACGGGATTATCCTCATGCTAACGCTCGTCTTCATTGCTCTTTAAAATTCCAGCATTTCTAATCATTTCCTCTACTGATAACAGGAACTACACTGCGCTTTGCTACTCCGCTCCAGTTTAATTTCAGTAATGAGTTTAGACTTTTCTTTTCACAGATAACGGAGCTGCACAACATCAAGAACATTACTCGGATGCCCCGAGAGACCAAGAAACACGCCGTGGCAATTATTTTCTGCGATGAGACGTCAAAGACATTTGCCTGTGAGTCAGGTAAGAACCCGTTTTTTATTTATTCTACATCAGAGGAAATGTGTTTAGGTCACAAAAGTGCCATCCGGTCATTTTTAGCTTTGAATCTACACGTTTGGAAGTAAAGAAAGGGGCCAAGGGGGCTGAGGGCTTCTCATCCTTGTGTGTTTCCTCCGAAAACACGGACAACTGAGGCTAGAGTTTTCTAGAAAATGGCTTTGATTAGTTTAGTTGATGAATAGATAGTATTTGATCAGAACTGTTTGCTGGTTCAGTAAAGCTTGATTTGCTTTTTCTTTAGCTGATGATTCAGAAATGCGATTTGCTCAAGGTGTGAATAAATATTTATATAACTTCATAATTAGAACTGCATAACTTAGAAATGTAGTACACTTAGGTTGTCAAAAAACTTGATTGTTTAAATTATGCATCATTAAAATTAATATTTAGAACAGTAATAATTACTGACACAGCAAGACAATAGAATCACAGACACACACGCACACACAAGCGCACTGTACAAAATCGAACATATGCCTATATTGTATACAGGCAGACACGTACCTCACACACACACACACACACACACACACACACACACACACACACACACTACTCTATATACACAAACAAGAATAATAAGCACACACCATCAGGGGTCCGTCTCCAGACCATAATTGACAAGACTGTGTCTTATTTACGTTAAATGTAAATAAAAAGATTAGTAAATATTGTGCACGTCCTCCGTGTCGTCCCACTGGATCGCACCCGCTCCTCATTTGCATACTTTCAAAACCGCGGTGCTGAGATCTTTTTAAATGAATTCCACTCACAGTGGCTTTTAGAATCCAGAAGCAGTCGGGGGGACGGGGAAAAAACTCGCTGTGACTTTTACTCGCACCAGATCTGTCCTTGACTTTCCATATTTTCTTGCAGAAATCCCAGGTAGGCCGTCGATCAGCAGGACAGGAAGCCGGAGGAGAGGGAAGGAGGAAATGGGAGTGGAGGAGAAGCAGTGGAGTGGATGAGCACCGGGGAGCGGTGCGATGGACCCGGTGGGATATCATTAGCACCTCTGGGGTCTTCCGCACTGCTGAAGGGGGGAGAGGAATGTTCTTCCGAATCCATTAAACACCCCCAATGCCCCCCGCTCGGCCTCCACTCCCCTGTTCTCTCTTCCGAAGCAGGATATTAATGTGAAGCCGTTAGGGCAGACGGAGGGCGTAAACGAGAGCTGTGCCCGATAAAGGCCTACTAGAGGACTTAACACCGGGGCCAACACACTGTGTTTGCTTGTGTACCAAAACTGTCAAGAATGTGTGCGCGTAATTTAAACGTGCGCAAAAATCTACGCATTCATGTGGCAGAATCTGTCACAGTATTTCTAGAAGTGAAGTACACGAGGGTTCACTAATACATCTGCTTAATTAGATTTCAACTCCCATTTTACTGTAGAAAACCTGGACATTTTATAGCCTGTGGGCGTGATTTGTACCTGTCTGGCCCTTGGATCACGTACAGTCCTTTTGTCACATATGGCTCTTTAAGCCACTGTTGGGTGATCTACATGTCGCCCTCTTCGACTACGTGTCTCACATAGCCATCTTGTCATCTCTGAACACATACGTTTCTTTGACCATCCCTCTCAGGCCTGTGGGACATGTACGGTCCATCAGTCATTCCTTGCCGACCTCGAGGGTCTCAAAAGGCGCCAGATAACTTACATGCATAGCATAAAAACTGTGTGTGATTTATTGTATGAAAAATGAACATGAAAAATATATTTACCTGTACAGTGAAGCCTCGCTATATTGCGGTTTAACCATTACGGATTTACTACTTCGCGGATTTTTTTTATTACGACTAAAAGCAATATATGGCGTATATTGCCATATATTTTCCGTAAATTTCAAAAATTGCCGCGATATATGAAGACCCCAAATATTTCGTTAATTCCATAAATAATTAGTAATATCAGCTCTTACTGATGGTTCTCCAATCTGCAGCAGCTTGGCTTGTCCCTGAGCAGTCTTCTCGCGTGCACTTTGTTTGCTGCTACGTGACCGTGTACGCAACGTTAACCTGTGCTGTGAAAGTTCAACTTTTTGTTTTAACACCTTTAATGGCTCCCAAGCATTCTGCTTCTGCTAAAGCTGGTACTGAGCCTAAACGCCAGACAACAATTGCTGAGAAGGTGACACTTCTCGATACAGTATGTTGAAAAAAGGCAGAAGTTATGTGGCCGCTCGCTGCATTAAGAAAGACGAGGCGAACATTAGGAAGACGGCTGCCATCACCTTTAGCAAGTCAACTATTTTTGTTATCAGTAATATTTACATGTTTAATAAATACGTTAGTAAAAATGCTGTCCCTACTTCGCGTATTTTCAGCTATCGCAGTCGGGCTTGGAACCTATCTACCGCAAGGGATATAAATGAGGGATCACTGTATATACATACGTTAAATAAAAACACAACCCAACACGCAGACACACGCACACACTCACTCATTAAAGAACGCAAACAACAAGCACATCTACACAAACCGGACAGTACATTCTGCTCGTGTATCTTTACATTTGGCACAGGCACATGTACAAGGTCCGGCCGCACTCCAACTTCCCCTTTCCCACAAATTCTAGCCATATGGACCTGATGTCTTCGGCATGTAGGAACCCGACCTCCCTTGATCTGTCACTTCCACTTCCTCACCTCCCCCTGGGTAGGTTGGGTTACACCCGTGTCGCTTTGACCCGCTCTGCATTTTTCTCTCACTCGCTGCAAGAAGAGTTTTTTATTGCCAGAGAGTTTTTATTTGGACAGTTACTAAAAATGCAAAAAAAAAAAAAGCTTTTTTTGAAGCTTTACATCAGATCTAGACAGTGTCAGACCCTGGGGCCTTTTTGTTGACCTGTGTGCGTGTGTGTGTGTGTGTGGGGGGGGGGGGGGTTGAGTGTGTGTGTGTGTGTATGTGTGTGTGTTTCGATTTTACACATGGAGTCATAAATTATTATTTTATATTACCATTAACTAAAATTTCGTTTTTTTTAATGATTAGTTGTTTTTTTTATTGTACTTAAAGATGTAGTACGCGTTCTGATCCTTATCACAGACATTTATAAAACGCTTTCCAACGATACAACATTATCTTTCAACAATTATCTGAAAAAAGACATAATAAAAATAGACAAATAAAAAATAAATTGTTTTGCTTTTTGATTTACACAATCAACGACCACAACAATAACCTCTAATGCTAATTCCATTATATTTTTTTCAAATTTATACTGGGTGACCGTTTTATATTGAAATTTTCTTGGGAAGGCAACATTATTTGAGATAATATTGTTGTGTAATTAGGAGAACCTATCACACACTGCGTTATGTGTCTTTCTCACTGCACGTTGAGTCAGTAAACGTCAACGTTGAGTAGTAAACTATTCTATAGCTATGTCTATTCCCCTGTTGACAATCTCATTCACAAACACCATTTCTTTCTTTCTTACTTTCTTTCTTTCTTTTCTTTTTTACTTTTTTTTTCAATCTTTCATTCTTTCTTTCATTCGTTCTGTCCTTCCTTCCTTCGTTTCTTCTTTCCTTTTCTTTCTGTTGTTGGTGCAACGCTCTAGCGGCCCCTAGATGTGACGACGGAATATCACAGCATTTATAAATATACAAACTTTTTATATTGTTTTATATTTAGACACTTTATATATACAAAACAATGTTAATAAAAAACAGTCTTCTGTTATTAATAAGGCATTTGTGTACTAAATGTTTGAGAATGCTTTGCATTTTTTTCTTGTTGTGTCACTGAATGTGTTTTGCTGCTGCTCATGTCAGTGTAAAACACAACACGTCCATTTCTCAATAAATATATTAACATAGACATTTTTCATAACGAACAAAAATGTAGTAGAATTAAATGTGATTGTTAAAAATTTGGTTTTAAGAAAACCAAAAGCTTTATATATATATATATATATATATATATATATATATATATATATATATATATAAATAATCTCACACAAATTTCTGGAAAAAAATGTCATCAAGGTTGATAAATTGTGGGTTATGCTCTTTTTACAATTTTACACATCTGTAAAAACTGGTTAACATGAATGATTTGAATCATTAACATAAAAAAAAAAACTCTTAAAATATCCATAATTGACCAGTACCAGTTCAGAAAAGAGCAAGTGTGCGGTTTATTGCGTTTGAGAAAATCTAGACTCAAACTTCATATTGAGAGGCAGAGAGCGCACAGACCAGACTGGTCGATAATAATTCATTGTTGCTTATTTTCTTTATCGATTAGTTGTTGCAGCCCTAATGCGTTTTATTTCCTGTTCCCGCCGTTCCCATTTCCTCGGAGAGGAGCGTTAACCACGTAAAGATGTTGAATCTGCAGGTACTGTGGTTCCAGCGGCCATCTTTGTGTTTGTGCACTAAGCTGCCTAAGCACTTGGGAGTTTGCCATGCTGATGAGGTATTTGTTTATCCAATTTTCCACTCAGTGCTCCCAAAAGTGTGCGTGAATTCAGACACACTTAAAGGTCACTCTCTCAAGAGAGAGGCCATGCGCGAAATCCAAAAAAAAAAACCTTGCGAAAAAAAGTGTCCGCGAGCGTTGTGTTCCAAGCCTGCATGGGTCTGTGCGCTTCACTTGTGTGTTCCTGTTTTACGGGGACGTGGCGTTCTGTTCACAAGCGCATTTGGCACCAAACACTTCTTATGTTTTCTGGTTGATTCTGGACTGGCGCCTGCCCTCATTCCACCATGCGAAATGAAAAGACAAAATCAGCACTGATAAATTCACAAACGCTAATTGGGACGCACCAAACAGCTCTGAAACAGCTCTCAGTATTTCAGCTTGACCCAAACCTAACGCCACAAATCCGCCCACGAGCCGGCGTGTAATTCGACTAATCTCTGAGGTTTTACGTCGTTCGGACAGAACTTGTCTCGTTGTAATCATTGGTAATATCAGCTTTCAGTTGTTTTTCTTTGTTCCAGCTAAACTGCATTAGGTTGAGTGAATGTTAATTCACAGGGTTTATTCATTAGAAACGTTGTTGTTTAATGTCTTAGCCACGGGCTTTTGAAGAATAGAGGGTTTAATCAAACTAATTGAAATACAAAACCATGCAAATTGCCTTATAAAAATGCATAACTGATACCGAACGGTGTGTGTTTGCAATGCAGTGCTAGTTTATTTAAAATAATACGTTTGGGAAATCTATCAGCTAAATATCAATATGCCAGAGAAATAAAATCACACTCGGCCAAAGTTCAAGTCTATTTTTTGAAGCTAATCTTTCTAGTTGCTGAACTGTTGCTGCAAATGCAACGAGTCGGTGGATGAACAAACCCGCAAACAAGTTGCTCTTTTAAAACAAATGCACTTCAATTAGCTACGATTCAGTCCTCCAAATAAACCGGATGTTTTGCGTGGTCATTGATCTGGATTTTAATGAGTCATGTATGACTTACAGTTCCAAAAAGGGCAAATCTATTTACTTGCTAGATGCATTAATGCTTAATCTGTAAATGTGTTTGTTTCTTTTCTAATCATAGTACTGTGCTTGCACTTTACATGGAATTAGGATCAATGTCACAATTTAGAAATTCTATCCTGGATAGAACTTTGTGAAGTTATGCAGTGAGAAATTTGTGAATTGTATTTGTGCAGTTGGCCCTACCACTGATGCTGATTGGCAAGATCTAATTGGCTATTCTAGTAAACTGTTCAAGTGTTTAGCACAACCAAACTTTACAATGTACGTAATGTAATTCCAGCCAATCAGAAACCAAGATACCAATATCTCGATCAATACTCATTAGTCTCCCTGTGTTACTGCTTGCTCAATACAAACCATAGTTACGTTGTGTCATATGTCCAACCAATCAAAGACGAGGATGACAACGTTTTGACTAATCATTAGTCTCCCTCCATTATTGCTCATTCAATAAAATCCAACATTACAATCAATGTATCATAATTCCAACCAACCAAAAACAAGAAGGCCAAATTCATGACCAACTACGTCTTCCCATATTATAGTCAAAGCGTTTATTGTCATGTGTATTGATTGCCTACACAATGAAATTCTTACTTTGCTGCTCTTACATTGAGTGCCAGGGTAAAAAAAGCACAGTATATACATGAAGCAGTACAGTATATACACAGAAGAGTAGAGAATATAAATGACATAAAACATGCAGTGCAAAAAAACTGAATATGCAATTAGGGACAGTGTATTGTGAAAAAAGTGCAGTACATTCCAACGAATTATGATGCTTTTTTCCAGGCAAAGATGTCAAACAACTGGCCAAATATTAAACTCTCAGCATTACTGCCAAAGAAAGTGTAAAAACTAACCAATGATTGACAAGTAGGAAACACAGCACTACAACACTATTGACTCTTAGCATGAAAAACCAACCCCAGGTCCCTGGTTAACCCAGAAAATACATTCATCCCTACAGCGTGTGCTTGTCTGTAATCATGAAGATATGAATGTGTGTGTGTCCGCAGAGCTGGAGGCGGAGGAGTGGTGGAAGTTATTGTGTTTGGAGTGTTTGGGCAGCAGACTTAATGACATCAGCCTGGGAGAACCGGACTTGTTAGCGGCGGGGGTGCAGAGGGAACAGAACGGTCAGTATCCAATTAGAGCCCTCTTTTTCTGATTTCAGTGCTTTTTTCCCTCTCCTTTTACTCCCCAAATGATTCTATTAAGGGGAGCAAATGTGTTTGTTAAACCCGGTCCCTCCAGATCTGTTCTCATGTTTATAAATAATGTGCTTGGACCAAGGTTCTTTACTGAGCACTAATGGGTCCTGCCGCGCATCAGAGCATCAGGCCGTAATGAAGCTTGTCATAGAGATGGATGAGATTATGGCGCAAAAGAAAAGCGGGATGAATGCACATGGCACCTCAGTGACAAATTGTTAGGAAAATGAGAGGGAATATCGCAACAGTGTATTTAGCTAACATATTTTCCAAATTGTTCAATTCTAGTAACTATCTATTTAAATGTATCTATTTAACCATCTAGTAAAGACATAAAACAAGACATTTTCTAAACCCACATAATGAATATAATATATTATATACTATAATATATAAGCAAAGTTATAATTATATAATACAGTATAACAATATACAAACACGCATAGTGTATTAGGTTATAAATAAATGTATGTATGTGTGTGTGTATATATATATATATATATATATATATATATATACACGTACAGTATTACCAATTAAATAATGTTTTAAATAAAAACATGCAAGTTCTAAAGTGCAAATTATGAGGTTTAATTAGGAAAATTACTACGCTAATCATTAAAATTAAAAGTCAGTATTTTAATTGAAGTAAGATTTTTTTCAAGTACTTTTTAGTGTACCTAGTAACTTTAAACCTGTTAACTAGTTGTGTAGTTATGTCAAAACCCACACTTGTCCATATTGAGGTGGAGGGAAGTTTCAGAACGTTTCGCTCTGAGTTTGTGTCTGTATTTAATGCAGAAAATCAATAACGTTCATCTCCAACTCTTGCTGAAGCGTTCAAGCGTCACTTTACTGCAGGATCCGTTCACAGCATCATCCTCTTTCACAAAGCCAATCATCCATTCTTTTTCATAACTCGTGTGTGTGTGTGTGTGTGTGTGTGTGTGTGTGTGTATAGTCATATCAGCTGGGGGTCACTGGTATAATCGTTTTCCCAATGACGGCATTGGGAAACAACAAGCGTGGAGCTTCTCTGCCATCCCACCCTCAATTAAACCCTTCTAATGATCAAACTGGGTTATTAAATTACAGCTCATTTTCTCAATCCCGAAAATAGTCGCCACATTACATTTCCTGTTCCTCCGGAGAGACATGCAGCTTATTTTGAAGCATTAGATGTAATGAGGTGCTATTCATTTGGATTATGAAGTGCACTCTTGTCTTGTTGGAGCTAATTGAGATGATGTGGTTGATTTAGCCATTGTTGGCTCAAGAAACCCGTCTTTTCTTTTTTGATGTTAAACAAAAAAAATTTTCTGAGCCAGCGATGTCTAAGTCAACACATATTATACATGTATAATAATAATAATACAACATAAATGCCCAATTTACAGTTTAGGGATAATATGATTCCATTACAAAAATGTAGTTTGTGTCTGTCTTTAAACTATTAATATTAGTTAGTAATTTCTATATAATTGTTTATTTTATACATACGTAATAAAAAGCGCTTCCTCTTCCTTTTCTTAAACACGTGTTTGCCATTGCCATTTCTTTCCTTCAGAGAGATTTAACGTGTATTTGATGCCGACTCCAAACCTGGACATTTACGGCGAATGCACAATGCAAATAACCCATGAAAACATCTACCTGTGGGACATCCACAACGCCCGAGTCAAGCTGGTCATGTGGCCACTCAATTCTCTGAGAAGGTACGGCAGAGACTCCACATGGTTCACGTTCGAGTCCGGAAGGTAAATGCAATCATCACTCTCGATTCTGGAATCATGGCTTATCCTCACTTCAATTGGGATTTTTCATAGGATGTGTGACACAGGTGAAGGCTTGTTCACCTTCCAGACCAGAGAAGGTGAGATGATCTATCAGAGAGTTCATTCGGCTACGCTCTCCATCGCAGAGCAGCATGAGCGAATCATGATGGAGATGGAGAAGAGGTCACAGGTATGAGTTTGCCAGTTTTGTTTGCCTAGCCACTGATTCCTGACGTCTTGCTGTCTACACAAAGTCAATGCTAAATTATAATAGTTTATTTATATTTTGTTTAATTCACTGTAAAAAAATGCCTTTAAAAAGGGTTAGGGTTTCAAATGAATATATATATTAATGATACTGATATATATATATATATATATATATATATATATATATATATATATATCAGTGCTGGGACCATGTTACAATTGAAATATTTGCATTGCAATGTTTATTTGAATATATATTCTATATGGATGTGCAATACAAATTTTAACATAGAAGCAAATAACATAAAATAAAAATGTATTGCATAATCAATTTCTTTAGGTTGTGTTTCTATACTATGTAGGTTATAACTATATCCTAAAGTTCTTGCCAGCTCATCAAGAAAATTATTTAGCAATATTGCTAAATAACTACTTAACAACAATGGCACAGAAATGCCATTTGCCATTTTTAACATCATTTTCTCATTGGAATGGAATATAGGTTATTTTCCCAATAACCCCGTGAAGCGAGTGAAGTTGATGAATGAAGCAGTTGCCCGGTGCGATCGGTCTTTCCTGCGCTGTTTGAACCGTGCCGCCGCTCGCTGGCAGAGAATCTGTGCTGTCATCTCTCAGGCTTTCAGTGAATCTGATGAGATTTGACCATATGGCCCTCAGCTCAGATCTTCCCATGCAGGACCTTCGCCAAACTGGCTGGTACCGCTGAACTACAGTTGGAGTCTTGCTTACAGTCTAGCAGGTTAAATGCCTTCAATAAAAAGCTTTAATGAAAATCTTTCCTGACTGGACCAGTGACACCAAAGGTCATTGGTTTCATTGCCATGCAAAGATGTTTCAGTCTATAATAAGTATGTTTCGATTAAAGTGCCTATATATATTAAATAAATGCATAAAATGACTTTTTGACTTTGACTTTAAGTGACTTTGGATACAAATGCTCTGAAAAATTGATGATTTGTTTTTCCTTTAAATCCTTGAGAAGAAACTTAACCACCATTGGTTAGCCACCGACACCACCGAGTTTTTTTTTTTTTTTTTTTTTTTGCAAATATCAACTGGGTAGATTAACTTTTTTGCTGTGGCTAAAAGTGACTAAAAACATCTATATATACAGTGTAAATGTATGTATATATAAAAATCTCTTTTTTCCTGAGACTCCATCAACAAAACCTGGTGTTTGCAACACCAAATGTAATTGCTTTGAACCCTAAGGAAAGCAGGTCGTTTTATTGTAGAAATATAATGAAAAGTTGCTTTGGATAGAAGGGCCTGATAAAGGTAATAAACAACAGCAAGGCGATTTCTTCACAAATAGCTGTAAAACATCAGCCGCTGCCTGTCCTCCGTAATGATCAGACCAGGCTAATGGAGGCGTTCGCTTTATTGTCTGGCTAGGCCTTTGAAATCCTCTTGCCGTAAGCTCTTTCCAAATGATCCGAGTGGAAATATAACCAACGTAACCCAATGATTTTCTGCTCTGCCTCACAGACTCTTTCAAACGAGAGCACATTAACAAAGTCGATATCTCTTCCGCGGAGCGCTTACTGGCATCACATCACGCGTCAGAACAGTGTGGGAGACATCTACAATTACCAAGGTAAGACAGAGCTCCTTCACACTCTACAGCTCACTCTAAACGCCATCTTCTGACATATTCAGTCCTTCTGACAAACACACACACACACACACGGAGAACAGCACTTAGCCTTTAGCTCGGATTGAGTAATCAATTCCACAGCTAACTAAGTGATAATATAGAAATGCATTTGCTCTTGTGGCCTGTTGCTATCTGTCAGTCTGTAAGCACTGGATGCTTTGTAAGGATGTAATCCGGTACTTTACAGAGCATGAACCAAACGCTGAAGGTTTCCACGGCGAGTCGGCTGCTGATTCGCGAGAAATATATATTTATGTCATCAGACCTTGCAGGTCCAATGTTTGTTTATTCTTCTTTTAAACAATATGTTTTTATGAAGATATTGCTTATTCCACATCAGATTTATATACATATATGCAAAGCTGATAAATACCTTTCTACTTTTGAAAAAAGGCCCTTTTAAATTTACAATGAGGATTTCCCTTTGGCATAATTACATTTTAATTGTTGTTTTGTCTTATACTTAGCTTTTCTTTGAGCAAAGTATAAGACAAAATACTTAGTTTAGTTACACTAGGTCACAGGTTCAATTTCCAAGGAAAACAGAGAGACCATATTACAAGTCACTTTAGATAAAAAGCAAATACTTAGAAGTAAATGTAATAAATATTTGAACTGTGATTTCAATCTGGAATCACTATCGGATTGAAACGTAAAAGTTGAAGTTTCACAGGATTTTACTTGTTTTTTTAAGCGTCATAAAAACACTCGTATCCAACCCCCATTCCACTCAAATATAAATACAACGTTTAATTGTAAAAAAAATACACGTTGTTACGTCCCAGGACGTATTATATCTAGTAAACAGGAAGTAGTACAAGAGTAATAGGCACGGCAGAAACCATTCCACATAAAGATACTAAAACATATGAGGACATCATCACAGACACGCAAGGTTTGACGGCTCTTTTGGCAGAGGATTTGCATCAGTAATGGGTGAAATAATGTTTCTGGATGGCTCCAGCTGTGGCCACATCTGCCTACGAGAGAACCAGCCCTCGAAGCTTCATCTCATTCATCACGCCGGAGCTTCTATTGTTGAGATGCTGGTCTGATATACTGTAGCGCATGTTCCCCCTCCTCATCAGCCTTCCTCAGAAACACCAAATCAGCAGAAAGCTTCTCTTTTTTCAATGAATAAATTGAGTACATCTCCATGTTGAAGGATGGTGTGTTTAGGTTGAGGAGTCGATGAGCGCGAGCTCTCAGTGAGAGGAAAATGAAAATATTACAAACATCTGTGCCAGGCAACATTACGCTTTTCACCCATTTTGCTGAATAGAGAAGTTTACCACCTGCGTGCACGTACGTGTAAAATTATGCTTTTTTATGTAATAATCCTGTTTGTACAGACAGGCAGACAGACACATACACACAGAATGTTCCTTAAAATGATGAACACTTTTTAAATTTGCTCAGAGATGCCACTACTAGTATTTATTTTCATTTTAAGATAATCTTATGCCCAACCAGACTCCACTTACAATCTGAATCATTCATGATGACAACATTTATGGGCGGAGTTGGACTCTCTCATGATCTGCTACTTTATTTATTAAAAATTACGATGTTTTTTGGGCTACAAGACATTGTTTTATTTTTCACTCTTTTAGATTCTTTTATTTATAAATATTGTCTTGTACTCCAATACTTTGTTTGTATTTTCAAACATATTTTTTGGCTGCGTTTTGCGAAGCACGACTTGTTTTATATGATTACATTTCTATTAATGGTGAACCTTATAATTTACCACGCCTTAGAGTCCATAACATACGGTATACAGTAAAAGCATGACATAACAGCACACTAATTCTCAACTAACAAAATGTAAAATTTCATAGTAGTTTTTGTCATGTATATACTTTAATCTTATATTTCAACTTTAACTCTCAAATCTCACACTAAGTCTTATTTTCAGGTGATTGCTGTGTGTGTGTGTGTGTGTGTGTGTGTGCGTGCGTGCGTGTGTGTGTGTGTGTGTGGGGGGGTGTATGTGTGTAGTTGTGTGTGTGTGTTTGTGTCCTATAAATGTTTGAAAGTGTTATGTTTTTTTGCAATCAAATCTCATTTGAATTTCCAAGTGATTTTTAAACTTTACAATTTTAAACTTTACATTTTTAAACGTATGTATTCGCCTACGCCCAAAGAATCCGTACAGGAATGGCAGACTTTCTGTCATTCTGTGAACAGAAGAGAATCTCTGCAAGCGTTCTTGCGATCTTCATTCAGGTGACAGATAACACACCCGGGCCAAAGTGGCAGCATATATTTTGTCAGAAGATATATTTGTAGTCTGCTGCAATGGATTTGCTGACTAAAGTAATATGAGTCATATCCCTGATAAAAAATGAATCACCTCCTTCCTCTTTGCCTTCAGGACATGAAGCTTATTAAATACTTTCTGGAACATATATAGTCTTTTATTTTAGATTAATGTAATTTATTTGAGGACTTTAATTATTTAATGTTGCATTGGACTGTCAATTTTTATTTAAAATTACAGACAGATCAATGTCAGACAAAAAGACAGATAGATATACTGAGTAGATCAGATGAATAAGACCGATGATAGGTGTGCCAGATACATGTTAGAGAGATAGACAGACAGATATGGTGGGTATAAAATAAACGAGAGGCGAAAAACAGAAATGGATGGATTAAGAAACAGACAGACAGTTGGATGAATCAATGGCTCGACAAATTGACCCATTAATGATGGATAGATAGATGGGTGACAGACAGACAGACAGATAGAAAGATTTGAGAAATGTATTTACATGGACAGATAGACGATGGAGAGACGGTTGGTTGGTTGGTTGGTTAGTTGGATGAATAGATATACTGTAGATGGACAGATTGACACAAGAATGAGTGGATAGACAGGAGGATGAAGTGTTTTTTACTGTAAATAAATGATGCTTAATACATGTATTTGTATTGTGTTTTTAAATTATTTTAAATGTATTTACGTAAATGTTAACTAAATGTGAAACGTCATTTATTACCCTGGAGATCCTATAGCTGTGGTTTTACATCTCAACACATTCTTTTATTCCCATGTTTACATTTGTTTTTCTCATTCGGAGGAAAGTTTCTCTTCCTGCAGTCACTCTGCTTTCAACATAAGCTCGTCTGAGAGCCGAGAGAGACAACTCTGTCCATACAGCGACTCAGAAACGTCCATCTTCACACACTTCAGCATCTCGCTAATCCAAAATCAATACGCGGCCGACTCCATCCGTCTACGGCATCACGTGGACACGCTCGTGGGAAACGGCTGGTTGGTTTCCTCCGCACTTGTCCCTTCACACTCTGGCCTGTCGGAGGTTGTGCGGCGTTTGCTGAACTAGTGGATTTGCGTTAAGTGCTTTTCTGTTGCTCTCGCTAATAATAGCTGCAGTTTAAAATGCAGAAGCGTGTAGATGTTGCTGACAACAGCCGTTACTCTCCTAGGAACCGGTGTAAACTGTGTTTATTTGCTTATTTGCTATTAATTTGAATTATGGAGCTTTCGCTATTATTGTATTGAGTTGTTGTGGAAGAAAATGAATGGATGGAGTGTTTTGTGGTGCTATAATATTGTACAAATATTTACATTTTTTTAATTATTATTAATTTTTCATTTTAATTTAGAATTGTTTTATTTTTTATTCTTTTTTATTCTTATTTATTATTTTATATTTTTACAACACACACACACACACGCACACACATGCGCTATTCTTAATAATAGAATATTGTAAAAAATATTTTCAAATTTGTTCATTCAAATTTGTGAACTTGTATATTTTATGCATTAATTGTACACAAACTAATATATTTGCAGTAATGATTTTATATTAATAACTATTATTGAATTTTGATTGAATATGACATTTTACATTTATTTATTTTTTTTTTTTACAAAATGCTTTCATCTAAATTGACTTACAGAAAGATCTGATCAGGTTTAGTGTCTTACGCAAACTTTAGTTGTGGTTTTTACCTGAGATTCGAAACTGAAACCTTTTGGCCATAAGTTCGTCTCACACTAGACTAACTTCTTTATCTGAAGTCACAGAGTCTGTGGCTCTGCTCGGGCGTTCAGAATCCTGGTTGCACTGATCTCTGGCTTCACCTCTTCACCATCAATATCCTTTACATTTCAGGCGGGTTTGCTGGCCAATTAAAAACAAGGATATCATGGTTCTCAAAAGTGGAACTGGTCCTTTTGGCATTGCATGCAGGTGACATGTCCTGTTGATAAATGTACAAAAAACTGGTCAACGGCAGAAAGTATAAAGAGGTTCAAACTTTCTGATGTTCTGCCTTTTTTCGACCTTGTAAAACACAGTGAACCAACATCAGCAGATTACATAGCATCCCAAACCATCACAGAGTATGGAAACTTTATACATGATCTTAAACTTTACAGTCTTTGTCTCTTTTCTCCGGGACCCAGATTTCCATAGGGAATGCACAATGTACTTTCAATAGAAAACATAGACAGCAGAAGTCCAGTCCGTTTTTGTCTTTTGCTTAGACGAGACGCTTCTTACTCTGTTGTTAATGAGTGGTTACCTGTGTTTTGCATATGTCTGTGCATAGTCGTTAGCACCCATTTTTTGAAGAGGTTTTGTTTCACAATCATCTCCAGGGTGTTGATATCCCTACTACTTGAAGACTTTATTCTATCACATGTTTTCTTCCCTTTGTGTCTTTGAACATCGATTACCGTCTGCAACAGCCAGCTTCTTTTGCAATGACGTACACCATGCTAGTGTAGACTACAAAACTAGAAATATACAACGGAAAATTCCAGACTATATTAAAATTGTGAAAGTGTAGAAGTAATATATCCCTGAAACTATACCCTTATTAGTTTTAATAAAACATGGTCATGAATGTTTCAGACTGTGTATTTACCTCTCTATCTTGAAGGTCAAAATAATAGTTTTGTTGATATGCAAAACCGAAAAGAATTAATATGCAAAACAGATGCTTAAACAGAAGCAGAAATCTTCTGGATGCCAAGGCCTCGGTTTGATTCCTGGGGAATTTAACTAAACACATTTTCGAACCTTGAACACAATTTGTCATGATGTAAGAGCGGAAGGATTCTTTTTTTTCTCTTAATTTTGTGTTTTTTTGTCCTGATGTTATTTATTCTTCAGGCTTGTCGCATGAACTTTATCTTTTTGTCGAGTTTCTCAGTTTGTGTTAAAAATAGTTTCTCGGTTCCCTGGTGCAAACAAGGTATTGCCTTTGTTATGAGGAGCAAAATAGCGTGTAGGCTCCAGGCGTTGAAAAAATTGTGTGTGTGTGTGTGTGTGTGTGTGTGTGTGTGTTTATCAGCCTAGTGCTGTTTATCTGTCTATTGCTTCATTTCCCCCTTCCTGTAGAGCTTCGTGCCATCTTAGTTCACACACACACATACACACTCACTCACACACACACACACACACACACACACACACACACACACACACTATAATTCCCCCTGGTGGTGGTACAACATGTTTAGTAACTCACAGTCCGATCAGTGCCTGGACTGTCCCGGAGTAAATTTAGTCTTACACACACTACATTAAATTATTGTTATTATTTATATTTTAATATTTCATTAGTGTGTCATTGTCTGGATAATGGCAACAACTCTAATTCTTAATAACAATAAACATATGATACTTAGTACTATTAAAAACATTAATTTTATTAAAGGTATAATTGGGTCTAATCATTCAACAGGACAGTGCATTCTAATGTTAAAAAAAAAAAAAAGATTGTATTTTAAAACTGGAAAATACGTTGCCTTGAATAAATGTCAAATCCCCTAAACACATATATACAATTTAAATTGAATTTACTATTTCACATAGAATCTATTGTAATGGAATAAATCCATTTCAGTTTGTTTCTAGGACACGTGCAAATCCAGCATCTGGAATATTAGTGAAACTTAAGTCATTCTGGCAAACGTTGGTTAACATATTAAATTCAACCAAATTCATTACATGTTTTATTTACTTCCCAATGAATTTCACACAGGTTCGCGTCTACATTTCTGCAAAAAAAACAACCATGAAAAGCCTTTTTTTTCTTCCTCCTGCTCTCAGGCAATTGAGAAGACGTAGAATAATTATGTCAATTAAAAAACAAAGAGCATAAAAAAGACTGAACATTTGAAACCAAGTTGTAACAATTGCAGTAAAACAATGAGCAACAACATCTGAATCAAACACGGAATGTGTCATCTATGGTTGTCTTTTCATAATTCATATCGAGTTGTCTAAAACAACTATTTATTTTTGCATGTTTGTGTGGTCATGCAAGGTACATCGACATTTTATTTACACATAAATCATTTAGGACACCTGTGGCCTAGTGGTTGAGAGTTATACCTGCAACTCAAACATTTCAGATTCGAACCACAGTCTGGTGGGAGTGTCTTTGAGCAAAACCCCGAAAATAAGGTTTATGTTTCTTAAAATAAGCAACCTATTCAACATGCGAAAGAAAAAAAGTGGTCACATTCAACAAAACAAGCAATTTTCCTGTAATTAGGGCATTCAGAATCAAATTTAGAAAAGTAGGCTATGTTCAAGTAATTAATTCCGGTTTACGTTCCAAAGAAAAATCAGCAAAAAGGCAACACTCTTTTGATTAATTATTGGACGTTTCACAGAATATGTTGTAAATCTCGTTTGTGTCCACCAACAATTTGACTTTTCGAATTGTTGTCGACATTTCACAAGCAAAGATCCTCGAACAGCCAATAATTAGCAATCATGTTTCCACAAATTTTAGGATAGAGGCTGAAAAATCACGTTTACTTTTCCCACTGGAAGTGATTCGCTGGAGTTCTAAAGTCCCACGCCATGTGCTCAGGGCCGTGGTTTTGAGTTAAAGTGCTGTATGTGGAATATAGATCCTAAAAACCCCCATTCCTCTGCATCGTCTACATGTGAAACAGGTGTCCTCAACCCACCCTAGATATTCTAATCCCCCTCATTCATAATTGATCACACAGTCACCTCCAGAAAATGGAGTTCAGCCTTCTTCCTTCCTGCAAACACGCCAAACACTGACACAGTGGAAGGTGCCAGAAATGCTTCACTCCTTGGAGGACCAGAGAGCTGGTATTGCGTCTGAGGCGGTGCAAGAAAATCCATGCTCTGAGATGTTATTGCGTTTCAGCCTCCCAATAATCGTCGGATTTTTGTGTTTGTGCTTTTTTCCAAGGAACGAGTTTGACAATGACACTGATTCCCCGGGCACACACGTTTCAGAGCTTTCTCTCCGAGAGGACGGACGAGGAGAAGAGCCAGGAACAAGCAACAGCGCCCTCCGGTGGCCATGACAGGAACTGCTAATAGACGTGCACTGTAACAGCTCGACGAAGCCAAGACTCCTGGACATTCCATAGCTTCGGAGCTTACACTACACATGTACAGTATGATCTATATATGTATGATCTATTAATATCATTTGTAGAACAGCGTGTACAGAATATACAAACGCCTCTTTTGTAAATGAATGTGGGGGGAAACATGCCAAAAAGTTGTACAATAGAATTTATTTTCCTCGAGTTGGACTTTCAGAACCTTTTTTTTCCGATTGGTTGTAAATATGTAAGTGCTGTAACACGGGTTTTGAATTGCTGACTGTATAGTGAAGGACACTTATGAAGTCTTTGTCATAGTATGTGTGTTTATGTCCAGCACCCTGCACTTTCCAGTTAGAGCTTGTTTTGCACCTTTTGATTTACGGTTTTTGCATATTGTGTTTCATCAAATTGTACGTAGATGCCTGCAGTGTGAAGTTTAAGAGGATGTTTTTTTTTTTATTCCTAATTTAATAGTTCACCAAGAAAAAACTTCACATAAAGATGTTCTTGAAAAACATTTGGTTGCCTAGGTGATTCAAACTTAATTTCTAGGATTAAACAAAAATTTAAGGGATCTTTTAGCATGAAGCTACAGGATTAATAAACTAGATTTCTAGTATTTCACTATAATACTATATATATATATATATATATATATATATATATATATATATATATATATATATAATACTATAGGGTATGAACAGTAGATACACAAATGTGTAAATCTGTGAAAATAAATTCCCATGTTATGTACTTTAATGTAATATACAAAAATGTTTTATTTCACATTGAAAATCTGCATCAAATGTAAAAGGTAAAATTTGACAGTGCTAACTAACTAAACGCTAAATCGTTTTCAAAAAAACACATGAACTCTTCACCCATAACTACTTTATTAAAGTAATGAATTAACTTGCGAGTAAAATTAAAACTATTCCTCAAATATTTATTTTTCGTGCCAAAAATATGTTGAAGCAATTTTTGCACTAAAATATTGCAACGTTGTTACGTTATTGTCATAAAGTTACGTTATTGTCATCGGCAAATATAGAAATAATAAACAAATGAGACGTTGGAACATTTAAGTGGACAAATAAGAAACAACGAATCAAATGTTTTTAGTCATAAAAAAAGCTAAATTTTATAAACTTACAATTTTTGACTTTTTAAACTACAGAACTAATAACAAAAAGTAATTACGTATATGTAATTAAGGACTGCATAATTACGTGCTGTACAGGATTGTTCTTCCTATATCAAATCCTAATGTTAGAACAACCAACACTTTTGATGAACTATTCATTAGTGCCCCTCCCCCTCCCCCCAAAGCTGGAATTAATAGAAAAGTTGCATGGAAGTTGTCTAGTCACTGGATAGGGAGTGACCCCGAACCTCCTCGTCTTGCACTGCGAAAGAAGTGCCTTCAGATTCTCTGTCTCACGAAACCATCCTCTCCGTGTGACTCGACGAGATGAAAAAGCAACCAGATTATAAATTGCTCAAGAAAATGATGGGAGTTCTAGAAGCACATAACAATGGCAATACTTCTAAAAAATCCTACAATGCGCATTCGTTGAGTCTCGACTCGGTCTCGTAGCACTTGAATGTAAACCGTCATTGTCTTAGAGTTACTTTAGTGTGTTTGTGTTTGGAAAGGGAAGGTCTCAGTTTCTGGAGGACATTTGCTCGACACTGTGTTTAAAGTCACGACATTGTAGATTTGACGCACAAGTTTTCAGGAATAATTTTATTCCGTGTGTGTTATTTATGTGTCGTGTGTGTGTGTTTTTATTCTTTTCATAGCTTTGTGTTGTTAATTCCTCCATGTGTTACACCATGGCATTATGTAGAAGTCTGCTGTGTGTGGAAATGTCAGTGTTTAATGGATAAAAATAAACTGAATGGTCTTTACGTAAAAGTCAGTGTATTTCTGCTTCATGATTGTAAAACAAATGGTAATTTCCAACAGTGAAAACAAAAAACAAAATTTGTACAGTATATAAAGTTGACATGCTTTCCCACGATGAACTGTAAAAATAAAAAAAAACAGCAACTCGCCGAAATTACACACATTTCACCCTCCTGTGAAAACTACACACTCCTGTGTGAGTGTATATGTGTGTATATACATGCATGTTACAGGCAAGTTGTGAAATCAGTTTCAATGTTTCAAGGCAAACTGAAATGTTCAGAAGCACACACACATACATAAAGATGCTTTTATTTATTATTTATTGTGTGTGCTTTCTTATGATGGTCATATCAGCAGCAAAAATGCATAGAAACGAGTTTACGTCTCAAGGTCCGTCCTGTATATTTTATTTTGTGTTACAGTTCAAAGGCTGAATGCGTTTTGTCAGACGTGATTGGTGAGATATAAAAACACCTCTGAAGAACTGGAGGAAGCGTGGCTTTACTTCTGCATTAAGTCATTAGTCTTCACGCTTCACGGCGCTGGCGGACCCTCAGTGTGTGTACTTCCACTTCTACACGGGAAGAGAAACAGGTTTTGCACCGAGAAGTGTTAAATGTCGTCCATTGTTAGAATGAGTTGATCTGATGGACGTTTGAAAGGCTTGCGAGGCAGTGATGTGGATTCAGAGCGAGTGGTTAACCTGATGAAGATGATGATGGTGCCGGCTGTGACTATATGTTCTTGTATTCACTTCTTCTAATTCTAGATGCGACCTGTAGTTCTAGCTTTGACCTTTGACCTTTCGTAGGTCTCACCTTTTCTGCCTGAGCTTGTCATGAGCGCGAACTATGTGGAAATTAGCATAAATCTCTTTATCTCGACTGCGGGTGGCCTTCTTCATTCGGTCGTAGATGCCGTCATGATGGCTGAGCTGCCGTGGATCAAAGTGTATGTAAGTGGAGCAGAAGCAAGAAAACCTGGTTTTACTAGATCATTAATACTGCGATTGATCCAACACAGACATGTGAATTGTAAAATACAATCATGTTGAAGTTTATGTAAAACCATGAACAAATAAATAGTAAATCATTAATTATTGTGTTTAATAAATAATGTATTATTGTGTTTAATAAATAATAATTAAATGTAGTTTAATAAAACTAGGAACTTCTGTGAGGTGCCCTGTGTGTGTGTGCGTGCGTTTGAGACAAAAAGAGACTGACAGAAAGTGTGTGAGTGTGTGTGTGTCTGTTTGACAGGGTGTTTTGTTTTTCAGATGATGCTCAATATGACTAGTGTTCACTCAGTAATATGGCTATGAATGTACGTAATTAATAATGCTTATTTACGTTATTTATGAAAATCTGCAGAACAATTCATTGCAGTAATATTAGTGATAAATGTCATATCTTGTAGTAATTGTTTTTTAATGTAGACATACATTCAACAGTTTTTCTACAAAATATTTATCTGTGTGTGTACAAATATATGTAACATATGTAGTATATATAATTAATACATTTTTACACATTTTTTTCTTTGTTTGGTTGAAGACTAACACTAGATTAAACTCTGACAGAATATCAGCTTTTTAACTCGGTGAAGGATCAAACCAGCAGCGGGTTGTAAATGGCATGGTGTAGTTAGATGAGGTGATGGATTGGTTGGTGCGGTTTTTACCTGTCTTCTGCCAGACTGTAATTTGATTCTGTATTCCTCCCTTTTCTTCTTCTGCCTGTGAAAAGCAGTTCAGAAACACAATGACGGCCATTACACTCTGGTGGAAAGCAAACACCGCAGGCCGGAGACGGCCTTGAGCGTTCAGCAGACACGGAGGTGAAGGAGAGGTGAGGGTGAGATGGAGAACTCAATCAGCCTTCACCTCCTCACAATCACTAAAATTTTTACTGCTCGGGCATAAATCAGGATCTGATTTCCTGAAAGTAAGCCCTAGCAGACTATTAGTTCTGTTGTGGAATATAAGACCTAGTGCACTGTAACACGTAGAAAAAAGTAGATGGTCCTCGAACTGGAGATTCTGGAGATTGTGCACCATGACCAATTACTTATGTGTCATTTTTATACGTTAATTATTAATACGTCTGATCATGTTTTTTAATTTACCTTTTTTCCCAAATGATGATTATGATAATAAATGACTATTATTCATGCAATATAAGTGATTTGCAGTATATACATGTATAATTATGTGTGTGTATATACTGTGTGCATGTATATGCACTACAGTATTTTAAAATAAGTATAATATACAAAACAAATTATAAATAAAGTGTGGGTGTATATATACACACACACACACACACACACACACAGACACACATACACACTCACACTTTATATATAATTTGTTTTGTATTTTATATTTATTTTAAAATACTGTAGTATATATATATATATATATATATATTACACACACACAAACACACGTGCATAAACTATGTATTCAAGTAAAAATTTACAAGCACACACATCTTTACTTTACAGTCATTTGGCAGACATAGGTGTGTGTGTGTGTGTGTGTGTGTGTGTGTCTCACCCTCAGATCCCCGAATAACAAACCTGCTTATCCACGTAAGCAGCAAAATCATCAGGACCACCAGGCCCACCACACCTCCTCCAACGTACACGTACGGCATGTGACGGAAACCCTCAAATTCTGCAACAGTGAGACATCAGCCATCAGGTTAAGGAATCCTTTACTACTCAACTTCATTACAGGGGGGGAGCAAATACAGTACACTGGCACCAAAGTTCAAAAGTAGAGCGAAGTGACATTTTTCTATACAGATTAAAACTAAACAATATAGGGTATGTATTAATCTTATTTAATATAGCATTGTCGAGGAAAATAGAAATTCCAATAAAAACATCAATAATGGTAAAATTAGCTTATCTTAGATGACAGTAGTGGTTATCCCACTTGTCTTGAGACTTCCTTGATTTGGGAGCGGGGGTAATGCTGGGCCAGTATTAGGACACGGTCACACGGAGAGGGGGTTAATGGGTCTATCATGATTGAGAAGTAGAAACACCACCAGAGCATTCCAGGAGTTGTAGTATTAGCAGTCACATGCACTGTGTGGTACTCACGTATCGGCTCTAAATTGAATTTGGTACGGCTTTGCAGGCAAATATAGGAGTTTGACACCACTGTGGTCAACCATCAATCAAACTCCTATTGCCACAAAAATGTTTAAATTGTTTTGAGTTTGTTTTGCTTTCCTAATCACTGTCCCGGTTGTGCTTGCTCACTGCTTATAGCCAATTGTGTTAGTCACTGTTTATTTATAGTATTTGTTCAATTAGTTTTGTATGACTGCTTTTTGTAAAACATGTAAATTTAAACTAAATTTTACATCTGAGAATTTTTCGAATATATAAACAACCAACTTTAGTTCATGTTTTAGAATTATGTAGCATATAAAACTGCCTTTTTTCTGCTTAGATCTCATGGATAATAACCATAATAATTAATCTGGCTCAGGCAGTAGATGTGTTGGCAACACCATTAGTTGTGGGTTTGATTCCAAGAGCATGTAATTGCTGACTGGATCTATCACAGGTTTAAATAAGGCTTTCACTACCGTGGGCCGAGAAGGTGGTCAGCAGGATTGTAGTGGTCCGCACACTGGTGTCTGTGCTGAAGTTGCATTGGTAGAGGCCTTGGTCGTCTTTCACGATGTTGGTAAGATGTAAACTGACATCCAAAGCATCACTGCAGTTCACGGTTCCGCGAGAGCTAAAGTGACTCAGGTCAGTGCCGCCGTCCAGCTTCTGACAGGTGGCTATAATGTGGCCGCTGCCGTCCTCGGTGTCCAGTTTTTCTATGGTGACCCTGTAAACTTGGCCACCGTACACTTGATCGCATCTAATAGTCAAGCTGGCATTCTCGGTGACCATTAACTCCGTATCAGGCTGGACTGAGAATGTTGAAGTGAGGACTAGAAGAGACAAAACAGGAACATCACTGCCAGGTTAGGAATTGAGTGTTGTATTGATTTTTGAGTCCACAGCCCAAAGACTAAGTTGCAAAATGTCAAGACGATTGTATACCAGCCAATCTCAGGACAAACCAGACCATATGGCCACTAGTAGGCACTACAGCGCTCACAACATGTTTACCATAAAGCTCTAAAATATTTGTCATCAAGCTCTTTACAATAATAAAATCAAGACAAATGAACGTATATGTGGACTTTAATTTACACCAAGATTTTTTGAGCCTAAGATCGTGTCTGACTGCATGAAAAAGGCATCGATTTATCCTAATTGGTCTAGTTGCAATAACAGCAAAATAATCACGTAATTAGCAATAGCTTTTCAGTAGCTTGGCGTTATAACACTAAAAAACAAATTCATTGATTACGAGCAAGGATTTGTTACATTCTGTAAAGAATGAAAAATGGCTGCCAACGACCAATGAAAATCGAGCATTAGGTCTGATTCAAACTAAATTTCACATTAATGTTGGTCATAATAACCTTCTTGTCTTTTTTGTTGTTAAGGTACATTAATTAGTGGCTTGAAACACCAATGGTATAAAAATAATAGGGGCTCCCAATCTCAAATGGGAAAGCATGAAACGTGTAGTATATGACATGCTTAACTGCATTATTACAATTACACGATCTGATTTGCTGATTAAAAGGAAATAAATGTGCTTGAACTCCACAATGGCTGCTTTCAGCTCTATTTACTTTCACTTTCAATATAATGAAAGCGCTGGCAGATTGGCATTTCCCAGTGTGAAAGTTTCTGGGTTCACCTGCTTTTCGCACAAGCGTGTCTTTGGTCCATGACCCGTGTGGATAGGTCTGCAGAGAGCAGTGGTAGTGACCAATATCGGCCTCGGTGACGTTGAGGATGGATATGCTGCCGTCCATCGGAGTGCTCTTGAGGAACTCCACTCTCCCGTCATACGGCGGCGTGTAATTAGTACCGTACACAGGATGATAAATGGCCACGGGCCTCGGATTGGGCTTTTTAGTCCACGACACCATTGTGAGGTGACCCGTCCATGGACACAGGCAGTCCAGTACCATTCCTTCTCGGAGGTCAACGCTTGATTTAGGGGTTTTCATCTGGACCGTGTCTACAACAAAATGATGGAAAACACAACAATGTTTCTACACATCTGTATACTGTTAGAGTGCACACACACACACACACACACACACACACGCACAGTTAATTAGAAATGTAAATACAAATACCTAAATAAAAATCTAAATACTGTACACACAAACATACTTGTTTGTGCAAGTGTATACACACACACACACACACACAATCACAGTAAATGCATGTGTGTAGTGGTAGGTATGTAATATCTGTACATTTATGTGTGGTGTATATTTGTGGGTATATATATCTATTTACTACATGTGTATGTACATTATCTACATATGTTGCATATGTGAAGTACACAGTTTTTAAGTAGACATACATACACATAGATCAAACATTAATATAAATAGGCCTGTTTTTTCACTCTTAGTATTATATATTTACAATAATTCAGATTAGTAGAGTTGCTTCATATTTGTTGCTTTTAAACATGAAACTTAACAGTGACGCTGCCAGCAACCAAAACCTCACAGCTTTCTCACTTCCCTCCGTCACCACAAACACATTTCTCCTCAGCTCTGGATTTATCAGAAACACACACCTCACACCTAGAAGTCAAAATTCTATCGCCACACTAACAGAAAGCCCACCGAACTTCAACACACAAACATGGCACACCACAGCGCTGGTCAGATCGTACCTTTCAGCAAACAGTGCGACACGGCAGCGAGTGCCAGGTAGTACCAGCGATGCTTTAGTACCAGCCCCATGCTGCTCCTCAGAGACGGAATGAATACAGCATTGACTGAGCGACCACAAGCCGGAGGAGGTGTTCACCACTGTCACCTCCCCATCATCAGCACGCTAGCAACTCTTAGTTCTACTCAGCGGATACGTCTACAAAAAACTACACACACAAATGAATACACAGACATATATATAGTGAATTTGAGTTTGTATGTGTGTGTGTGTGTGTGTGTGTGGTAATAACCAGTACTGTAGATAAGAAAAACATTTGAAATGTTCACATTAAAAAATTGTTAATTTATTGAAACCCAATCACAATATTCAAAAAACAAACACGCTAAGGGCATGATCTTACAATATTCACAAAAACCAAACACACTAAACGCATGATCTTCCACAGGAAGTGGATCAGGACTTGAAGATGTGTGTGAGGTTTCTCAGGCACTTGAGAAGATAGGCGTTGGCAGGTTTCCCATTTCGCTCCAAATCTACAAAAAGAAACGTTTAGCTGGACGCCGGAGAAAATATCTGCTGCTGATCAAACCCAACATTGCCTTACCTGTCCTGGTCGAGACGAATGCCTCCTCTACCTTCAGTCTGAGGGAGGGACACTTCAAAGTGGCCTTGGCCTTGAGAGAGGAGATATGTGGGACAGGAAGACAGTTAGGTGGGACCACAAGTATGCTTGAGAAATGGCAGGAACACGTGCCGTTTGTATCTCTTGAGAGGAACTGAACGACTCTACAAGCACTGCATGAAGAACTCGTCATCCTTCATTGGGCCATTACAGAATGAAAGGACGGAGCTGGATTAATGACGGTACCTTCTGATTGTTGTGCAACAAGGCCCAGAGGGCAGAGGCTCCGAGGGTCCGTGTGTGTGACGAAGCGCTGCTTAGACAGGACACCAGCAGCTCTACAGCTTTACCTGAAATAGAAGACAGCTGGGGTGAAGATGTCACACACAGACACTTTATACATCACATGTGAGTGTGTGTACAGTGTAAGTACGTGTGTGAGGGAGAGAGAGGAAGAGATAGAGCTGCATAGTGCCATGACTGTAAGTCAAATCTCTATTTATATCTGGGTGTATGACATCACACATATGCACAATGTGCGGACGGAAATAAACATTGACACCTTCATTGAACATGGAAGCGCTGAACTGTTCCACTTGCATGATTGCAAGTGAGCTCGGATTGGTTTCCGACCTGAACGTCCGCCATGTCACAAATTGAAATCAAATTTCATTTTCCGCTTTGTTTGATTTAGAAATTGCATGCCCCCCACTCATTTTCACCTTACCAACTCTAGCACTCTTTGAAAAAAGTGTGGACACCCCTGATTTAAACAAAAAAGCCCAGTGGGGCAAACAGACACTGAACGCTCAGAAGTGAATGATACTGGGGAAGAACTCTGGTGAACTGCTTCTCATACCGTTGGCTAGCACTTTGGGCTTGTTTGCAGAGCAGAAGCAGATGTTGTGGAGAATGAGGAGGACGGTGGATTTACTGCTGGAGTGTTTGGCCTGTGCTACTCCCACCAGCAGCTCCAAAGCCCCTCTGAGCCTGAGGATCATCTGCTGTCCGTCCTCCCCAAATGACAAGTTTAGCAGCAGCCGGAGCCAGAGCGACAGAGACTCCACAGCACTGCTGCTGCGACTGCTTGTCTTCGGGATGGGAAGAGACAGGAAGTGCTGCAGGAAGTTACTCTGGAAACCAAATAGGGCGTAACCTTTTTTGAATATCAGAATTCTCAGCAATAGATGTTTCAGCTTTAGCTGGAGTTACCTTCTGAAGAATGCCTTTACAGTCCCTGGAAACTGCCAGGTTGGCCAGCACTGAGAACGCAAGACTGTGGATGTTGCTGTTGTCAGGGGGATTCTGAGAGGCCAGCTTCATCACCCCGTGCATCAGAGAATTTGTGACTGGTGCTTTAGGAAGAACAGGCTGAACCGCTCCACAGCTGCTGGTACACAAAGTGCTGCCTGCTGGAGTAAGACAAAGTCAATCCATTATAAACAGCTGAAGAAGTGGCCATGTGTCATTTAAAAGAGCTGCCGTAGTTACATTGTAGTTACAAAACCACTCTACCAAAAGGCATCTCCACCCAACCGCCTGCCCCTAACCCCCAAAACTATTTTCCTCCTGCCCCCGAAAAACATTATCACCCTAATAGCCATCTCCCTTTATCCCCCAAAAATCACTCTTCCGTATCCGTTTACCCCAAAAATCCTCTTCCACACCCCATAAACCCGCACCCTAAAACCAACCCCTAAACTCCCTTTCTCCCACTCCAAAAACAACGGCACCCTCTACCCAACCAAAAAACCCTCACCGCAAAAAAACCCTAAAACCCTTTCCCCCACCCAAAAACCCTATCGGGCTCCGTCTACCCCCAAAAATCCACTCCCATACCCCATAAACCAGGGGTACTCAATAGGCGGACTCCGGTCCGCGTCCGGACCCAGACGCGATTACTTTTGGACCAACGGCAAAACCAACATGCTACTCTTGTGATCAAAATCCAAAGG
>CM051497.1:17115026-17270921 GCA_028031935.1 Paedocypris micromegethes | reverse complement strand
CCCTCTCTCAAGCACACACACACACACACACACACACACACACACACACACACACTCTTAGGAAACAGAGATTGTGACGTCTCAGCAACATTTTCCTGCTGAATCCATCCAATATTAATCGTCCGTGTGAAAGAATGAGAGTTTGGGGGTCATGGGTTAATGAATTTTGCAATAAAAGTGACAGGAGCTGGACTATGAGTAGTGGAAGGAAAAAAAGGTGCCATTTCGCTGGAGGGCTGGCTTCATAATTGAAGAACCAACCAGCTGAACTTGAAGCTTCACCTGCTGGTCAAACAGAGCGGGAAATCCGGCACGTTTGACAGCAGACCTTTGCTAAACCAGAGGCCGACGTGCATATTATCACGATGAGGCGTATCATGCTTATCAATAGGAACAGAGAACACGCACCACTGACACAGCTGTTGTTGAAATGCTGTTTCTTCACATGCGTTCAACCACATCCTGCCGAGGCGCACAGCTTTCCGTGAGCTCAGATGCGGGACAAAGATCTGTTGTTATCTTCAGAGTAACACACACAACACACACGCCTCCATCACCAGCTCCTCTGTTTGCCCTTTCTCATAACCGGTTTTTAACCAAATTTTCAGATTTTTTTTTAACCAACATTTTCTGATTTTCCATCCCATGTCATAATTTGTTCCGCTTTTAAAACTGTTCATTATTCTCAGACAGAATTTCAATTGTGGACTAAAAACTCTGGTCTTCAATTGTAACAACTAAAAACTCTGGTTTCAAAAAATTCCTTCTCTAAGCCGACACTGCATGAACACAGTGGAACACACACACAGCAACTCTGGTCCAACTCTTGGTGACCAACCAATCACAGAGCAGGTGACCGACACACAATCACACTCTCACACGTAGGAGCCATTCTCCAAACTCCAATCCTCCTGCACGCTGAAAATAAATTCAGCTTTAGTAAAAATCATGTAAACCACAGCGTCAAGTCACTGACTATAAACCCTCGGCACACGGCCCGTGACACAAAGGCTCTTGTATGAGTTTGACTCATGTCAGCTTGGTTTCGGTGCACAATGGCTGTGACTGTAGCTCTCCGTGACGTACAGCTGCACAGAACCTCAACACTGGCTTTGCTTTTCTTCCTCCAGAGACTGACCTGCTGTGCAGTTGGCGGTGTAAACACACAGCAGCTCCAGGGTGGCTGTCATGACGGGGTCATCCAGCAGGATCCAGGGCCACAGGGCCAACAGCACCGCAGACAGATGCTGCTCCGTGGCCACACGCTGTGAAGAGACGGCCAGGATAATTAACTATTTCTACATCGCTAATTAATTCAAACATGGCGGGAAAATGTTTGGCTGAAGTTTTAATGATGCGTTTGTTAGGGTTAGCTGTTAAAGAAGATTTCTGTGTGATAAACATCAAGAAATGTAGAATAAATGGCTGTTCTGTGAACAAAATTGTTGTGTCTGCCAAGTTGAGTTAATTTCTCACTGAAGGTATGATGGTTTGAAATATCACTGTAATGTGATGAAAGTACTCTTTATTTACATGACAATATTTCTGTCGTCAAAGAACCTTCCATGACTTTCTGTGACTTACTTTGCATTCATCGTTCATATGAAGGCAATTTCGAAGCAACTCCAGATTCATCCGCAGTTCTTTGTGGATCTCCACCTGCTGAGAGCAAAGCGAGAACAGGATGTCATACCTGCTTTTTGACATTATATATATTCTGTGTCATTAAAAGGCAATTAGGGTGATGTTTTTGTGTTAATGAAAACCTAAAAATGGGGCCAAATGTGGATTATACATCAATTTTAAATATTGATGTGGATGTGACATCAGTTTAAAAAAATGTATGATGATATATTGCCACAATTTTTCCACATCTTTATCTTTATCAGCTTAAATTCGCAATGTTTTTATTCGCATGAACCAATTTCTATTTTACAATATGCAGTAAACATCATTACACAGAACACAGGTTTCTAGATTTTACCCTCTACAGAATTTATAAACACTACAAAGATAATTATAAAGTTAAACATAAAAAGATGAAGTAGTGTCTGTAGATGTCAGCATGTTTGCAGCAGGTGATGTCATGTGACCGTGGATCTCTGTACCTTCCTCTTCTGATTGTTTCTGCTCACAGAGTCTAGGTGAAGCTCAGCATAAAGTTGCTTCATATGTTCCATGGAGCTATCAATCACACCGGCTGAAACAGGAAGAATCATGAGGTGAGCATAAAAATGCATTTTGAACTGGAATTAGTATTACAGTCCTATTACATGTGCTGACAATACATGTGCTGACAAAATGTATCAAGTTTGATGATTAAATGAATTAATGTTTTCAATAAAATAAAAACAATTGGTGTCTTTTATTCACAAAAAGTAAAAAAATTTACATTTATGGATTGAAAAATAAGAAATCAATTTAAACAAACAACGCTTTTCCGGAAAACAAAAAAGAAAGAAAAAAAAAAAAAAACACAAGAGTAAAGCACTGTCATTCCTGCCCCTAAATGACAAAGATAGCGAAATAGTGACGTGTTTAAATCACAGTGAAATCTCTATAACAAAATTCCAAAAAGAAAACTAACAACTAAAAAAGATGAATGCCATATCAAGACAACCTGAAAATATTTACATTTTATTTATTTTAATTTTATTTCAAATGTATTATTCTATTCTATATATTTTTTAGATCTCTGAGGGTGCTTTCACACCTGTAGTTCGGTTCATTTGGTCCGGACCAAGGGACTATAATGATACATTGTTGCATTTCTCTGGCATTTTAGTCCCCTTTCACACCACACTTTTTGCTCTCATCCGAACCGAACCAAAACTCAGTCATGTGACAACATTCACGTCACTCATTGGCCAGATGTGTCCTTTTAATATTTCTACTTCTTTTCAACGAATCAAAATTAGTTATTTAGCAGGTAAATTCCATAAATAAAGCAAATAGACAACATGCCGTTATTCAGTCTGGAGAGACGACTTTGAGAGACCTCTGTGAACTTGGCCCCCCACCCAACGCCAAAAAATGCGAAAATAGTCGCATTCGTTTGTGCTCGTTTGTGCTGTAAAAAGTTTCGTTTGTGCTTTTTTTTTTTCAGATATTAAAAAATATTTTATAGGTCATGGTTACTCAGCCCCCCAGATAGCTCCGAAATGAACGGAAACAGTCTCCTTCGTTTGTGCTCGTTTGTGCTGCAAAGATTTTCGTTTGAGCTTCTTTGGTTTTCCAGATATTAAGCTATATTTAAGCTAATTTATTTTGTTTAATATCTGAAAAATTATAAAAGCACAAACGAAACTTTTTGCAGCACAAACGAGCACAAACGAAGGAGACTATTTCCACATTTTTTGGCGTTGGGTGGGGGGCCAAGTTCACGGAGGTCTTTGAGAGCGCTGGCTTTGTGCCTATTAAACTACAGAACGTGAATATAGTTTATTATGTTTATTATATACACACATTTATATTTCGAGAGTGTAGCGCGGATGAGACTGCAAAACAAATATTTTAATACTGCACGCGGCGAAGGCGCATCTTCACTTGAGGAGAAAGCGTGACATGGAATCGGAGATATTCCTCAGCGCAGCGTCACAACGGCAGCGGAATTTAGTCAAAATTCACTCATTGGCCAGATGTGTCCCTTAAATAGTTCTTAAACTGCTTTTCAACTAATCAGAATTGTGGATAAATTCCATAAATAAAGCAGACAACATTATTCAGTCTGGAGAGAGACTGCGCTGGCTCTGTGCCTGTATTAAACTATATAAGTATCGTATGTAGTTTGTATTGATCGCTTGAGACAAACATTTATTATATACACACATTTATATTCCGAGAGTGTAGTGCAGATGCGACTGCAAAAGAATATTTGAATGCTGCACGCGCAATCATTCACTTCAGGGGAAAGCTGACACGGACATTTACCTGAGTTATTCCTCAGCGCAGCGTCACTACGGCAGCGGAATTTAGTCAAAATGCGCAGTTGTTTTTGCATTTGGTACGGTTCAAGTTCAAGCGCTCCGAGACCGCTTTCACACCACAAGCGAACCGTAGCAGAGTTCGTTTGGAAGCGTACCGAGACCAGCTTTTTTCTTGGTCTCGGTACGCTTGTTTGGTCCGCTTTTGGTGCGGAACAGAGTTCGATTGTCGCTTTCACACCTGCCCAAACGAACCGTACCAAACAGGGAAACGAACTCTGGTGCGATTCAAGCGAACTAAAAAAGGCAGGTGTGAAAGCACCCTGAATGACAACAAGTACTCTGAATTAGCCTTTCCTATGAAATAAGCCATATAAAAATCTTGTTTTGCTTGGTGTTTCTGGTCAAGTGAAGTTCTTTTCTTTTTGATTATATACAAAATCTTAAACCCTATTTTACAGTCGTTTAGTTGGTCGCGTCTCTGTCTCGGACAAGATGGTCACATCTCAGTCTCTCACCTTTACACGAGTAGCTCTGAGCGCTGGAGCTGCAGGCAAACAGACACATGAGTGCGTTTGCCGTCATCCTTTTCCGAGGGTCCAGGAAGGGAATCTTCTCATAATGCTGCAGAATAAAGAATGAAAGATGCCTTTTTAAAGCTAGAGCTGTACCTTAAGAAGAACGTTTATCTGCGCTTTCCAATAAAACAAACGGCTGAATGTCCCTGTTAGTTTGATTCAGAACTACCCACTGTAACAGGAAGAAGCATTAAAGGAGACTAACTAATCAAATCTGAGTGAGCATGCTGTTGTGGAAGCTCCTGCCGCTGCTGTCTTACCTGCAATAGCATCTCACACATGATCTCTCCATGCTCGGAAGTCAGGACGGCTGGCTCCTCCGTCTGGCCTTCTGGCCTCCTCTTCGCCTCCTCCGTGAACAGCACACAGAGAAACTGGAGGGCTGACGTGCCGAGACAAGACTTGAGAGCATCTGATTGGTCCAAACACACTCGGATGGTTACTGTAGTGAACATATAGAAAACATCATTACTCATCCGGAGAAAAAGGCAGTCCACTACAGCATTTTTATTTGATTTTCAGAGAAAAAAATAGCAATGGTAATTTTCTGAAGTCTTTTCAGAAAGTTCTTTATTTTCATAAAGTTGACGTCACATTCACATGAACACAAGTCACACAAAAATATTTTTGAAACCATTCAACTTTTATAAGGTCTCTGATACAACAACGACAGAGCTTCTACAGATAATACATACATATTATAAACATAAACTGGGGAACTATAGGAGGCTTTAATATTGTTCACCCTTGCACTTATTCTCTGTGAACCAGTTGCTAAAATGCAAATGATCAGCTAAATTAAACATGCATTCATTTGCAGAATCCCCTTGAGGAGCAGATCACGCTCCAGCCACATGACTCGAATTGACAGGGTTAATTCTGATATTTACTACATCAGACCGATATCTGACATGACTGTTTGTCGTCTTTCCTTCTGTTTCGCTGTTGGGTTTGATAGAGACACTGCTGTTGCTGCATGAATGATTGACTTTCTGTTGAAATCCAGAATCAATATCGCAAGCTTTGCCAGTCCTTACAGTTCTGTTCAATGGCGGGTGAGATGCATTTGCCATGTTTCTGGCACACATCACGTGTGCAGCTTTAACTTATATCATGTAAAAGAATTACTTTCGACATTGAAGTACAATAATGAAAGAAAATTGGATAATCTCTGGTTTTACATGTCTGAAACATATTTGCAGTTAAACAACAAATTGTACAGGGTTGCAAAATAATGAGGCATTAAATTGCTCTTGCTTTGAATCCAGCAGAATCGTTTCTATATGAAACGAAGAATTGATGAAGCGTCAATTTGGAGCTTTCTCAACAAGCTATCCCTGATGTTTAAACATCTATCAAGAACAGGATAATACCTTCACACTCTTATAAAACGGCTTCCAGTGCCTGAATACCTGCCGATGTGTCAGCGTAGATACTGCCCACCCACCTGTTCTAGAACTTTCTACTACATCCATCAGATCTAAAGCAGGCTGATTGTTCTTCCTGTCCTCGTCCCAGGATTTCAAACACAGCTGGGACAGGCATCTCCTCATCCAGGCCTCCCACTATAGCATCCATCTCCTCATCTGTCTCCCATTCTGCCTTTCTCTTCCAACCAAACTCCTCAGTTTTTTCCTTTTCTCCTCTGCTTTCATTCAGCCTTCTATAATTTTTCTCTTTGTACGGTTTTGTTTCATTCCGCCAACCCTCTCCATCTCCCAGTCTCCGCCCTTTGTAAGGCACTTTAATGTGTGTATGTGTCACCTGAAAGGAGCTTCCAGTGCTTCCCCAGTGCCATGGCGACAGATGGGCCCAGCGCATCTCGGTTCCTGCGCAGCACAGTAGCCAGGAGCATCAACACATCCTTCCAGGTGTCGAGCACCGCAGTCTTCGTCTCAGCGTCTGAGGACGAGCAAAACAACCTTTCAAATCCCTTTCAGGCCTGTTAGAGGGAGTTCTTCATGTTTTCAGACTTTCTAAACAGGCTTTGTGTTTTGTTAACGTGCGCTAGCGGATACCCAAGTCGGCCAAAGACAGCACCAGGATGGAAATGAGGTTGTTCAGCAGGGTTTTGAAGAGCTCTCGCTGGAACAGCAGAACCTCGCTGTGTTGTGCTGCTGACTGCAGGAGCTTGCACAAACTTTGCACATAATACACGCTGCTCAGCACCTAAGGGAAAAAACAGAGGGTGAGGGGGATGAGTCCATGCTAATGAACGCCAAGCTAACGGTCGAAAAAAAAGTAACAATCCAGCAGAACAGACGTCAGTTTGACAACAAACCGCTGAATAATTGATTATGGGCTCAAACTCTGGTATCAGTACAATAGGCTGTCATCGCTAACATGCATCCCTGTGAAAAAACACCCATAATGCACCTGGTTCCTAGCGTCCTCCACTGCAGCGGGTAAAAGTGGGTTTCTCAGCTCCTTCAGACACCCAGTTATGACTGTCGAATCCACCACACTAAAAATTGTAAATCGAGGTCGTATATAAAAACAAAAGACAAAAAGAAAAAAATGATTATGCTCCAATAGGTTTTATGCAAAAAAATGTAAAGCTTTAAGAGGTTAAACACTACAGTGACAGTTTTTGTGAATCACTTTATTGCATACTCTCTGACACTAAATAAAACAAATTATAGATAGTTATTATGCAAGATTTACGTTTTGATTATCCTAATTATTTAAATTATTATATTCTGATGAGAAAAACATGATTTATCTTTTATATAGATTTATAATATAGGATATAGACAGAATTTGCAAATACAATTAGGATCTAGTTGGGTTTAAAACAAAATAGTGAAAAGAAAAATCAAATACTGTACGTGCAATCAAAGTACATTCAAAGCCTTAGAAACGAACTCTGGTGAATATCTCTAATCTATGTTCAGTAAAAAAACTAGGCATTTCTCTGACCTAGCCATGCCCTGAAGTATTTGGTTCTGTTTGATGGCTGACAGACTAAACTCGGGTAGCACAGCCAGAAGATTGTCCAACAGGCCGCACACAGCCAGCAGCAGGTGAGGGGTTACTATAGCAACAGGCTCGGACCTCCCATCTGGGTAGGACTCTTGTGAGGAGGCGGAGTCTGAGCTTTCTGCATCACTCTGCCCTACAAAAGAATAGAAAGGTAACTTGAAAACAAACTGTGACCAGTATAGTCACACAGCTGAAAAGGAGACGCACCCTGAGCCATGAGCCGTTTGACGGGAGCGTCTTGAATTCCAGTAACATTGGAGTTTAGTGTCGGAGAACGAGTCCTGCTGGAGCTCCCTGATGGGATCTTTAGAACAAATGAGAAAAAGGGAGCACAAACCAATTCAGACTAAGCAGAGTAGTTAGTGTTAAACCACCTGAGATACTGCAGTTGATAAAAGAGAAAATACAAACCTCCCATCGTTAAACATTTAATAATGAGATTTTAAGGATTGGTGGTCAAATACAAAGAAAAAGTTAAAATGTTTTCAAAACTACCTGCTTTAACATGTTCCGCTAAACAGGAACATGTGTAGATAAAGTGTTTATTAACACACCGAGTAACTGTTATTTACTGAGTAACAAGCAACAGCACTGAATATGGCAAAAAAGTCAAATATATTTTATTTCCTCATTTGATGTATTAGACTTAGACTTAGAGAGACTTAGACTTAAAATTAACATTATAATTAACAGTATTTTTGAATTTTATCTATATTACGTGTTTATTTTAGTACTTCGTTTTTCATTGTGAATTCTTACCCTTATTATCATCATTAAAACAACTGACCGTTCACTACATGTTGCTTTCCGTTTAACTGTGAATGTGACAAATAAAATCAGACCTCACAATCTGAAAAATACTGACTGAGTTTCATACCAAAAACGTATACTACCATTTTTTACTACTGACCAGAGTGCTGGAGGTGGACATCGACCCAGAGCCCTGATTCAGTTTTGCAGGACCAAGCATCTCACTCCAGTGCCTCAGGGAATCATTCAGATCCATTTCTACAGAGGGAACACACAAACCAAACAGAAACAATTCAACTCAACATGTTGACTTTTTATTCACATTCATTCCGAAAACAGACAGTAAACAAACGGTGAATGTAATGATCGTCTCGAGCCGTGGTCAGTCCTGGCAGTACAGACCCGTGCTAATAATGAGCGCAAATATATGGATGGCACTGAATCCACTACGCTGCTGGTGTTCTGCATGTGTGGATGCCATACCCTGTGTGACATTATCTGGACGAGCGATGTCGAGGGTAAAGGCATGTCTGCCCGAGTAACAGTCCTTCACCATCTGGGCCACGGCCTCAAAAAACTGGTAATGGTACAACAGAGCCTGCAGGGCGGGAAGCCCGACGAGACACAGGCCCAAGTCCTCATCGTGCACACAGGGGCTCTGAGAGAGGAAACACAATGTTTTCATTTAGTCTGAGGATTTTTCTGAATTTCTAAAATGAGTTAATTTATCTTGATTGTGAATAAATGGGCGGAAGGACAGACAGACAGAGAAATACAGAGAGACACTGTAGACAGACAGACAGGAAAAAGATACAGTATACAGAAAACAGACAGAATTTTTTCAATGTCAGTGGGAAATTTTATGCTTTTAAATTATGGTATGATTATAATAAAGGCTACGACACAGTGTGATGTCATTGTATTATGTTTAAACATGTATTTTCACGTAAAACTCGCCTGCCATGTGCTGTCTTTGGCTTCTTCTGTACTTGCAGGCATCGGCATCACAAGTAGGTTTTGCAAAATAAAAGCGGCCTATTGGGAGAGAAAACAACACTGCCATCTTGCTGAAAATAATGTTAATGCATGCCAGATGGATTCTTAAGGGATTTGGAGTAAGTCAGTGGAAAATTCCTGATGGAGATGGAGAAGTTTTTAAATTTTCCTTTAAAATGTGGTCTGAAAACCCCAAAATTGATTCCAAAAACAGTAATATACATATAATTATATATACATATTACATATACTGTGCATAATAGACAGTGAATTTACATATATGTGAGTGCATGTGTAGAAAATAATTAATTTCTTTAACGTGAAATCACCCAAAAAACCCTTAACTGTGTGTAAATTACTCATAATCTACAAAGCCTAAAATGTGTATCTTTTAAATTAAAATTAAAATAACATTTTCATCTCTTGATCACCATTATTGCCCTTTCATTAAACTAAGTTTGAGCAGGTCAGACAGCTGGACACATGACCTCTCATTTGAATCCTTACCTCTCGCCGAACCATACTGCACTCCTGTCGATCCAGCAGGATGTTTAAGACCGTAGCCCACAAACCACCCGGGATGTTCTGGCAACTTTTTGACAGCGCCACACAGCCTTTCTTCATTGCGCTCAGGGCAGCACCGAGAGCCAGGCTTGCACAGCGCACCTAGAGCCAGGCAAACACACATGGTCAGACCCGGCACATGTGCTTGGCAGCGTAAACTACCACGGATTGTTTGGCGAACAGCGCTGGAACAGATTTATTGTCGTCATGCCCATTGTTTTCAGGGCTCAGCATCTGCCGAGTCAAGGGGACCTGGACACACATGGGTACTTGGTACGGGAAGAATTAAAAAAAAACAAAAAGAAATAAAAAAAAACAAAAAAATAAAAGCTGTGCAAAGAAGCAGCACTCCACTCGCCGCTGCTCACAGGCACACACACACACACACAGTGTGCGTCGCACACTCTTTCGGCTCAGCTCTCTTCTGACTTCTGTGTCTCTCTTTGGCGCGGGGCTTCACAAATAAACGAGTCACACGGTGGATTTCGAACGTTGTATTTATTCCCAAAACATGAGTTAGCATTAGCCTAGATTCTCGGGAGAACTCCTTTAAAGGGGCAGGGCACTTTTCCCAGAAATCATTAAAATGATAATGCAACCAAACCAACGACAAATTAAACTTAAACATAAATTACCAAGAGCTTAAATAGATTAATAACAACATAAACAAACAGGGTTACTTGATTGTTAGGTTTCCTTTACCACCAATGATGTCTGAATACTTTTATTATTTCTATAGGAAGGATTAAAGAGCCTCTGAACAGGTGTTCTATCATTATTTCCCTGTGCCGCTTTAGTGTCCCTGTGAGCCCCAATAAAACCAGAATTGGCTTTATATGAAACCCAAAATTGGGTTTCTACTCATTTCTATCTATTTACTTTTCTCTCATTTCTTTACCCCGACTTTTAAGCGGGTCTAAACAGAATACCACAATCACAGCTTTTAAGCGAGTAAATACAGTGCTCGCTTATAAGCTTATATATATATAAGTGAGAGCATTTCTTTTATCAGGACAAGTGATATATCAAAACAATGTCTTAATTGCCACGATTAATAATAATATTGTTGGGCAATATACTGGTACTACAGTACATGGCTATTACAATGTAACGCCAAGTAAATTTTTAATATCACAAACAACGGTAACATATAACTTTGCTTAAACAAAAAAAGTTTAACGCATTTCTTTTTTATGCTGAACGTCGAAGAAGTGAAAAGATGAATCAACATTCACCGTGTCTGTGGGAGAATAGTGTAACTGACAAAATAAACTGCGAGAAACCAAGGGAAACAACCCAAAACGATAGTCACATTCCACGTTTAAAACACATAAAAGTGGATATTTTACAGGAAGTACAATTAACAACGTGCAACTAAGGGAAATAAGTTTTTTCTTACGATTTTATGTATCCTAAAAAATTTGCATTAAATGTATCCTAAAATATAATGTAAGCAACTTAAACACATTTTTAATCATTGAATGACAATTTTGGCAATTTAGGGAACTTAGGCCTAATGGTTAGAAAGTTGGACTTGACTTCAGAAGGTTGCAGGCTCATGTGTCCTTTCCCAAGGACAATGAACCCAATCCACTGCTCTGGTGTGTGTGTGTGGGTGTGTGTGTGTGTGTGTGTGTGTGTGTGTGCCTGTCTGTCTGTCTGTGCGGCTGGTTGGCTGGCTCAAATCTAGAGCACAATTTTTAGGTACGGTTCCATGCCACAGTCTTATTTGTCATTGTTCATTTAATTTTAAGTCTTACCTCAGGGTCGCGGTCCACCCACAAGGGAACTAACCAGGCTAAGCCGAGATGGGCGGCATCTGAACTTTGCTCCTGGCCCAGAGACCACAAGGAAATCCAGTCCTAAATTATCACAGCAAAACGGCATAAAAGGAAATATTTAGCATCATAACTATGACTAACAGCATTCATAAAAGTAAAAGATGTAAGGCAATATATCAACAAATGGTGTGTCAGACTGATCTCAGAGCATCTACTAACAGCGACGTCAATGTGTGCAGCTTCCGACCTCATTTTTATTTTCTTTCATCATCTCATGTGACAGGTGGAGCAGGCAGATAACGGCGTTCTTTGTCACTCCTTTTCCCATGAATGACAATGAGTTTCCTCCCAGATCTACGTAGAAGGAGGAGATAACCTGCGAGTAGATAAGAACACAATCAGAATTAGCTGTCTGGACAGAGTGAGGCTTTACAATGCGTCTGAGAGACAAACAGGGTCGTTTGGGTTTTACTTTCTGCTTCTATTCAACCACCTTTAACTCAGCACTGGCATCTTTACCGAGAATTGTGCTGTGTAACTAACATCATTGTGGATTTTAAATCTAGAACACAGCTTAACTTTCTGGGATTCCCCAACGATTTGTTCTTCTGCAAAAAATGGAATTCTTTTCACTCCAGATTCACTCCATCTTCCCTCACATAAAAAACAGATGATTCCGCATGATGTTTTAGAAGCTGTTAAAGTGGCGTGGCTGCTAGCATGACGCTCAAGGACACTTCAGTTATGGTACCTGCAAGTTCAGGATTCAAACTAGAAACCTTTTGGTTTCTCAGCACTAGGTAACAAATGCCGAGTTGGAGTTAGGAAGAGTTTTATTTTTTTTTTTATTTTACAGCATTCACAGTGTGGTTTTTTTTCTTAACTGTTTTTATAAAAGACATTTTGTGAATACCATAGATCTAAGAAATTAGTTTGTTGCAAATATTGATTAAAAAAATAAAAAATAGTCTAAATAGAAAAAAAAGAGTCTAAATTAAATAAAATATTATAGCATACCAATCGTTCAGAAAAAGAAATTAAAGCAAATTTGTTTGTTAAAGACAAAATTATTCTTTCTTGAGTGTTAAAGAATATGAACACGTGTGTGTGTGTGTGTGTGTGTGTGTGTGTGTGTGTGTGTGTGTGTGTGTATACAGACCTCGAGGAGACCACTGAGGTACTTGAGGCAGAGTGTGTTTGGCTCCATGTCTAAGGTGTGTGTACTCCAGCCGGGACTGGAGGTCACATGAGCCATGGTCCTGAGTGTGCGTTCCAGAGAAGGCAGACCATAGAAATGTGGCGCGTCTGACACGCGTAGGCACTGCAGCAGCCGCACAGACAACTCAGAGGAAAACAATCCAGAGAGAGCCACACTCATCCTGAAATACAGACAGAAAACCTTAATGGAATGTAAAAAGACATTTATCGTATTTTTCAGCCAAATTTTTTTGGTTTTGGCAGTATGGTTTCTAAACTGGTGAAACATTTGGATGGTTTTGATTGTTTTGTGTGCTACAACGGAACAATGTTGAGTTATTGAGAAGAGTTTAACTGTAATGAAGTTTCGAGTTGAAGGATGATGAAGTTTTCTTTTGCTCCTTTTATAACCAGGTGTCTCATGGGTTAAAAAATATTAGGATATAGACATGTATTGATGGTAGCATGTTATAGTCAGCAAACTCTAAGGGGCCAAATTCTTAACAATCGAGTAAAACAATTCAATTTGAAAATTACATTTTCTTCTCCTGAAATCAAATTAAATTAAAACTAGCACAATATTTGTATAATACACTTTTTATATGGGACGCTATGGTCCAGTGGTAGACAATTTGGCCCTGCCACTCAAGCATTCCAGGTTCGAATCTTGGTTAGGTGGGTTCTACAACTGAGTGTCCGTGGGCAAGAAACGGACCCCCACATGCACACTGGAAACCATGGCTTAAGACTGCCCACTGCTACGGGTTTGCGTGTGTTCACTTGACTGTGTGTGTGTGTGTGTGTGTGTGTGTGTGTGTGTGTGTGTGGTGTGTGTGTGTTTGTAGCTTTACTGGACAGTTCAGTGGAATGGTCCCTATATGGTCCGTAGTGGCCACATGACATACTCACCTCAGCCCCATCTAAGCATCTGCTAAAACGTAATAAAAAATTACAGCGCAGCTAAACTGAAAATGTATGTAGAATAAAATCTGCTCAAATGAGATTCCCATAACAGGGTCGTGATACATAAACAATGAACAGTGGGGATTGATTTCACAGATCCGTAAGGAGCTTCTAAAGGATTTCTTGATAAAAACAATAATTAAATCAAAAGCACAAGCTGAAGAAGATGTCTTCTATTGATACGGCAAAATATATAAAATTTAACAAGATATAATAATATATTATGTGAGCATCTTTCAGACAAACTGTTGTTTTTCCTATCATTTTCTCACCCCTACCAACCCCTGGTGCACACTACCTAGAATGCACTTGAACTGTTAATTAACAAGCACAACAGTCTACAAAACAAGAGGCGAGAGTTAAACAGTGTAAACATCACATGAGTCACAGAAGTTGAAAAGGAAAATGAAAGAATAGATTGATAAAGAGAAGATGAATGGTGAAAGATGGATTAACAGGAATAGAAAAAGGTAGAGGGATGGAATAATGGATAGATGGATGGATGGATGGATGGATGGATGGATGGATGGATGGAGAGCAAGGGTGAAATGAGGCAGTGGATGACTGGGCAGAGAGAGAAAAGGGAAAAAGGGGAATAGACTGATTAAAAACAGTGGAACAGAATTGCTGAAGAAAAATAGGATGAGGAAATACATTCTTGAGAATGGATGGATAGAGGGAAACCAAAAACCAAATTCGGATTTTAAATTTGAAAAAACAGATTTAGAAACAATGAATGATGAAAGAGGATGAATAAACAGGTAGTGGAAGGATGGAGATAGAAAAAAAGAGGGTAAATGAGCGAGTGGATGATTAATGGACAGAGAGAAACTAAATGGATGGAAAAAATAGAGAGTGAAGGAGGAAAATAGTTGGGAAATAGAAATTTACTGTATGAACAGATAAGAGTGTGAGAGAACAAATGTGAAGAGAAAATGATGAATAGACGTAGGATGAATAGACACGGAGAAACGGAAGGATGAAAAAAGGACGATGGAAGGTGAAAGAAGAATATAAAAGAGAATGTGGGTGGACAGAATGATGGGATATTGTAAATAGTAAATAAAAAAAGTGAATCCAAATTCAATTTGTCCAATTTCTAAAAAAAATGTTGTCAGGTGAGACTCGTGTGTAGGTGTGTTCTTCTGACACAGCTGAAGAATTTGGCGTGAGCCAGTAATCCTGTCCTAAACAAGTCATTGTTGTGCACTTGTGTGCTCTACCTGTCAGAAGTGTGTGCCAGCGGAAGCAGAAGCGAGTTGAAGAGGCCTGTCAGTTCCCTCTGAAGCCGATGACTGAGCAGAGCCTGAAGCTCGTCTGACTCCACCTGAGACGGGACGTGTGTGTGGGTCTGATGTTCACCGCTCAGCAGAAGGTTCAGCAGGGTGTGTGCCTCCTACAAACACACACACATGCTTACTGCCTCAATTATGACCACCAAACTTATTTTGCGCTTTAACAACTGTTGGTTTTTAAAGTGGAACGTAACTCCCTTAATATTGTGGATTTCGATTGTTAAAAAAAAAAAAGAAGCTGGTGATTAAGTGATTGAAGCTAGTGATTTAGTGAATGAGGATAACCGATGATTATACAACTGAGTTGGTAATTTAGCAGATTGAGACTTGTGACTTTGCTAGTGATTTTGTGATTGTGGCTAGCTACTAGCTAGTGATTTAGCAAATAAAGTTAGATAGTTTTTTGAGCAAATGATTTAGCGATTGAGGCTAGCCACTGATCTAGTAACTTAAAAACTGAGCTAGTGATTTAATTATTCTCGCAACTGGCTACATATTTAAAGACTGAGGCTAGTGATTGAGCTATTGATTAAGCAACCCAGACCTAGTGAATTATTGTTATAGGTTAGCAACTGAGCTAGTGATTAACGATTGAGGCTAGCAGCAGGGCTAATGTATTAACAATTGGGGATAGCTAGCGACTGAGCTAGTTATTAAATGAGACCCGATTGCGCTAGTAATTTAACATTTGAGGCTAGCAACTGAGCTAGTGATTTAGCAATGGAAAGGAAAACCAAATGTTTCCTCAAATAATTAAAATGGATAAAACAATAAAAGGCGTCTAGTTCCACTGAAAAGTCGGTAAAAGAGCCCTGGTTTTGAATTTTAAATGACCGAAAAAGTAATGTATTAATTCACCCATGAAAACACACAAAGCAAAGCAAAACACAGTTTCAGGGACATTCAGTCGTTCATTAAACGTCCAAGAATCAAAAACTAACGTGGAACAACAATGACAGTTAAGGAATGATGACGTTAATGCTTTTCTACTTCTCTGGAGTGTGATTTATTCCTGCTGTTTGTAACAAATACGCCACACTGTGTTCATTTGCGGCGCGTGGGAGGCTAATTTCATTACTAAGCTACAATAAGTCTCTTTATTGTTTTACGAGGGCTCCAAAAGTAATCTCGGGGAAAAGCCAGGCGCTCATTCATTATCTTGAGAAGGGCTGATTTGGTTTCTAGAATACCTGCTTTAGAAGCACTTCTAACAGCCACTTCAGGTCCTGGTGGTCTGAATCACAAGGGATCTGCTTGAAGAAAGTGCTAAGAAATGACACAATGTCCACTAGGAGCCTCTGATCTTCATGACAGGCCGGACACACCATCAGAAACCTGGCAGCATATGAAAAATTCATAGGCAAATGTACAGTTCAGTCAATTCACAACTTTTTAATAAAGAATGTCTTTATTTTCAAAAACTTCTTAAAGCTTCCGAGGGATGTTAATAATTGTGTTGATGGCGAAGACACATCGAAAGATTGGTTCCGTTTCATGCGCCTTGAGATCTTGTGTCTTATGTGTTTATTGATGGCGAGACAAATAATCCAGTACACTAATATGGTACAAAAATCTGTGTTGATCACAAATCCTATATTTTGTGTCGAACGAGTCAAGCGCATTTACCTTTCCAAAGTGGAGTGCCAGTTGAGGGTCTTTAGGACTGTTTTGCTGCTATGGGGGATGGATTGACAGGCCAGACGGTCAGCAAGCAAATACAGGTGTATTCTGGTCATGGCGAAGGCAACAGCGCTGTGAGAACTTGCATCATTTACTGCCTCAAAACAGTCCTGTAAACCAGATCTGATGTTGCTGGTTCTCAAAATCACAGCCTGAGATTCAGACAGCACCAGATCATCATGGAACCTTGGAGAATTGAAGCAGCAGAATGGTCAAGCTGCCAACTCTTACAAGTAGAATGCAACAATAACCCAAAATCTACTTACTCATGCACATCACTCCGAAACCCCCTCAGATGAGTAAGTAGCGTATCCATCCCAGAATGCCACGCTGTGTTCCAGCTGACCTGAAGAGACTGTCGAGCGGGTTTTAGACTCAGCAGGTCTGAATATGGAGTGAGAACCGAACAGTTCGGACTGACAGCATGGTGTGAAGCCGAATGAATTGGTAGATTATACCTGTAACACATCACAGATGAATAAAACGGCGATTGATTTACACAATTAAATGCCACTTAAAGCAGAATTAAACGACATTTGTTTCTGCGCACAGCTTGAACGTGGCAATGAATGTGATTTACCTCCGTATAACAGAAGCAGGCAGTGAGAAGGGAGACCGGCAGGCATCTGATCCAACATTGTTTGTCCTGAACAGAATAACGGATTCTTAAGAGTAAACACCATTCTGGCTGTATACTTGCTACTAACTATGCCAAATGTATAAAAAAAAAACCTATTTTTTTACAGTGTTACCGTGTTTTTTAGACAACAAGGCGCACTACCTGTAAAGTCTGAAAAATAGGGTAATCAAAAGGGTATGAAAAACGTAGTCAACATACCAATTTTTCATTTGGGCAATCTCATCAAATAGCAGGATGCACATCAAGGCAGCAGCTTCACTCACATCACCCTGGTTCATTTTTATTATCAAAGAAGCTAAAAGAAAAGAAGTAAAGAAATGATCAACTCAAGGACAGATAATCTAAGATGTCTATATTTGTGATGACCAGAGGAAGTTTTTAACCTTTTTGCAAAGTGAGGACATTTGTGCCAGTCCTCACTTTGTTCCACTATAATGAGTTTTTAACAAAATGTCATGTAAAATATTACATAAAAGTTATGAAAACATGTGCTTATTCCAACTATGCACACACTTTTTACTCTCACATAGGCTGTGAGAATGCACACACGGTGTTTTTTTCAGTACTACATACATTTTGCACAGGAGCGATAGAGATTTTGGATCTAAATCCTGAAAGGCTCAGCACTGAAAGCCAAAAAAAACAAGATTGGTACTCCATTACTTGTTGACACAGTACATAACCATGTTGCGCACAACCCAGAACATTACACCCTCTTCCTATATGACCATGACAAAAGAAATCTGAACGAAGCATGGTTTTGTCTGTGTTTTCAAAGCCTGGCGGGCCGTACCTCTGAGCAGCGTGATGAGAAGTGACGTCTGCTGAGCCAGACAGTGAAGCAGGTAGGGGTCCGCCAACACCAGCTTCCGCAGGATGCACATGCTGGGCTCCAATAAGCAATCCATGCTCTGAATAATGAACAGAAAACGTGACTATAAAGTGTGTGTGTCTAAATATCTACAACCGTTGATTCAGTCGACCCCTGCGGAAAAGCCTGAATTAAAAAGTTCTGATACACAATAGATTCTTTGAGGGATGGACGATATGGCCAGATAATTCACAATTTATATTTTCTCACAAGTGGATCATTTTCCCCAATTATGATGTGGATAATTACGGCAATACATGTGCAATCTTTTTATTTGTCAATACTAAAGGCTCTTCACATGTGAATGTCAAGCAGTGATTAATTTATATATAATATCGGATTCGTTTTTATTAGCCAAATTAACATTTAAATTTTAAATATTAATATAATAGTTACTGTGAAACCATTAATAGAATGCCACCTCTAGTAGAACGCCCCCTCTAATAGAACACACCCCGACGAAAGAGTTAAAAAATAGACCGCCACCCCTTTATATGCAGATATTCTGTGTTCTTTGGGCCTTGTGGACCAACACGGAAGGTTGAATTTAAATAATAATAATGTGTTGTACAAAAATCTAACACCATGTCATATAATCTGAACAGATAACCATGTGTTTTGAACACTGAAGTGTATTGTGGTTATTCAAATAAGTTGCCTCACAGAGCCCTTAAGCTCTAACAGTGCTACCATTAAGTGATGTTGCACATGCTGCTTATTAACCAATGCCATTGCTGCATGTGAAATTCAGAAAGTAAGACGAGTCACCAACATGTTAAAAATGATACCCCCACCCTCTAGTAGAACACCCCCTCTGATAGAGCGCCCCGCTGACGGAAGAGTTGAAAATTAGTCCGCCATCGTGCTCTATTAGAGGTTTTACGGGTATATTATTTATACAAATAGATTATAGAACATTAAGTCAAAGTCAGCTTTATTTCTCAACTCAAAGTGGAATTTTAGTCAAAAAAGCAAACAATGTTAGACTTGTATAAGAAGATTTGTTTCCTTTCTTAAAGTTTTGGTTAAAATAACCAGTGGTCTATATTCAACCATAACCGACAAACTCGGAACAAAAAACTGAACCCAATCTGCTCATTCTGGAAGTCGCTTTAGTTAAAAGTAAAAGTACTGTACAATTGTTAAGAATAACCAAATTACATTTAAATCCTTTTCAACGGCTGATTTAAACAATTCCGTGTAACTGTGTCAGTGCTCCATGTTTACCATTGCTAGTTTGTGTTGTCTCAGCATCTTTGACTCAGCAAGCGTCAGTGTTGTAAACGACAAACAAGATTGTGGTGTTTTTCAGAAAAAGTGCAAATTATCAAGAACTTAACTTTTCATTCGGTTTTAAATTTGATATAGAATTAATCTAATCTAATCTAGCCCGATTAGACAACATGTTGAGTTTAGGAATTGATACCACACTTCCGCAAAAGAACACCTCACAGTGATGTTGAACTGATTAGAAGTGCTAAGAGACTGTAAAAAGAAAGTCAAAACAAGCCGTCATTGAGCCGTCATGGTCGAGTCTTTAACAAGCTAAACGGCCTGAACAGTCTGAGGAGTGGAATAACACAGGAAAGTAGTCAAAAGAGCCAAAACAACGGCATAATTGACAGTGGCAGCGGGCATGGCAAACACAGCCAGCACGTTTAGCTTGTGGTGTAACTGCCAGACATTTCAGTGTATAATTCCCTGTAATTAGACTCATTAACAGGGCAGAACACTCCACAAAATTGGTAGCTTTTTGCACAGGGATGTGCGATAGATGTGAATCAGGACTGACACACTCCTGACTAAAACCATTAACTCAGATTTCATGCTCAGCCAACAGATGCCGGAACGTTACAGGGCTAAATTCATTCGTGCTAAAAGGGTCAGCGAGAAAAAAAAAAGCTTACCGCCATGCTGTTGTTGACGCTCTCCTCGATGAAACATATCAGCTTTTCTGATAAATTCAGACCCTTTAGCTCTGCATGCATTGACCAATCTACAGAAACGACATATGTACTGATATAAAGTATGTGAGAGTTTAGTTGTGCGCTTAAAAATGTGACTTAAAAACGTTTTTAAATTGTGACTTAAAAACGATACTATAAAAGCAAACATTTAATGGTGCATTTATGGGAATGTAAAGCACATTTCGTGAAATGTTTTCAATTCTTATGGGAAACATTAATGATGAACGAATGAATGAATCTTACCTTGCAAAACAACAGCCAGCTGTTCAGCAGCAGATCTCCGCAGAGAGAGATCTACCGTATCTGATGTAAGAATACTGTACAATTTATTCACAGACCCAACCTGTTGAAAGATTTTAGGGGTTAAAAAAAACAGACACGTGTAGCATATGGTGAATGTGTGTTTAAAACCAATTACATCTACTAAAAGTTATATTCTATTTTTACACTTTTACCTTCACATATGACTTTCTGGAGTCGCTTAACTGGATGTCAACCATGTTTTTAACAGTGTATATATTGGGTAAAGCGGTCAGTGCCTCAATCTCAAGGCTTGGTCTGGACTTTCTGGCAGCATCACCACTGGTCAGATGTGGCAGCAGATGTTGAACAGCAGTTTTCCTCACACTGAAAGCAACACATTTAAATGAAGTCCAAGCTATTTTGGTCATCATTTAACACATCCAAGAATTTCTTTACACATATTCCCATTTCAAGCAGTTCTTGGTTGAGAGAGTGTGTTTGGCTACACATCTCAGAAACGGACTATTGAAAACCAATTGGAGCAAATTCTAGTCCAGCGTGACGGGAATATTTCAAGTGATTTTCCCGAAACACACAGATGCCAGAAGAGCAGTCAGGGACCTGATGCAAATCTGAACTGGCAGTGTACTTTGAACTCACGTGTGATCCTTGGTGAGCAGAAGCCGGAGGGCAGCCCGTAGTCTTGCTGTCGGTGAGCGCACCTCATCTCCTTTCTCTGCAGATGCTTCACTTAACAGCAGGATACAGTTTCCCAGAGCGTCATGCGTGCTGGCATAACTCTAACATGTAGAAACACACTGGGATTCAATGCTTCCGAAGACAATTGAATTTTAACTATAAAACAGTTTGGGGGAAAATATAGAGTAAAAAAATGATGCTAACATTTTACATGTTATCTCAAGCGATTATCTGTTTGATAAGTGTCTGTCATGCTTTAAAATAATACAATAAGCCTTCAGCCATAAGACTAATAATTAAATCAATTATTAGTCAAAATGTGACAAAATATAATTAATTCAACACGTTTTATTTCAACATGTATTTTTTAGATTGATATCTATAATTGATGTCATTGTTTTTTATACACACATGTAAATATTGTGTGTATTTTATTCAATTTTTTATTTATATTTTGTAATAACAGGGAACAAAAGACAAAGTCAGACCACATTTAATTCCTTGATGGCATGTGCAAACTTGGCTATCGAAGTTGATTCTGATTCTCATAATTTGGCAATATTGCCCTGATCAGATGTGATGACCTTGACAGGACTTGTTAATATTCAACAGCCCGGCTGATCGTACAAGGCACTTTGAAAAATAAAGCTTCACTAGTTGAGAAGTAAAAAACAAGAATGCGGCAAAACGTGGATATTAAACTGCGCCTCGAGCACCTCAGGTCTAATATTATATCAGAAGTGATTTTCCTGCAGTTTGACGCTTTTATTGCAGTTCAGCTTTCGGGTGCTTCTGCACAAGGGAATACAAAGACATGTTTGTACCTGTAATACGGGGATGACCGGGTAAAGTGCCTCATTAAACCTGCTCCAACTTCCTGCTGTCATCATTAGTTGTCCTTTCAGAAGATAGAGCAGAATATCCTTGGCAGCCATATTCACCTTGAAATCACACATAAAGTTACTTGATGGCTCACCGCTAACGGCACGCGACCTCATCCGAATCCGAAAAATGCCAGCGGATCAATGCGACGTTGGCATTTTCACTACTAAATGTTAGTTTAATACGACCTCGGTATCGCATTAAACACAAAGCACAGCTAAATTATTTATTAAAAAGGCTTTGGTTATAAGAGAACATTTCTTCTTTGTGTTTTACGTCGTGTCTCACTGGACACAGGAAGCTGAATAATTCACCTCTCTTGCTCGGTCTTGAAGGCCAAACAGGCTGATCTCGTACAGAACCCGGGAGTGAAGCAAGAAGTGCACGCCGCTGCAGATGGATGAGGCGGGTTTGGCCACGTTTTGAACTCCCAAACACTCCTGTGGGGGTACGAGCCGGAAGATGGGGTCAACATATTACTCCCGACAGGGTTCAGAGGTTGGCAACAAAAGTAATGGAATTGCAAGGCTGCGTTATAACAACTAAATGCATTGTACACAACTGCCCCCATAAGCAAGGATAACAGCGTTTTATTCTCTTTGTAAATTACTGCTCAGTGTAAAATCCCACACTCGGTGGAAAACGACAGGTCATACAAAAGTCAGGTCAGTCCAGTCCAATCACACAGATCCAGCTCCTCTTACTGACCTCAGGTAAAGAACCAAGCAGCGGCCGGTCTCGTGCAATTGTGAATATCAATCTTTTAAGAGAAAAATTTGGTCCTTAACCAGAAAGAGAAAGTGTAACCTATATCATAATCTATTGTGTTAGTTTGGCCTTATAATCGACTTATTGGACAGCTCGGACTAGCAGTGGGTAGCGCTGTAGCCTCAGTGGGACGGACCCATTTGAGACTCAGGTTGGAGGCCTCGCCGGGTTCTTTCTGTGTAGAGTTTGCATGGTTTTCCCATTTTATGTGTGGGTTTCTTCTGAGAAACTGTTATTCTGATGAAATATTGTGGGTTGGATGTGTACACACACACATACACATGAATGGAAGTCTCTGTGCATGAAGACAAGCTAAATCAGGAGAATTCGGAAGAAAACTGAGGATAACACATAAAAATGCAGTTACAATTTACAAACAAGCAGTACAAATTGATAAAAAAAAACAAAAAACTGGATTTATTTCATATCGTAAGGATACCACCACTAATCCTGATTCAAGCTAGGCAATGACAACTGAAAAAAAAACAGAGCGTTTTTAGCGTTTTTAAAACTTCCGATATTTGAAATTAAACCTTTCTCCACGTCTCTTGCTTTAACAGTGCAACTGAGTGAAAATATGCCCACATTTCCACAGCACATCTTGTACCTTCAGCACATGCAGAGTGCAGGAATAGGTTGTCTCCTTCACTGGGGACAGAGGATGAGACAAAAGCTTCAGAAAGATGTTCTGACTCTGTGACTGCAGGAGCGGGCTCGCTTGTGCAAATTTCCACCTACGGAGAGACAAGACTTACAGATACTCATGCCATGACACCTTCCACTGCACGACAAAACCGAGGACGTCAATGCCCGTTTTACTATCAGAACGGGCAAACATCTTACAGGTAAGAGCATATCTGGACACACTGCTTCACCACCGGTAGGTGCTGATGGTACGGGAAAGCATCGATTGCTCTATCTGCAAGCTCCAGCAGCTCAGGCCAATTCTTTTCACCCTATAGAGAAAAATTACATGTAAATGCTTAACAACACACATACAGACACACATTAGGGACGACTACATCACTGTATAAAATCTTATAAAACAATTTTTAGAGTGCTGGTGTTGGACCACCAAGTCATGGGTTTGAGGGAAAGCAGGAAAATTGTTGAGCTATAAAAATTGTAATGACTCTTTGTATGTCGCTTTGGATAAAAATTGTCTGATAAATGACTGAAATGTAAAAAAAACTTATGATTTTACGTTTTATCATCAAAGTTTTAGCCAAAAAATTAACACTGCTAAGAAATAAATGTGGGAAGATCATGTTACAAACTGAACTATTTAGTCTACACGCAAACACACAAATATAAAAGTGTATGTTTGTGAATGTAGGTATTTTTATGGCAAAAGTGTAAAGATCATGATGGCAAAATACAAATGCTATACATTATTTTCCCCCATCAATGATTCACCTCGGCTTGTGCCTCCTCGAGGAATGTGCACGTGGCCTCCAGGCAAACAGAAACGTGGGACGTTCGTCGATACATAGTGTGTCTTTCCACACACGCCTGCTCCAGATAGGATACGGCCGAAGTGTGGATGCCAGGGTACACCACGCTGAAGGACACATCCAGGCACAATAAAAAAATGCCAGCTACTGTTTTTTCTGGAAGGTTTTCTTCAGTCTGTGCAGAGACATAAGAACCATAACCACACAGACAGTCAATCGATCAATTAATTTGTTTAAATTGTGCCTACAAGTGAAGACCTGACCCTTTCGGCCTTTTAAAATGAGTTTAATAATCTCGTTTGTTTTAATAATTACTGCCATGGAGCGGCCATATGCGTGTTCAGCAGCCATGGCTTATTAATGGCTCCAAAGCCATATGTTCACTCACCTTCTCTACAGGTAAAACACTTTGCAGAAGACGTATGGTGAAAATTCCGGAGACTATGAAAGCCAAACGGTGATGAATCAGTGAGGATTCCGCTAGGTCAGAGGAAGCCAGATTGTGGTGGTAACACATGACGTCGCCCAAAATCTTCATACATGCTTGTAATTTTTCTCTCTTTAACGGGAAATGAAAAAAAAATTAGAGTCCAACTACAACATCGTGCCAGCAGGGGGCAGCAAGAGTCCTGAAGAAGTGCGGGAAAGTTTTCAGATGACAGCAGTTTTTCATGATAAAACGCCATGAGCATGCATTAAAGATCAATGAGCGAGAGAGCCATGCTGGGAAATATACATAATCATATGCAGCAGCGAACATTCTCTCACCGAAAAATCTAAAGATTCCTGCCGGCGATAAACGCAACTGGACAAGCCAAACTTGAATGTCCATGTAATGAGACCTACATAATGCAATTTGAGAGAGTAACGTGAAGAATGTTATAATTTACTTAATGTCACTTTTTACCGTATTTTTCAGACTATAAGTCTATAAAAAAACTGTCCTCTTAAAATCTGGTGCCTCATATGTAAAAAAAAATTTGGAAATATTTTATCATTGGTGCGACTTAAAATCAGATCCACCTTGTAGTCCGAATAATTCTGTATCCTGTAAAGAAAAAAAGGCCAACTAACAGGTGTCCCAGGTTGTTCTTGACAAGAGCAACCCTTGAATTCCTGAAGAAACAGTCGTGCCATGACGGATTTGCGTTGATAGCCTAACACTCTACAATGGCCATCTGTCGCTGAGAGAAGTCGGAGTGGGTGAGAGCGCGAGGCGACAGGTGTGTTTGTGTGCACTAATGCAGACATCAGCCTCATGGCTGTGACCATGGAGGAGGTTGGCCAGCTCTGCCAAGACACTTGCCAGTTCTGTCGCAGTCAGACTGTGCTCGTCCCATATCTCAGGGGCTACGCAGTCTCCCAGCAGCCTCTGTGCCTCCGCCAGCAGCTCCATCGCCCGCCGGAAAACCTTCAGGCTCTCTGAGAGGGGAAAAAAAGCCCATGTGATGGAGGCTGGAACAGCTGCAGAGGGTTTAAGAGGACTCTCACCTGTCCTGATGAGAGGGAGTGCGTGCTCGATGGCCGCCAAGCTGAATCTAGCCAGACTCCACTGCTGCAGCTGCAGTTCAAGTGACTCTGCCTCCATCTCCGGGGGGTGCTGGGGGTGGCTCTGCGGGCCAGGAGAAGGGTGGGCAGGCCGGGAGGAAGCCCCTTGTCGGCTACTGCTGCTGCCACCGCTGCGCACAATCAAAAAGAATGTTTAATTACTGAAGACATGGAACGTGGTAAACATTAAACAACATAAAACGATGATGAATAATTGGAATATATATAGTTTTTCTGACATTTTCGCTTTATAAGTGGCACTGTTTTGTTGTTTTGCAACATTTTTATCTCAGCGCTTTCTATGCTGAGTAGATCTCTTTCCATATTTTCTGGTATCTATTTCATATATCTATTTATCAGTCTTCTATATTTTTTAGAATCTTTTTTATCAATATTTTTTACTCCGTCAATTTTGATCTACATATATTCATTTTTTATCGTTATCGTTTCCTTGAGAAGCAAACCTACAATCCTTGATGCCGTGAACTCCCCACTGAGCAACAGTAAAGCCACCATCTGTTTCTTTATCCAACCATTACTCTCTATCTAGCACTACATCCCTAATGCTACATCTGCTGTATCTAAGGCCGTGTTATTTAACGGCTACAAATCAATTTACACAAAAAAAGGAAGATTTATTTTTTCAAACGATACAAAAAAAATATATAGCTGCAAGCAGCAGTTTTGGGGCTTGGGCTTTTTCACCTTTTAGATAAATAGAATCACTTAATTGTACTTTTTTTCATTTCCCCCCAAACAACAGACACCTTTACCCATCTTACCAGTTCTAAAATAATAGCCCATTGAGCAAATTATTATTTTTTGGGGAATTATTGGATGTTATTTTAAAGCTATTAAAAAATATCAAGCGTAATTATAGCCAATCTACACTTTTCAATTATAATAACAATGATTATTATAATAATTCAAACCCATTTTAAAGTAAAGAACAATAAAATATTTTGAAAACCAAAACAGACGAAGATGTATTCATTTTCATCATGACATGGAGTCATGTGACTCATCGTCTTCACTATCCCATCAATTTCGGTCTCGGTTTTAAATGTAATGCCTGGGATTGTTTGGTTATTTAGTAGGTATTGAAACGCAGATTCCCTAGATTAATATTTGTTTAAAAAAATCCATTAATTACCGGTACGTAGAGCAAAACGGTCAAACCATTAATGAAAAAGGAGATACTGTATTTGTATTGTTTGTCTTAAGCCTCCCATTCAACGTGACTTTTGACAAAAACACAAATTTTTGTTTCCCTGAAAATAATGATAATACAAATCTGAACAACTTCAAAAGGGTTTCTGGTCTCAATTCGTTAAAACATAAGTGAAAAGAAAATATAAGAAATCAAGATTCCGCACCTAGAAGAAGCAGCATCTCCATCCTGGCCATCTCCACTTACTCGCTGAACAGGTCGGCCCACCACTGATGGTCTGGGGGACACTTCTTCTGGTGAGGAGACCCTGGACCGCAGGGTACTTCTCATCTCCTGGGGGTACATGATGGAGGAGTTCTGAGACACAGGATCTGAAAAAAATAAATACGTATACAGTATAGAAAAATGTGAGTATTAATAAGAATATTCTTAGAAACTTAAAGATTTGGTATGAACTTATATCTTTGACAGATATACTGTACACAGATACACACACACACATTACTGTGCATACGTACAAGTACGCGCGCGCACATACACACCCATAACTAAACTTGATTTAAAAAGGTGCAAAATAATTTAAACAAAGTTTTACTAACTATAAAAAATTTATTAATTCCATTTAAATTGAACATTTCTAATAGACATAGAGATTGATTCGAGTCAATATTGAATAACCTAGGAACAGATATATATTTGTACATTATGTAAACTTCTCATTTTTTGGGACAAATAAAGATTTTTTGTCTATATTAATGTCTGTAAATGAACAGTTACAAATTACACACATAGTGAGCCCCCATTTCCAATGCGGCAATCTGCAATATATGACATTTCTGCTATATTTGGATACAAAATGCTTTGCATATTAAATAGTTTCAAGTAGTAAATCTTCCTCTAAAACTCTTTAAAAATGCATTAAAATTCTAGTGAGAGGTTGGAAGGAAGAGACACTAAAAAGCAGAAAAGACACTTTAGGGAAAATGACACTGCGCATAATCACACCAAAAAACTGCAGTAACAATCCACGTTTTAAAGTTACACTAAAGAAACACAATGAAGTTACATCACAAAATGTAAAGTGACTGTAACCCGAAGAGGAAAATATACACACACACACACACACACACATACTGAACATCCATACACAGTAACAATAAACAAATACAGTATTTTGGTATATGTACACGTGTATATTTCTTAGAGCAGGTGATTGTGTTGGTGCACCTTGTTTGGCTGAGCAGAAGCTGGGATCTCTGTAGAACCGCAGACGGCTCTTCAGGTTCCTACAAAGCTGCTCAAGACACGCCAATGCCTGAAATGTCAGGAAGCTGGCGTTGCCATCAGTGGTGGGATATAGGAGTGACAGGAGGCTCTGGAGAGAAGGAAAAGTTCACCTTGTCTTGTGAACATGCTCACCAGCTTTAAATACAAACATTCAATTAGGAAGGTTATAAAAAGGCCAGCGTAAAGTGACTTGTAGTGATTTGTACCGATTAACGGTGCATTTCCCCTGCAGTGCCATCAGAGCCACGCCAATGAATCAACAGTGATGCAATAAAGCTAATAGAATTGGTCAGAATCACAACCACCTTTTATTTTTAAACAAATAATGGAACATTTAAGCTAAACAAGACGTTTCCGAAATAATTCAGACACTGTGCGCTATGTAAAAACTCCTTGCATTATTCTACAATAGCTTAATTTGCTTTCCTTGGAGAGATAATTTTGTTCCACTGTTCCATAAAGATTAAAACTGTGTGCACTGTGCATCGAAAGAAATGGCCTATGTTATATTGTTAAAAAGTGTGATGTGAAAAAGTAAACAAAAAAGCAAAGAAAAAAAATACGGCATCTGAGAAACAAAACTAACATCTTCTTATTAAGACAATTTGCACTTTTTTTAATAAAGATTCTTCTTAAAATAAACTATTGTAAAATGTTAAATCTTTCAACAAGACATATTGTAAGCCACATTTTTGAGCTATAGAAAAAAAGATACATTTATATTTAAAAAAAAGACACAACTAGGAAAAAACTAACAGCAGCAGCTCTTATTATGAAATTCTCTTTCTCGTGAAAATAGTTTGATTATTCTCATCACAAAATAAGTTGTAAAAATATTTTGCATAAATATATGGTGATTTGTCAAATTCAGATTGATTGAAATCTGTCAATTGCTTAAAAAAAACTAACATTACAATAGCTAGAGTCGTCTGGTTTTCTGTTCACCACAGTGCACCTAGACAGAAGACACGATATCCTGCTGTCATTCCAATCGTTCCAGGCATCCTATTCTGCGACCAGATGCCACAGAATTTAATTATAAAACGAAACAAGAATTAAAGAGCCACACAATGTCAGTTCCATCAATGTCACTCATCCAAACTCATCAGGAGGTCAAACAACTTTCGTTTAATTCGTACTTGCACTGTACACGGCCTCTGCAGGAAGATCTCAGCTGGGAAGTCTTGCATAATGACATCACGGAGCAGCTCGCAAGTGGTCCGCACTAAATTGTGGTCGTCGCTTCTGAGGGAACTTCAGAGCAGATTGGGTTGAGCAGAGAGCAGGTCATTTCACTCCCAACACTTTTCAATAAAAAAAGCTAGATTAGTAATATTGCCATGAACTGCAATATTAATACCTCTCGTTTGATGATAATATATGGCGATCAGTTGTGTTGAGGGAAAGCCATGGAAAAACCGAGAATTTAAGACATGCACTATCTGTGAGATGAAACACACACACAAATAAAATTAGTTTTCAGGAGTTCAACAAAGCAGTGAAACCACGCTGTTTAACATTGATTTCTGTTCAATTTATTAGATTTATTAATTTTATACACCTTAACTACCTGATGTAATATTTACATGGACAACAACAGAACATTACAGAACATATTGTTTCTAAAATTTCCATTTGTTTAATAGACTTTCATTTACATTAAGTACAATTGGTTGTTTATTTATTGTGATTATACCATAAAAACAATACTAAAAAAACCACATACAATAAATTGCACACTTATACAGTACATGTCAATTAATCATAATACATACATGTTTTATCATATATAAATATATAAAGTATATAGATAAAATATATACTCTGAACGTGTATAAATTCTATATATATTGTATAGACAGTGTATAAATATATATACATCTTTTACTTTTTATATAAGTGTGTGTATATTTGTGTTTTTTTAACGTACACGTTTTATGTAGAATTGCGAAGAAGACAATGCCTCACTTTCTATGAATGCCAAGAATTTGGAATACAATCTTGCTAAAAGTTAGTTTAACAGAAAGTAAGGCTGTGGCAGTAATGTTGATGTCACCTACATGAGACTGTGAGGGTGGGAGCATCTGTCTGCCTAGGTTTGCTGCACTGGAAATATCCCCAAGCCGCCAGGTCCTCTTCTGAGATCACAGCAGCAGCTGTAGTTGAGAAGGGAATATAGAACTACAACATTCATATTCTTCTCTGTCTCACATTAGCCATTATTATCTCCCTTGTGCTTTAAAACTAGCATTAGGTCCATTTAAAACTGGTTTTTCAAATTCCCAATCTGGCAACCTTGACAAAGCCTGAGATATTGATTTCTACAATACATGGAACAGAACTATATGAAAACAATACAACGTTTTAATACCCGTCTGCTGTAAGGAAACAGCCGGTTCCTGGATGAAGGTTGTGGGTGGACAACTAGGCAGGGCTTCTGGGATTCGGAAGAGCTGATCGAAGATGCCGTCTATGATCGTTCCAAGGTGAGGACTCACATTAGCCGAGAGTTGTGTTAGGAACTCGACAGCGCCTACATCTCGTAGCATTTGAGCTCCGGTTGGGTGCTGTGACAGGGCATGGAAACCAAAATTAGATTCTGCTCAAAACATGCCATCTTAGAGAATAATGTGGCCGGTGCGTATCGAAGATGTGACATTCCTTTCTATGTCCTCCTCTAAAATCCAACTAGTAATAAATACTGCCACTTCACTGAGTTGTAAAGCCTTTATGGTTTTCTGTCATTGGAAATTCTAAATGCCGGATAACATGAAACAGAGAAATAATTTGCAAATCATTCTACCTTAGACAGCATGCTGAGCATCACCAGAACTTCCTCCTGCATTGAAACCTCTGGAAAGTTAAACCATTCCAGAAGAAAGACAAACAGCATTCTTTCCTGGACCAGATCAGCGGTGGTGATGAGGCCATGGTCCAGTTTGCTTCGGATATTCTGTACAGCCCGAACTCTGATTTCCACTAAAGAGTGGCCTTATAGACAACACAACACATTTCAAAATGATAAACAATTTGTGTGTGTGTGTGTGTGTGTGTGTGTGTGTGTGTGTGTGTGTGTGTGTGTGTCGGTGTTTTAAACGTGATTCCTTCATTCTGTTATAACGAAACAAATGCTCGCCAAGCATCTAAAGCAGACAAGTCACAAAACACTGACGTGGAATTAAGAAAGAATACCATCTTCACGCGTAATAATAAATCAATATGCATACACAGTAACATAAAAATGAACGCTTCATCTTAAGCTAACCGGCTAATCCCACATAGCATTTGTTACATCAGCTCCTAATACTTTTAAAATAGTTTCCTACCGATCTTTTTAATGAGCGAGGATAATTCCATGGCCCTTTATTTCTCCGAGATAAACTAAAAACTACATTTTGTTTTAAAAAAGGGCGGTTTGCGCCCAAACGTCACATCCATGTTGTCATCGTCACTACGGGAGACGAAAGTTTGTTTTCAACTAGCGCGCGCCACCGGCAGGACTTCCGGTTTTGCGTAAAAGCGTGAGAATAATAATCACTACCATTTTCGGTGATGATTATTTGCGTGAACCTAGTTGGAAATGACAACTTATTGCTTTAAATTCCATGAACATAAAATAATATTTTGACATATAATCACATTATAACGTACCTATAAAACTGAAAATATTACGTTAGCAAGAATAAGCCGTTACATTGATCTAACTATAATGACTAGATGCATTCTCTATTGATTTCTCAGTGGCATTTGTACTGTGAATCGTTTCAACAACCAGAATGTCACTGTTCATTAGATCACAGATATACGTTTAAGCCTCTCCAAAGTCTCTCTCTCTCTCTCTCTCTCTCTCTCTCTCTCTCTCTCTCTCTCTCTCTCTCTCTCTCTCTCTCTCTCACACACACACACACACACACACATACCACATAAACCTACTTGAGAAGGTTGCTTCAAAGAAAAAGACATTCACACACATTTACAGAAAACAATACCAATACAACAATAGCAATAAAGAAAGGAAACAATAAAACGTTCACAGGGATTCTGAGTCGGAGGAAATAATGTAGAGGGTGATCTTTATTTAGTGGCAATTTCACACCCTAGTCGCCGGCATACGACAACGCAGTGTGATCCTATAAAGTGATAATGAAATATGTTGACAAAAAACTTCATTCATTTCCCAAGGAGTGTGGGCAATGTTGAAGCAAAAAAGCTTGAGGCTTAACTTTATCCTCAGCTCATTGTTTTAACAAAAAAGACTGATTACAGAACATTCCAGAATTCCATAGTATGCTTTTTCTTTGTTTGTGAGAGTACAATTCCGTGTCTTTGTGTGTGAAATATGGTCTAGCGCTTGGATATTCACCATGTGCTCCCTGTGATAGAACCTGCTGGTAATCAGGCGCGATCTGAGATCAGTCATTCAAAGCATTAAAGCCTGAAGAAACAGACTGCACCTTCAGATGAATGCGTCCTGGATTCAGCATGATTCATAACCTTTTCTGGTACACTGAGGCTTCACTGTCAAAATGACTCTATTTGTCTCCAACACCAGTGCTGTGGTCGCCTCCAGATGACTAGATATGGCTTTCAGCACATCCCTGACCCACAGCCCTATGGGCTGATTTGCCTGTTTTATTTTACACATGGCTGTCCCTTTCTGAAATGTGCACCTGTGATATAGAAGGGAATCACTGTGCAACCGCTCCCACCGTGAGATAAAGTGCTGGGCCGATAAAGCAAATCTGCCGCTCTGGCTGGCAAACATGCTCGTTCCGGAACTCAAATGAACATAACACATCTGTTGATAGCACAAATGTATGTTTTATGCGCCTTTAGAATCATTTTGCTGAACTATACGGGCCTAGTTCCCATCTATAGATCTATAACCATACCCTATACGTATATGTATACACAATATACATATATACAAACAAACAAACAAACATAAAGTCTATTCCTGTTTATCGGGACACCTCTGTACCAGATTACTTAGCTCTAATAAACTATTCAAAACATTTTTCAAAAATTTGCACTTTATAACGATTTAATAGTAACAATATAGTGACCTTTGTCTTTAGAATTGCCCCAATTAAGCGGCTTCCAGATTAAATTATGCCCCAATTAACAAAAATGTACTACTATTTACAGTATATATCTATATATAATTGCCCAGACATTTTCTCTAGCTCCTAAGGGAGAACAAGGATGACCTGAGCTTTCCCAGGTCAGTCTAGAGACATGTTCCAGCGTAGAGACACGGGTCTTCCTCTGGCCCTTCTATCAGTGGGACACCTCGCCCGGGAAACGTTACGTAACACATATCCATAAAAGATACCCAAGAAATATCGCCGGACTCCTCTCAAGCTTCAATGCAGAAAAAAAGACATCCTTTAACTGAAATGCTTTTTTTTGGGTCATGAGGAGCTAGAACCAATCCCAGCCACTTTGGATCTGACTTTGGGACACTGACTGGCCAACCAATCACAGATTGAGTTGAGTTGCATATTTTAAATTGGAGTTGTCAGAGCTGACCACTGAAAAGTAATTTTTCCAAAAATTCCAAAAGTTTAACATCCAAATGGCTCTATTGTGAAACTCATTACATTCTGTGTGACTCTGCTGTTTTAAATGTAATTAACACAACATCTCTCAGACTCTTAAAGGACTCTTCACGCGAAGCGAGCAGGGATCTGAAGGACTGGCTCAGGGATCGCCCTCCCTGAATATTAATGCATCTGGAGCAGGCACTTGTTGGCTTGAAAGAAAAGGGAAGCATACGCTAAAGAGGTATATATGATCAATCCAATAAATGACCCTGGATCACAGAGCAAGATAGCCAAGTAATCTAAGACAACAAAAACCCAAGTGGTCCCATTGGTACCATCGCTGTCTGACATGTCTGTAATACACGTCTTCCGCTTGACTGCAAGTGTTGAAGATATTAGGGTGGGCACTGAGGGACCTCTGTCAACCGCCCCCTGGCGAAAAACAGTCAAGCTGAAGGACTAAATCAATGTGAGAGATGCAGCAGGCATATTGAGCAAATAATTTCTGGCTCATGCAGCTTTCATACAAAATAGGATAGGCAGTTTTGAATTTCCTTGGTTTGAAGGTTCTGAGAAGTATTTTTTCACTTCTAAAAATAGGTGTTGTTTTCGGTACTTATACAGTTTATTTTTCTTATAAATTATATAGAATGTTTAACATGTTATTTGGCTGCTGAACTCAAATTCACCTCGGTCTTTTATATTATTTTCATAATAATTATATATAATCGAACCATGTGCGTGAGGTGTGTGTGTGTGTGTGTGACACTATGAAGAGTCAAGAACCTTGTTTATAGATGTGACTGATAGTGTGAATGTGTGTGCTCAAATTTACTGTTATTGGTTCTTGATCCTCGTGACCCTGAAATTGAAGTGCAGTGAATTGAATGGATTCATAAATATACATTCTGTCAGAGGGTCACAAGCTAAATCCCATTCACTACATATCACAACCCCCTCTAATTTGTTATCAAAATTTGTTATAAGAAAAAAAATTACTTATTTCTCAGCACTAACATGGTTTATTTTGATGTGCACTAACAAGTTCAAGCAAGACTTTTGGGAAAAAAGTTCAACATTGCTTTTTTTGTCTTGACAGTTTAACCTTAACAACAGAAAACAGCATCACAGTGTGAAAAGCTCAAATGATACCGACTGCAGTAAACACGACTACACACAGTGGCGCAACATAGACACGATAAATAGGTAATAAATAGGTGAGTTCACAGTTTATCTCTGAGCACAAGACTAGACAGTGGTCAAATGACTTCACACGTTTTAAGACAAATATAAACCTTATCATTGAATTAAATTGTGTAAAAGGTTTATTATTATTATTTTTTTTATTATTATTATTATTATTATTATTATTACAATAATTGTAGTAACAACAGCAACAACAATAATAATAATAATAACAACAACAACAACAACAACAACAACAATAATTATAATTATAATATACTTTCTTATACCTATCATTGATATCATAATTAATTTATCTACTAATATTAAAAAATGTAATTTCTGAAAATGAACTTTATCCATCGAGATTTTATTTCTCCCATGATGCCACACTGCATAGAGGAAGAGCGAGCGGAAGAGACGAGGATCAAAGTGGCTACTAGTAGTACAAACCCGGAAAATGAAATGGAGTTGGGATGTTCTCGCTTCTCAAACTGAAACTACAAACACACAAAGAGCCGCTTCTGCTCTTCACGTGGACAAAAAGACGAAAGAATACGAGTAGTTGCTGTTTTGTAGTTAGTCAGTTCGCGTTCTTCCATGGAGCTTACTCTGTGTTACCATAGCAGTTAGCGGCGTCTTAGCATGTTAATGCTAAATGCTCTGAGCGTCGGTAATAGCAATGTCTATAAAGGAAGAGAGGAAACTGGATTCTTTATAATGTGGTAAGTGCGTTATTGTTCTGTTTGTATTCGTAAGTGTTATCGCAATTGTGCCAAAGATGAATTCTTTAGCACATAGCATGCTAGCTCTAGCTCATATCAGTCCATGTCAGTACGTTTTAAGTCCAAGGTTCTCTTTAAGTCTAGAATTAAGCATGATTTTCAATTACCTATACACATTACTAATATAGGCACTATAATTTTACTATGTTGGTTGTGTAAATATGTTTGTGTTGCATTGTTTCGGAGACATATAATTTGTCAAATCTGAATAAGTAGTAATTTTAAAGAATAAAACAGTAATCACTTTATGTAATGTTTTCTGAAGTTTTATTCAATGTCTTCTTTACGTGATAAAGTAATTTGCAACGAATTACCTTGTTTATCTGTTATATTGTGTGACTATATTGTAATGCAGTTTGGGGGCGATTTAAAAAGTGATTTAGTGTCTGACTGTACTATAATATCTGTTCCTTTGGATCAAAATGTTTGGTAAATGGATAAATTCCAATTTTTTTGCAATATGTAATTTATGGCATAATTTATTTGTATCTAATTGTTACACATTTTCTATTTCAGGATGAATATGTAGTTGTTCACATGCTCAATATTTTGAAGTCACTAGGCAGGTTTCTGCACGCAGCCTTGATCGGTCAGCAGGAAGGCCTGTCTCATGCCCTCCCCTGACCAGAGATGAAAAAGATCAGTCTGAAGATGATCAGAAAATCATTTAACATCAAGGGCAAAGAAGATGGCGATAACGTACTCCTCCAGCAGCCACCGATACCTGCAGAGTTCTCAAAGGATGATGCTCTTTTCGATGCTTCTTACACCAAAGGCCTTGTAAGTTGTGATCTTAATGTGGTGGATGTGGATGGTCATAAGAACCGGTCAAAGAGCGATGGCCTTATGGGCACCCTGAAGAGAAGACTGTCGACCAAGCAGAAAGGTAATGCAAAAAGCTTCCCCACCTCAGTGGGCTCGGAAGATGACGACGACACATTTTCATCCTCATCCGTCCCAATTAGCTTTAATGAAGTCAAGGCGCAGCGACCCTTAAGATCCTCGTCCCTACGAAGCCATCACTACAGCCCCACTCCATGGCCTTTCCGGCCAGAGAAAGCTTGCATAAAGATGGAGGTGAAGGTCAACACTACGGTTCACTCTCCCAACCCAACCCCCTTCCTTAATGGCATCCAAAATGAGTTTCATGACATCCAATTAGAGCCTCTGTTCCAAGATCAGAGCGATTCTCTGAAGGTAATGGAAACTCAAAGTGGACATTTCCATTTGGACATTGAGGATCACGTGCCTATTGGACTTACACCTCAGGACTACATCCAGTACACAATGCCTTTAGATGAAGGAATGTACCCAGATTTATCGCACACCTTTTGCCTGGACGGCTCCTCTGCCATGGAAGTGGCTAATCAGGCGGAACCAGACCCTCTGCATTTAGAACACGGCCCTGAACACATGGATCTCAACCAAGTTCTCATGGAGCAGGTAGTGAACCAACCTGTTGCTCCTGCAATGATCCTTTCCAACTCCAGGGCTGACACACCATTATTTTCTTCTCCTCTTTCGCCCTTCACATCCAGTGAAATCTCACAGACTCTCTCTGGGTTCAGTGGCGCAGACTCAAACGTTGTTGAAAGGGTTCGACGTCATCTGAACTTTGACCCCAGCTCTGTTCCTGGTGTTAGCAGGGTGTATGATTCTATCCATTGCAGTGGATCTCTGGTTGTAACGAGCCTGACAGAGGAACTCAAGAAATTGGCCAAGCAGGGTTGGTACTGGGGACCAATAACGCGCTGGGAAGCTGAGGAGAAGTTAATAAACCTTCTAGATGGTTCATTTTTAGTGAGGGACAGTTCTGACGACCGCTATCTCCTCAGTTTAAGTTTTCGGTCACAGGGAAAGACTCTTCATACTAGAATCGAACACTCAAATGGTAGGTTCAGCTTCTATGAGCAACCGGATGTAGAGAGTCATACTTCCATAGTAGATCTTATAGAACATTCTATAAAGGACTCGGAATATGGCGCATTTTGCTACTCCAGATCACGTCTACCAGGGTCTGCCACATACCCTGTCAGCTTGACCAATCCGGTCTCTCGGTTCATGCAAGTACGTTCGCTGCAATATCTTTGCCGTTTTGTGATTCGACAGTACACACGCATCGATCTAATTCAGAAGCTGCCTTTACCAAACAAAATGAAAGATTACTTGCAGGAAAAGCACTACTGAGTTCAGACGATGGATTCAGTCTAATTTGCACTTTGTCATGTAATATTTACGAAACCGTTTACATCTGTGGTGGTGAAGTGATCCACTGGGTGGGAAACATTTTAACCAAATCACAAAATCCACTTTCTTCGGACAAAATTGAAGGATACAATTGTTGTTGCTCATATTTGTTTTATATTCTGCACTGTGGACTTTTAAAGGGAAGATTGACAGAGGAATTTTTTCCTATCATGCAAAGCTACCGACCAATATTCAGATAAATATTCTGAAGCGTTTGTGGATGTGGGGGCCACGCTAGGTGTGCCAAAATACAAAAAAATGTATATGGATTTGATTGGTTGTGCGGAAACAGACAAACCTCGAGCTCAAACAGAATTTAGTTTGCTAGCTCAACTCGTGAGGTATCAAGTATACATATGTTAATGTATAGAGTTGGACATTTAAAATGTAAAAGACTTTATTTTTGAATTGTGAATTGTTTGGAATATTGTTGCATACAAGGCAACTTACAAAAACAGTGTTTGTATTAATGGTTCGTTAACTCTAAACACACAATTACTGTATAACCTTAAGAGTTTTCTGCTGGTTGCAAAAATTATGATATCAGCTATAGGCGTCTTTTTTTTCCGACTACGAATATTGGTCCTTTTCATAGAAAAATGTTCGAGGACAAATTTTAGAGGATTGTATGTGTAACTAAGACTGTCAGGCAACTTTTTATAACCAAGCAAGCCCTTTTTTATTAGGATTAATCTAATTCTGTAATCGCAGACTGTCAGATCTGTTCTTCTTTGCCATCTGTGAAACTTTAATAGATCTGTGCAACAACAAATTCTGCCAGACGGAAATGAAAAGGACTGAACATGAAGGACCGAACATAAATCAAATCCCCAAAAAGTGGCGAAACAAATGCAGAATGTCACAAATCCGCGATTGTACTAAAAGGGAGCAGGTAAACTTTTTATCGTTGCATAAATCAATTGCAAAATGTGGTGTCCGTACAGTGTTATGTTTGAATGTACGTTTCTAGTCAATGCTTTTATTTTGATTTGTGAACATCATTTGTTGCGAAAACCCTTTTGACAAGCAGGTAAATGTAAAAGCACAGCGCAGACTAGAGATTGTGACGCATCGCTACCTTAGCTGACTACTATTGTTAGTAACTCAGCAGCAATGTAGTTTCAAGGCATTTGAATTGAAACGCAGGTTTCTCACCTCTGTTAATATCAGATAATATTCTCAGTAGTTTTCCTGACGGTAACTTGAGGACAGAATTCCAGACTTGGTGCTTTAATTTTCACACGGGCACAAAATTAATATTCTTAAAATTCAAAATCTTGCAAAAAACAAAATCTTGTACGTTTGTTTTTAACAGGTTTTTTTCCCTTTCTGCCCCCCATAATAGCAAAACACGTCAGCCTGCCGACAGTTGAGAAGTTTCACTTTGAGCCACAAATGCCACGCCGACTGCTATTGTTTTTAAGAACGTATAAACTTGTACGCATTTGGTTTTTCCCTTAACCTCACTCCGGTTGCCTTTCCTTTAATCATAATCCCTGTCAGGCGAAAAGGAATGATACTTTGCTTTTTGTCTTTTAATGAGGGGTTTAATAGGGCTTTCAGGCGGGAGAACATGTCACAGGAAGCGTCTCTTGAAGTTTAGTTACTGTTTGTTTCGTGCTCGTCACTGATATGACAGAAAGCAAAACGATGCTGGGAGAGATTTTAGCTGGCGTCGCTCTACTTTAGGATAATTAACCAAAGCAAACTGGAGCATCTAAACTCTCCTTTACTGGCATATTGAATGTGTGTAGATCCAGAAGTTCTATTTGTGGCTTCACAACACACAGGGTCTAAGGGTCTTTATAAAAAGTGACTGGAATTTGCAGAATCTGTCGAACAATGTAATGCTACATTTCTCAGTAGACACTAGCGGGAAAATGTGACGCGCTGTCATGTCAAATGTGATTTGCGAGAAAACACCCATACGAGAAGAGCGGTGCGCTTGGAACTTTTCTGCTGGGAATTCATACTTTTCCCACCAGAAACATTTGTATTTTACGTGTTTTAGGAAACACGCATATTAGGGCTATGCACTACATGAAAAATTATATACATTTTTTATATTATAGAGTAATAAAAATACTGTACTTGAAGTATTTTAAAATTATTTGCTTTTTGCAATTTTGGTATTTGCTTTGGATTTTAATATTTTTAAACTCAATAATGATATCATATAATTTCTTAAGCAACATTATTGTACCTGTTTTGTTTTCTTTACCACTTCATTACAAATGCATTAGGAATTGATTGATATCGCAGCCTTGTGCAATTTGGAACTTGCCGTTTTAGAAAAGAAATAACCCCGCTCACATTTAGAAATTCAGCTGGATTTGCAGAATATACTGGGCGGATGAATCTTCGCTTAAACCAAATTGGATTTTTTTTTATTCTTTTCAATTCTAATTGTGGAACATTGCATAGTCACTTTATTTCAGCACATTCCTTGGTTTGTTGTGTTCTTAAAAAACGTGCAATCATCATTCTGGTTTTCTAGTCAGTTTCACTCGGTCTTCTCTCACAGAAACGATTGCTGCTGTAAATGTGTGGCATAAAAAATTATTGTATGAATAAGTGTTTTAATTAGGGAAATAAATAAGGGTGTTGCATCGTCTTCCCACATTCGTTTTGCATCATTTGCTTAACGCATGTGAAGAGAACGAAAGAGAAAGTTTTAAAGGCACAACCAGACTGCGGAACTAATGCAGGGTCTTCATGTAGTGTTTGACAGCAATGTTCATTTTTTTTTCCTGTTTGGTTTTGTCTGTGCTGGAAAATTGTTGAAAATCTTCTGGGCATCTCTAGCTTTTGAGCTTGCGCTGAAAAAAAAAAGTCCTTCCTGTTTGTTGTTTTCATTATCTCGTACTGTCGGTTGGATTTACAAATTGAAGTATTTCGAATGGCACTTTGTTTCCTTTTTAATTGTCCTTGTGCTGCGAATGAAAGTGAATGTTTACATCAGGTTTTTAATTAAAATTCTTTTTTTGTTTTTCAAACTTGGGTACAGTTTTGTAAATATCTGGGACTGTACACAATTGTGCTGCTTTACATGGATGATTGCCTCATAAGTACAGACTGATATCAGCCGATGTTTACTCTTCATGGCATCAAACCCAATGTTTTTCATCATCTCGCTTCAATTTTTGGTCTTTTTCCAAAGTTAGAGACTCTGGGTCAGTGACAGAACCAATGTTTTTCTTGCACATTTGGATACAGGTTAAAGGTTTTGTAATTGCTGGTAGAAATTGAGTAAAATAAAGGATGAAATCATACAATGCTTCTTGGATGTATTGATTTTTTTTCATTGTATTTTTGCATTTTAATATAGTCATTTATTAAATCATTTTTGTATTATTTATTTAAAGGTAGAACAAGAAATAATAGGATATTGTTCATAATGTTGCATACATTTTGCTGTAACATTTAAATCACATTCAATAATATGTTATACACACAAAGAGAGATTTAAATATTTTCTAAATGTAAAAACAATATGCAATTTTTATAAAATTGTTAAATACGTTTTTAGTAAGTCAAAATGATCACGCGCACACAAAAATAAATATATATTTACATTTTCAAAAGTTTTGTCTAACGTTTCTTTTTATTTTGTTACAGAAACAATAAACTTTTTGTTTAAGTGAAGTTTTAGGAAGAACATTTATTCTTTACTAGTCGTGTGATGTTTTATTCATGCTAAGGTGGTGACTGGTTGTCACACTGAGACACCACCCTCACAAAATAGCGGCTTCGGTAAAAATGTGCTGATTCGGGTGAGTCAGTCTCCGAGTGAGAAGAAGTGTAGGTTTGTTTTAATAGACAGATTTTATCAGCTCTTTCTAGCATTTCTTCTGTGGTTTTAATGGGCCAGATATCGTTTTGACAGATTGTTTTTGCTCAAAACACACACATTTTTATTTTACAGCACAGGAATTTTATATTTCACAGGCCACAGATTCCTGATCAGTTCATCAACAATGTGTTTTCATAAGTTCATACAATTCCTTTACGTTATTTTTTGGAGGAAAGGTGAGAGTGCAAGTTCACCAAGCCAATTGAGGTCAAAAGTAAAAGTAAAGCACAAAAGAAAATCGGATCACTGTGACAGCCTACTGGCACAACAGCGCATTCTCTTCCATCGGCAAGATTATACAATATTTTCCATTTCTGGGTCACGGGTCATTGGTTTAGCCAATCCCAGCAACTCTGGAAGCCACACCCTGAATGGGTGACCAACCAATCACAGAGCAGAATTCACACTCTCTCCCCTATTGGCAATCTTTCTCACCGATTCACTGTTATCGAACAGTGCTACAAAAATCATAGTTTTGCCTAAAAGTAAAACAGTACATTTTAAATGTAAAGGGTGTGTTTGCTTCTGCTTTATAATCATTTATAAAGTGCGGGTGTTGGCTGATTGGTTTCTGTGTAGTGTAACTCATCAATCACATGTCTTATTTCTCAAATATACGGCTTCGCCCCACCATCTGCTTCTCTGCGTGACTTTTCATTTGTCAGAAGTAAACCAAGAAGTGAGCCAGTGAACACATGGATGGCTTTAAAAAGGCACGGCAGAAGGAACTCGGTTGCTCTGCAGCATAATGCCGAGACCCGAAGTGCTGCTGACACCAGATGTTTTTATTTGTGTGTACTAAAGCTTCACTTTGGAGACAAGTGTGTGATCCGGCGCCAGAGGTCTAATCACCACTGAAGCCGCGAGCGACCTGCGCTCATCACTTATTTATTTAGCACTACCAATTCATTAAAGCAGCTTTACTGGGTTTGTTTAGGTACCGCGATGCCTTTATTGGTTAGTGTTAGTTTGTTCGGTTTTGGGTGTCATGCAAAATAATGAATACCTTGTGGAAGGCTGGACCAAAAAAACTGCGTGATCTTGCATGAAATCAATTCTTCTTTCGAAAATCAACATGGTGTTGAAAATATTTCTTAGTTAACATTTTATAAAGTGTGTGATACTGCTTAGTATTTTTTTTGTATACCGTATACGCATGTCATTTTGAAAAAAAAAATAATAATAATAGAAAAAATTTTATATATACATAATATATATACATATAAAAGCAGTGTAGTTTTTTTTTATATGTATTTTGTAAACAGGAGTTTGAGCCCTGAAGGGGGCGTGGCCCCTATTTTATTTGTATGGATTTGGTTACTGAGAGTGTTACCAGCACTTTTTTTATGAGAAAAATGTAAGAATTCTCTCAAATACATAGTCCCTGCCTTCGTAGAATTGTGGAAGTGACTAAATCTCAAGAGGGCGTGATGCTGAGTCACGTGATCCCAATTCAATATATACTATTTCAATATTAAATATGTCTCGTTCAAGATCATTACACCAATGCGTCTCTTATGATTTAGGTTACAGGATTAAAAACACACATATATGTAAATTTGCTCTTACAAGTAAACCCTGCAGACTATTTGTAACATCTGCTTCAAAATAAACAGTGAAACACACAAACAAATGGTGGTGAATAGGAGAACACAAAGCTGTCATGCGTGCCGCCGTTTTGGGCTTGAATGGTCACTGTAGAGAAATCAATTAACGACTGCAACTTTTTTTGGCATGGATAATTATGGACAAAAATCTTTTGTTTTCTTATAAAATAAGAGGTGGCACAGTGGCGCAGTTGTTACAGCAAGAAGGTTCAGTTTGACACTCAAGGTGTGAGTTTGAGGCCGGCCAGGGCCTTTCTGTGTGGAGTTCTACTTTGTACTGGCGTGAGTTTCCTCCGGATTCTCCGGTTTCCTCCCACAATCAATTGGTGAATTTGCATTTGAAAATTGACCATATACTGTATGTATGTGTGAGTGTGTGTGTCTGTATGTCCTGCTCTGCGAATGGTTTGCCACCAATCGAGAGTGTGATATACGCCAGCTCCCCGCGATCCTGTAAAGGACAAATGGGCAGAAGATGAATGAATAATAAAATAATTTTAAGCAAGTCATGTTTGAACACTGTTCTTTTACACAATACAATAGAATCAATAAAATCTTGAGGTCTTGGACGAACACCAGACGTCCGATTCTTTGAGGACAACTGGAAGCAGGAAGATCAGTATCTTCCGCAGGGTTCTGGTGACAGTCTCCCGTTCTCTGTTTGAAACCAATCCTCTTGCGATGCTGATGAGAACAGGTGGCGGCCATCAGGAAGTATTTTGGGAGAACTTTCGTGCCAATCTTTGCCTCAGCCTTGAACCAAACTGCTAGAAAATAAGGTTTAGATCCAAACAGGTGTTGCTTTGTCAGGGTCTTCTCTGAACAAGTCTCAGAAGTATCCTTTACATCTCCAAAATTACTTTTCTTTCTAAATTCAGTTTAATTGTTTACAATTTTATTTATTAATTTTTTTAAAAGTGGTAGGGCAGGCATGTCTAAAGTCCGGCCCGGGGGCCAAATGCGGCCCTTAATCAAATTTTGACCGGCCCGTGACTTGATTCATAAAATGAATGGAATACGTCCCGCGGCCAGTATTCAGTCCCTCCAGGATTCGCGATCGCGCCAATTCACGCGAATTCAGCGAAACCCCGCAATTTATTTGCGACCTTGCAATTTCATCCAATCACCGCAAATTTACCGCAAAGTTTGTTTCACCACGCCCACCAGAGCTTGTAAAAAATTAAATCAAAATCATATTTTTTTTCAATGTTCCATTATGAAGGTTTTTATTACTTTATTTATGAACACATTTTAAAAAGCAGTTAAAATGCTGAATCACTTTATTTGCATTTTAGAATTATATGTTTTTATTTTCTTTTTTTTTAAATGCATTTTTAAATAGAAATAAACACTATTTAATGTTAAATACTAAATTATATACAAAAATGTGTATATCCTAAAAAGTGTGTTTTTTTTTCCCCAAGCCCGGTCCGGCCCCTTTGTCAAATGTTAGAACCCAATGTGGCCCGCGAATCAAAAAGTTTGGACACCCCTGTGGTAGGGAGTTGGACTTGTAGCTAAAAATTATTACATGAATATTACAGAATGTATCTTCTTTAATCCGAGAAAATGTGTGAAACACAAATAATCCTTTATTTTAAAATAAAATAAAGCAGTCATAAAATAAAGCTTTTAAATAAAGTTTTTCTGATAGTCTTAAAATTTCATAATTCTATATTTTTAAAAATTTGAATGTAATTCTGTATGTAACAATGCTTCACCATTTAAAACTGTTTCACGGTAGTTCAAAGCTTTTATAGTTATACTTCTATTTTATATTTAATTATATTTTATCTATTTTATATTTTATATACTGCTTTTATAGCAGTAATTCTATTTATAGCGAGTGTTAGATTCTACAATTTGCATTTAAAACAGAACAGTTTTCCCAATTTATTGGCTCAATTAACTGAAAAAGAATGAAGCTGATCAAAGAAAATGTCAAACGATTGAATAAGTAATGGTATGGTTCAGAGACATATCAATGAACTAAAAATCCATTGAGTTGAAAAGGAGAAAGTTAAATGAAATGGAGTTTAAACTAAATTGGTCAGAGAAAGATTTTAATCTGCCAACTGCTTTTTAATTCTTCAATCCCAAACATCTTTGTTTTCAGTTAAAACTTCACAACAAACCTAAATGTATTGTTTGAAGACGTAATCTTTCTGCTATTAGTGTCTCCACGTCATTCCTGTCTTTTCGCCTTTGCAATAAAATGTTCTTCCCATTAGGCCCATGAAGAAACGTAACTCCGCTGTGCAGCGAATCTCGTCCCAGATCTGTCCACTTACTTCCTTTTTAAAAACAAATAGATGAGTTTAGGAAGTGCTGCTCGCGCACACGCGCAATTGCTACACACGGGCGTTCCTGATGTAACATATGCACAAAAGTGACTTTTTTCATTTATTATTCAGGGATTTTATAAGGTGTCCCCAGCCTTGTATTTCTAGAACAATTGTTTTCAGCTTGTAAATAATGCAGGCCGGCCTTGATGAAGAAGAATAGCCACGAGCCATGCAATAGTAATGAAGGTTGGGAACAGGCCGGTGCAGAAGTGAAATAATTCTGTTTGAGGATGAGTGTTAAATATCTACAGCTGTCGAATTACATACACGCCGAGACTGTTGGATGAAAGAATCCCCGTCATTTATTTATTTCCCATACTGTCAGTGGCTCTAAAATGCTCTTGATACTACTTTATCTAAAGGAGAGAAGACTAAATGATGCATTTTAGTGGCCTGATGTTTCATTAGCAGCATTCATGCGACTCAAAATTAGGTTTGCGCACACTTGCTGGCCCGTCGTTTATTTAGAATGATAATTCAGGTGTTCCCTTTCATTGTCAGTTCACTTCGACGTCTGTCAGATGGACTGACGATAGGAGATTGTACGGTAGACGATTCGATGCTTCAGTTCTTCCAAAAGCGAAAATGAACAAACTTTCCACCACAACAACAGTGGACAAACTTGGGTGTTATATTTGATAATAATCTTTCATTTGAAAACCATGTCAACAACGTCTGTAGAACTTCATTTTTACACCTCTGAAGATCTCAAAGCTGCGCCATATGCTCCCCAGGTTGGATGCAGAAAGACTCATACATAAATTCATGACCTCAAGGTTAGATTACTGCAGTGCTTCTCAAATAGTGGGGCACCCTCCAGAGGGCGTGCACAGGCACTGCAGGGAGGCCGTGGACCATCACAGAAGAAAAAAAAAAAAGAAACCAGTAAACAGCCCCGCAGATTAGGAATAGGAATTTCAATTATTTTAACTCACTCTCTTTGGACAGTAAAGTGAACGATTCTTTTCGATAATAATTTTTTCATTTAATAATTTTTTTACTGAATGCGGCACTGTTCGTTTGAACAAGTTGAGATTCTTCTCATTACTTAGTCTGACTGGCTCGGCTAAACTAAACTAAACTAAACTAAACTAATTGATCACTGTGGAGACTCGTTCATCCAGAGTCATATGAAAAATTCGTTCATATCGAACTAATCATTCACGAAAGACACATCACTATTATTTACCGTTTGTAAAAGGGAAGAGAAAAGGCACTAAAGTTGGACATACTCAGGTAGGTCATTCAAAATATCAATACAGAAAATATGACGAAGCATAAATTGCTCTTGGCTTCTCTGTTAATGTTGTTGGTGAGGAGGAAAGACCAATGTGTGTCCCCTGTGCCTTAAATCTGACACATTGAGACACATTTCAAGTTTTTTTTTCACTGAAAGTTTTTCAAATAAAAAAAAAAGCATTATTAATAATAATAACAATAAAACATTTTATTTAAGGCGCCTTTCAAGGTACCCAAGGTCACCGTAAATAGAGCAGTAAATAAATTACATATAATGGATTACTGTAAATGTCTTCAGGGAGGTTCTCCTGCCCGACTAATAGATAAACTTCAGTTAGTTCAGAATGCAACCGCTCGATTACTGAACAAAACAAAAATGTACGACCATATTAGTCCAGTATTAATAAAATTATGGAACACTCTGTGTAGCACCATCCGTGAATCAGAATCAGTTAGTCAGTTTAAATCTAGATTGAAAACACATCTCTTTAGTGCAACACATTTATAACTGTAAAAGTAACATGTTCAATGAACTAATATTAACAAATAAGAAGGCTGCAAAGATAGAAGCCTGGAACCGAACCTCACCTGCACCAAAGCAACACAACTATTATTATTGTCTTAGTTTTATTATTATTGTAACTATTATTGTAACTATTATTATTGTTTCTGCTCGTTTCACTTTCCTGCCAAGGTCCTGAGTGATCCACATGCGGGGAGACGACTCTGCATCCGTGCCGGAGGAGTGTCGATACCATCAGGATTGAGACTATGTCGCTTGAGGAATGTTGTACCACCGGGTTGGAGATGACGTCGCCTGGAGGTGTGTCGTACCACCGGTCGCTTGGAGGAGTGTCAGTATTCGATGATGTTGTTCCGAGGAGTTTTAAATCAGGAGCTACTACATCGTCATAGAAGGGTACGCACCACACTTTACACCCGCAGGATACAACGTCCGGAACCATCTTCAAACCAGATTTTGTTTTCCTAGCCACTCTCGCGATCTAGCTTGCTCTTCTGGTCCTCCGGTGCTATCGGTTCCAGACTAGTTCCCTACCTTTGGCAGGATTTTCTCCACAAGAGCAATACTCTCTGCAAGTCTGACGCCTGTGTTTGCCCTTAGGGATGAGGTCGAGTAGAAGGGCTCGGGGTCCGTCTGACGAGGGTGTGAATGTGGCCTGTTGCATTTTCTAAGAAAGGGAGTGTCTATGGTTACTTGCATAACATTGGTTCTCTGAATTGTCAAGGAACGAGACATCACTTTCCGCTGCCACATTCAGAACATGCCGCTGGAAGTCTGTGTTGGCACGACCAGCTTCAAGGATATTGTGAATGACGCGTGGGTCCCTTTTTACTACCTGATCCAGGTTCAATGGTGACATGCAAATTCATGCAGCCACAAAGTCAACGTTTATTGGCACTTTTGTAAGAGTTGAAGCATCAAACTGGCTACCATCCTATCTCCCTTGTGAACGAGATGTCTCGTTCTCTTCAGATTTTCTCAATTTATTATTATTAATTTTCATTATTATGATTATATATTATATTATATTATATTATATTATATTATATTATATTATATTATATTATATTATATTATATTATATTATATTTAATATATTTAATATATTTAATATATTTAATATATTTAATATATTTATTATATTGTATTATATGACCTTGTCTCTCCTGAGTGGATCTTTCCTTATACTAAAAAATCTATAAATTACACATTTATTTATTGAATAAAGGTAAACAAGGAAAGGTGAAGAGTACAAGAAAATCTCTTGGAGAAAAAGAAATTGTCCCTTTTTTAAACCTCTTCTTCTGTTTCTATGCCAACCTCAGCATCCCTGCATGAAAAAGAAATTGTTAGATAATTTTACTGTATTATCAACAAGTGAATTCTCAATGTGAAGAAGTTGATTACTGAAGAAGTTAAGGTAAAATTGTAGGATGTTGGAGAGAAAAGTTTCAAGTAGTCTTTTTCACCAGCATATTAGCACCGGACCCCACAAAATCTAATAACACAATTAAGCTCATGTTCATAAATAACTTTTTCAGATTTCTCTTTTAATTTCTCTGTGTGTGTGTGTGTGTGGGACATACAGAAAGAAATGTTTCCAAAAGGTTTCCAAAAAGTTTATTTCAAAAAGTGGTGAGACTGATAATTGTATACTTTTTTCCTGTTTTTCCATTTGTATCCACTGGAAAGATTTTGCATGGAGGACGAGAAGATGTGAGCGCTTAGGCTTCCTGTCATACACACTTTTTCTTCTCTGCTTGACAAACTTGATTTTACAATGCAGAATAGGCAATATCTGCAGCATTTGGATCTATGAATCACTCTGGAGAAGAGCTGTCATCGCCTGTGGAAGAGCTAGAAAGAGAAATAGATGGGATAAGAAATAGAGAAAGAAAAGGAGAGAGAATGGAAATCTGGAGCAGGCGTAGGTGGTGTTTAGAGAAATAAATAATTCAGAATTGAGCGGAAAGTGTGTATTTCTACAGTCATAAAGCAAAGGTTTCAAAACATCATTTAAACTATAATAAAAATACATTTTCATCACTTTTCCTTTAATACACAAACACACACACACACANACACACACACACACACACACACACACACACACACACACACACACACACACACACACACACATACTTATATATAATTATATAAATGAAAATATCTAGGATCTAATTAATAATGTTAATAGTCCAAGTACCTTTTTTGGTGCTTTTTTGGTTATAAAATGACTGTAAAAACTGGAGGCGACGGATTGGCCACTTTTCACTGAAAAGCTCATGACAGCTTTTGAGGAAATGATGAAAATTTGCTCAATAATATTCTGCCATTTTCAATGCACCTTCTATTCACTGAGGTATAATATTCAATCGCACAATAATGCTGATTTCCACTTAGTGGCCCGGCAGGTCAGAAAGTGCCGATATCAATGAAGAGAATGTGAAATATATATTGTACCCTTGTCATGGGAATGTGTTCGGTGAGTGATTGCATTATGTGGCTGTGAATTGCCGTTCGTATATTACACTTTCACACAGCACCGCCATTACAAACTGACTCTTGACTAATAATGACTAATCAGCGAGTTTGAGAGAACAATATTCCAGACAAATTTCGAAGGGCTGCAAATTGCAAATCTCAAAATACAATGCAAAATAGCTTGAACACACACAAGACATATGAGCACATTTAATTTGAGGTGAATTCATAAGATCATTTAATGAGATTACAGAACCTGCCAATCAGCGTTAGGGGGAGGAGCTACTGTATAATTAATTTAAATTTCTGTACACAATTTTGAAAGGGTTGTCAAATTACATTTGCAAAGCTTTATGACGGAAGGTCATTTCTAGAGGTGAGAATTTGCCAATAACACTCTGGATTAATATAGTAATAATCGAAGAATAACGCTCAGTAGTGTGCTGTGATTGAAAAGGTAGTTGAATTTGCATCAGCGTCCGTTTCTGCACATTCAAGCCAACACAAATTTCAGTGTTGGTGTTTGATTTTTTGCACAAGTGCAAAGTTTTCAGAATTTTATCTGGAAAATTGTTACATAAAGTTATTTATGCATATTAATTCAAGTTTGTTACCAAGTTTTATCCATTTCTACAAGTTCAATCACACAAAAAATGCAAAATTTCTGATTGGGAATGGAATTTATTCACACTTTTCCAAATTTTGAGTTTTGATCAAACTTTTGAAGGTTTCTGATACATGAGTATTTGAGTAGGACCACGGGAGGCATTAATGTGACAAAATCTGACCTTTATGCTAACAGCTAAAACCAAGAGCAGCATCTGCCATTTTTAATGAGCAGTTATTGACTTGTGAACAGTCCCAACTGAAAGTAATTTTACAGCTAAACCAGAAAAGCTGACTTTAATCCCAGAATGCACCTTAATGAACAGTTTTAGTTATATTTTATAAAATTAAATAGACAACTTTTTTTATTGAGAAATACAACAATTAAAAGCTGGTGTAAAAATAAGCTGCATCAAGGCCATGAAACGGATAAATTACAGGTGAAATGACAAAGCTGATAATTTGGTAGTTTGAATCAAATTAGGAGGACAGGGAAATTTCTATCACTGACTCCGCCCCCTGACCTGGTTTTGCTGCCGCACACCTGGTCCTGGTTTGCTCAGGGACACTATACTGTATATACTCTGTGGTTCATCATGCTCCCTGTCTGGTCTTGTCTCTGTGTTCCTCTCGTCAAGACCTTCAGACCCCATGTGTGACTTTGTACGTTCAGAGTCTTGTTTTACAGTGGTTCCCTGGCTCCTGTGTTTTCTCAAGTCATCTGTGTTTCATCGTCTCCCTTTCCAAAAAATCAGCTGTGCACTTCCCGTCTGTGTTTGGAACTAGTTTAGAAATGTGTCACTGTCCGAGCCTTCGCTGTTTGAGCCCTTGCTGTCCGAGCCCTCGCTGTTCGAGCCCTTGCTGTCCGAGCCCTCGTTCTCTGCCTCCAAGTTCCAGTGTTCCGAGTTCCCGTGTTCCGAGTTCCTGTTTTTCCAGTTTGTTATCTCCGAACCGCCGGTTCCCGAGCTCTCCGAGGCTTTTAAACGTCCTCGGGCTACTAGTCCTTGAGCTACTCGTCCTCGGGTTTCTTGTCGTTGCTCTATATGCTTTCGGTTAGCGCGGGTTCCTCTCCCTTGTCCCGGAGTCACCAGCCTCTGAGTCACCAGCCTCTGAGCCCACAGTCTTCAGACGTCGCTGCGGCGCCCCGTCCCGCCGGAAGTCGACAGCCAGAGTCCACACCCTGGCCACTGTGCGGCAATCCTGGTCGCCGAGCTGGGTCAGTGGGGCGTTCTGAGCTCACCCCTTTGAGGGCGGGTTCTGTCTCAAATCCCCTCGTTTCCATTCCTGACTCCGCTGATTCGCTGCCTGCCTGGTCGAAAGCTAATTTTCGTTACCTTAAAAGCACTTTTAATGGTACTTATTAATGGACTTTGAGTGCTTTTTGTACTGTCCTTTTCTTACAGTTCATCAGAAATGCATGATGCTTTACAAGCCAAGGGCATGGATTTGTTTTCCAAGGAAAGCAACATCTAATGTTTCGGTGAGTGTCTGTCATGTAAAAAACTGTCTGTCTTCATCTACGAAGAAACTGCAGTAGAGTCTTAAGCCACAAACAATTTGAAAAATTGTCACACAAAAATTAAAACAGCAGTAGACAGACAGATGGACAGAAAAAAATATCAGTAGAAAGACGAACATAGAGAGTGAGACAGACAGACAAAAAAAAAAAGAAAAAAAAAACAGATCAGAAAAAAGACTGTCGGAAAGACGAAAGAACCTACAGAAAACAAACGGGGGAAAAGATAATTAGACAGACAGTCAGGAAAAGAGAAAGACAGTCTGAAAAAATGATTGGTAGACAGATATGGACAGAGAGACAGATTTAACCGACTCAAACTACTGACAGACCTAGCTAGTCAGATGGATAGACAGACAGACAGACAGACAGATAAAGAGCTAATCACTTGCTCATGCTGAACCAAAGCTTTTGTTGCTATGGTTACAGAAGTTTTCTGTTCTCTTTTGATTTCGCATGAAAAGAAAAGAAGAATACAAAGAAAAGTAGAGGAGGTAGAAAAAAGAGCAGTGACATCTAACCTCATAAACCATCTACAAGCAACCGTGACAGGTGTTGAACAAAATGGGTTTTTATATGCAAGAGTCCAAATATTATTTAAAAATGTCCTTTTTGTAAAAAAACATAATACGTACAGAAGCCCTCTATGGTGTTTTATTGATGTGTTTTCCCCCACGAGGCGGCTGGATAAGACCCAACATGTGTTCTCGTGACATGTTTCCTCACAGGAGAACATGATATCAGATGCAGTGTGTTCTGAAAACCTCTGACCCAGTAACACTGCGGAGAACAAGTGCGTATTCATTTATTATACATTTCTGTGCAACATCTTTTCAAAGCTTTAAGAGATCCACAGCGAGGGACGACGGGACCCTGTGAGAGACGCCATGCACCGAAGACACAGCAGAACATCAGCAAAACCCAGAAATTAACGGAAGAAAAAAAAAACGAGTCGGAAAAAAACAAAAGTAAACAGTTTCCCAAATAGCAGCCAACTTTTACTAAAAAAAAATCATAATCCGGGTACTGGCGTTTGGGTTTCTTGTTCTCTTCAGCTGGTGTCAGAAGCGCATCTTTCCTCGCCTTTGTTAATCTGCAGTAAACAACACTGTGTCTGGGGAGTCTGCAATGCGTGGGGACATATTTTTACTCCAAAAAAGTCAAAGAAAGCGAGCGATGGAGAGCATGATTAAATATGATGCCTCTCACACTCCACAGTGTGCGCGATGATAAAAGCTGCTGTGACATCTCCGTGACAGGTTAAACCGGCAAACCCGTTTAATTGACATCGCCTCGGATTCACGTTGCCGTACCAGAGCTTTTCCCGAGTCTGGGATGGTTCTGTGCGAGGAGTGAGGTCACGATGCCGCAAAGGCCTCTGTTTTGTTTGATATCGCAAGTAATCATGCAGAACTTGTTTAGCTCGTTTGTTCATGTCGCCTCGTTGAACGATTACTCGCTTTTCCGAGCCTTATCTTTGAACTTCACATTTTAGTTTTTTTGAATAAGATTGAATTTGTTTTCTTACTAGATAAATTGTGGCTAATCATCACAGTTGTTTATTCACTGTAAGTCTTAATTTTTGCTTTGTGATTGTTGTTACTAGACAAAACAACAGAACTGAAACTGCTGAACAAATGAACAAAAAAGGAAGCGAGTCAATACATCAATTAATTGGAGGTACAAGTACAAGATACAGACAGACAGACAGACAGACAGACAGACAGACAGAGAGAGAGAGAGAGAGAGAGATAGATAGATAGATAGATAGATAGATAGATAGATAGATAGATAGATAGATAGATAGATAGATAGATAGATAGATAGATAGATAGATAGAAAGAAAGATAGAAAGATAGAAAGAAAGAAAGATAGAAAGATAGCAAGCAACAATCATAGTGACAAAGTTAGTCAGACGGCCAAACAATTAATTATTCAAAAAGGTCTTAGTTATACGTACAACAAAAAACGCTGCACACTGTAAAAACACTGGAAATAAGTAACTTGTCATGTCTTCCATTTGATGCATCACCAATAATAATGTGACTAATGCATGTTATATTTAAACATAATCCACATTAGACTTGGCAATAAAAGCTTCTATGAGCATGTCCTATGTTCTATGAGATTTGTCCCGTCAAGCTTGACATGATTTTCACTGTACGTCGTCTTTTCACACGTCTGCAACAGAAACTATCCTGACTGCACAATTAATTGTCCTTTCAGATGGCTAATTTGATTGCAATTGATTTAATCTTCTGACAGCTGTACATTATCCCTTAATAATAAACAATAATCTCTGGGATTGTTCTACCATTCTCTGTTCATTTTTAGCAGGTCTCACCTTCTTCTTCACCTTCATCATGCACCAGGCCAGATTATTGACTTTGAGCCTGTGAGAAATGTTCATGCCGCCTGCTTATTAAATATGTGAGTATTTAAAAACAAGCAGCAGCTGTAAATAACATGAATGTGTGTCCTCGGGGAAGCTGGCAAGCTGTTCACCAGTCACACACACAACAAACTCAAGGAGTCTCCCGGCGTTGTTACAGAGGACTCGCCGTTATTTGCACAATCGGATTTTTTATGGAACGCAGGGAACACTGCACTCAAAGGATACAAAGCAATCGCATCCCAGAAGGCCGTGCGTGTGTGTACAGCTTTTAATTAATGAGGGCACCTTGCCGCATAGTCGACTAAAGAAAAAATGATCTCAAACTGCGCTAATGCGCTCTTCATTAGCTTGTTGCGTGTGTGTGTGACGTATATTGATTGGTCAATTTTTTTTTGTTTCAGATATTGGTCAGTTACTTTGCAAAATGGCTGACCAATTTCAGAACTTTAAATATAAATTAATATATGTTTAAGGCTTCACACTTCGCCAGCAGCTGCACTGACACTTTATCAAACCTGTGCACTACACCAATGGCACCTGCCTTTCTGTTATTTGTATTTGCTCTATTTTTATGTTTGTGTCAATTGCAGTTTTATTGAGTTCTTGTAAATTCTTGTGTTATTTTTATACAATTTCTTCTTGCCATATTTTAATATATTGCGGCTATTTAAATTGGTTGTTCAGTCTGTATTTTGTTTTCTGTTCTTCTGCAACAGAACCAAGACAGAGTAGCAATAATAATTTAATTGTAACCCTTGGATACAATGCCAGTAAAGGCATTCTATTCTATTCTACTGATTGAGCTACTGGAAAGACATAGATATCCACATCCATATTCTCCAAAAAGTAACAGATGAAATTAGGAACATTTTTCTTTAGTGAACTTTCTTGTCACATAAATATAAACTTAAATCGTTCATTTCGGCAGAAGAATAAACAAGGAGTTTCTTCTTTCCTCACCTTTAAATGCGTTTGCCATATTTCTCGCTTTTTAAAATTTGAAGTGTAAATCCACCATTTAAAGGATTTGTTGGGGCTTTCCTGTCAGGCATACGTCAGTTGAGGCCAGATGTGAACACCAATACACCAGATTTTAATGTAGTGGTTATGATGTTTAGTAGCATTTTGAAGTTAGCATTAGGTTTATCTTTGTTTGTAGTTTGTAGTGGTTTTACTTTTTGTTTAATGTTTTTAACATATATTTTATTATGATTGATGTTCAAATACTGTCAGAAGGGTTTTTTATTTTGAACGGTCTTGGTTTGTTGATGTTTTTTATATTATTAGTTATGAAATACAAGTCTCTACCTTCTTTTGGAAATATTGTTCCATTTGCACAGTTTGTCCAGTCTGGAAACGATGGATTACCAATACATCTGCATTTGGCGTAAGTAGTGATGGCTTGATTTATAACGTGATTCTGAGCAGTATATTTGACATTGCAAATATGAAAATATTGCTTTTAAAATGGCTACTGTTTCCAGTTTTGGTGTGTTTTATTTGTACGAAATGTTGGTTTGCTGCACAAAAAGTGATTCAGATCTTTATTTACTGAAATGTTTTTATCCTTAATTCATATTTCTCATGTGGTCTTTTTTGTGGCAATTCTCTCTCTTAACAAGTGTAATTTTCTTTGACTTAATAATGAACAAGATTAGCAAAGTTAGCTTCCAATTTTTGTTCAATAAAGTCTTTTGGCAATTTCTAACCTAAACACAGCAGACACTCCGCTCGTGAAACATTTACATATTCTATTAAACACACACACACTCCACTCTGGCTGAAGAGCGTTGAAGCCGTGCACAAGCCTCACTCGGCAGCTGAGCCTCCCACTCTGGGCCACGGGCCTTGGAGTGGCTCCTCGGTGCCATGGCTCGAAAACCTTCTCAAAAGAGATTGTAGGACTGTTTAATATACACTCTGACCAACTATCTTCATTCGATTAGCCTCCATAATAATTGATACCACGGAAAAAGCTGCTGCCATGACAAGAGATCCTGAAAAATATTCTCCGTTTTATTCTTTTGTTTTAATGTTGAAGTGAAACTAATTCATCACTGCACTTCCCAAGTGCCTTTAGGAAGAACGCCGCCCGTCATCTCATATGTGGGCTTTAGTCGTTCTGAAACGCGGCTTTGTTTGTTAATATTACTTTCAGTAAGGACGGTTTCATAAACGCAGGCCAATTTATCACCAGGTATGAAACAGAAGAACAGATTTTAGTTTTATTATTTGCCTCGTGTTTTCCCTTTGCGTCATTAGTCTTTCGTGTGTTCAGGTGTCAATTCGCTCTCTAACTTCGCTGGATGCTGATGGCGCTGAAGTTGGGCACTTTTACCGAGCATTTTTCCTTCTTATAAAACACTCGTAATTTCTCTCCTCCTCTATCAACCTCCAGTTCGCTGTAAGCCATTTTAAGCCCCTCTCCAGGGTGGCATTACTGGGGATAGTGGTTCATTTGTTCTGTTTATGGTGTGGGGTTGATCTACACTCATCTCCCACAGCTCAGTCCTGATACACTCGCTTTCATCAGGACCCAAAAGTTCCTCAACTTGCTTCTGCACCATTTTGTGCTAATTTCTCAGGAAAAAGTCTCCATTTGTCGGGCCTCTGCGTGCTTCAGTGGGTTCAAATGTGGTAAACTGTGTATAGGGAAATGAGGTAAAGCTGAGATCTGTGTGGCACCTAACGGTTTTGATTGAATATGTCTAAGGAACACACATTTCACACATAAAAACGATAACATTTGCTGTAACTTTACCACAGACACACTGATTGAATGAATTTGTAACATTTTATTTATTAGGCCAAAGTAACTTTGGCATGAGCACCAGTTCCATTAGTCCAAACTTCATTTGAAATGTTACAAATGTTTGTGTCTATATTTTACGTTATGATAATTTGTGACCTTGTGAATGACTTTTTAGACTATGTAGACTAGTGTGTGTGTGTGTGTGTGTGTGTGTGTGTGCGTGTGTGTGTGTGTGTGTGTGTGTGTGTGTGTGTGTGTGTGTGTTAAATGGTTGTTCTTTCCTGAAAATACTTGAACAGGTGCCATAGAAATGGTCGTTTTAAGACTCATAAACGCTGCCACAGATTCTGCTTGTGTGAGTCATAAAATAAAGTCTTGACATTGCAGTCTTTATCACTGATAAGGTGATGCCATGTAGCAGTCAGAGGAAGAAAAGCTTGTAATGTTGCTGTGGGGAGACCAGGATGGTCCCGCTGAGATCATAAAGGAAAGCTCTGAAAACTAGACTGAAGCTGTTTAAACTTTGCAAGTAAACTTTGTCTTCCAAGTGTTTATCTCCTTTTAATCTATTTTCTACTGCCTTTGTTTGTCCTACAATAGAGAAACAGTTTTTGCAAAATGTATTCCTAATGTAAAATGTTTATTTTGTGTGTTACTCAAGCAATGGACTGGCTGACCAACTGTGAGTACTAGAATAGGCCATGTGCATTCAAAACCGCGTTTCAATTTCAGGATCATGGGCAGCTGTATCGCAGCAATTATTCACATTGATCCACACACTGACTCTGACCGCTCCAGTCACCTCTCGACCTTGTGAATTAATCTCACAAAATGATCGAAAATGAATCTCTCTAAAATTAACCACCCTATTATGTTCGTGTTAAATTGAACCGCTTTCAAAGTTTAAATTTATTTTAAAAAATATTAATTTTTATTTTATTTTATTTTATTTGACGTTATATAAACGTCTCCTGCTTGTCTTATTTGGTGTAATTATCATATAAAAAATATAATATACAATAACGTGCGCTGGAACCAGAACTGAATTGGGATTCGGCATGGAAGGGGGGAAACCTCCCAGTCTTTTTGACGGAACACGTGTCAAGCGAGCACTGTGAGGGGGAACCGGTTCCGTTTTTTGTCCAGAAAATTGCTCCATAAAAACTCCAGAGAGTTTAGGACTCATTGCCCATGTGAATGGTTGGCCACCTTGAGTGTGTATCTCACTCTTTAGTTTCTAAGACCCTGTGATTGGCCCAGAAATAGGTGAAGTGGTTTATAAAATGGATGGATGGCTTTGAAAAGCTCATTAGACGTTTGACTGAAACTGTGCATATAGACTCGAACAGAAATGTCTACAAACCTGTTTTTTTTTTTGTTTTTTTTTGTGTGTAAAAACAAGTGAACTCCCATTATGGCCAATTCTGTCTAATCCACAAATAACTTCTTATTCCAGACAGAATGATTGATACTCTTCATCACCCTGCCTCTCACTCCCCTCCCCCTAATTTAATTCCAAACAACTGCCATGCCCCGTCATCCATACCAACGCGCCTCACCGATGGAGCAGCCTCTATTGATTGACAATAATAACACACAGTCTCCTGATACACCCCAGCTTAGTGCTGACGCAACAACAGCCGCAGAAAAGATGATCAAGCAAGTGGCTTGTAAAAAAAATGACATGATTTTTTTTTCAATACATTTTTGGTGGAAATTAAAGTTAAGAATGAAATTATCACTACGTAATGAAGTACAAATCCCAGTCCTAAAGCAATGTGGGTGCAAAGAAAATTGCAATTCCTTGACTGTCCACTGGAGGTGTGAGGCACTATATTAAACCATTTGGCAATTTGTGATTTTTCTTTAAATAGCTTGTTATGTTATGATGGTGATTTTCCACCATTTAATTTAACTACAAATTATTAAAAGCTTTAAAGTTTTGTGCAATTAAGGCTCTCCACAATCTCACAATAATAATGCATTCAGGAAAATTGGAGTCAAGAAAATTAGTCTGTGTGATTGTCTGTCCATGTGTCCTGCTTTGTGATTGGTTGGCCACCAATCCATGGTGCATTCCTCATTAATGGCGAGAGTCTGTGATTGGCTACAGCACCCAAGACTCAGAAACAAAAAATAATAATAATGTATAACAGCTAGATCTTTTAGCTCCTCCCATGTCCCGCTTCTGGTCCCCCTAAGTCCCGACAAAAGGACATAAACAAAATTACAAGCTCTGTTCAACTTTCCGGCTCCAAACCTGCGCCTAAATGATGTTTTTTATAGTCCAGCATTCACACTTATGGCCACACACACACACACACACACCCACACACACACACGCACACACACACACAATTTCCAATTCTATTTTGTCAGCATTCCAGCTCCCACCCCCCAAACAGACATTAAAATATGTTTCCACCATGGTGTAATTGGCAGAGATCATAAGATGGTTTGGACTCTGATCTGAGCGTTTTTCCATAAAACAGGAAGCCCACAAGCAAATTCAAGTTCAGATTTTTTCATTTTTTTGCCTCAAAACTCTTTCTTAGCATTTGCCCAGTAAGGCCCTTCATCACATCAAAGACATTGGGAAAATTCTGCTCATACAGAGGGAAATCTTGGGGTTGGTCGTGAACTCGGCTAATTTCCCAAGAAAGCAGTTAATTTCTCTTGAATTACTGTTAATAAAGGAGAGGCATGTCTGTGTTTTGTTCATGGAATAGTTTTTGCTGAGTGTTGCACGCAGCTGATTGCGCTCCCTCTGTGAGAAACACCTGATTTCATCTTGCACTGCGTTTGGTGTCATCCCCCATGATGCTTTGCTGGAACTGCTTTGCTCAGCACAAACAAAACTACAGATCTGGCTCATTAAATCATTTACCTGTTTTTTTTTAATTTGCCACCGACAGTTCTATTTTTTTTCTTGTACATGACAAACTGAACATGTCTTGCTATTGATGTCTTGATATGATCACAAAGCAAGCTCAATTTTAAAACACGATTCCACTGGCACGTTGGCTAATTGCGCATTTGTTGCTGCATCTGCATTTAAGGAATTTTATCACCTTCCCTCGGGTTATTACATGTTATGAATATGCAAATGTGCCAAATACATCTGTGACTCTGCAAATCAGATTTAAATGTGCTGATTTATCCTAATATTCCGCAGGTGCAAGTGACTCCCTGGGATTTAGTAGCATGATGCTAAAATAACTATAAAAAACACAAGTCCTAATTTTAGACCACTTATACAGGTGAAGACCGCCTCAAAGCAACTGTGCAAAATGAAGTATATTTTAACAAGAACATGGACCAGAGTTCCCTAGCAAACTAAACGCTAGATGTCTAGAAAACAGAACTCTGAGAGGACAATGTATACAGGGATACAGTTCGTGTCCTCTGGCATTCTAACTTGGTCTTTTCTGCGATGGTGGTTCTCGAAGCTGACAGAACTGTGCCACTGTCCATGGTCCTGAAACCGGACGTTTCCTCTCACGCATGACACACAACCCCGGTAAACATTCCCAGTAGTCCAAAGTGGCATCTTCCTCCTATTGCTCCAGAAGAGATCCTGTCACACAGATGTGTAAATCATTGAAACCCCAACAAGGAAAGCCATGACAGGAAACCTTACAAATACACTGAACTTGAATTTGAACTTGAAAGGGAAATACAAACATAAAAAAAAATACTGACTGTGACATAGTGGTTAGCGCTGTTGCTCCACATCGAGAAGAACCCAGTTGAGATTTATGTTCAAAGCCATTCTGTGAGAAATTTCCATGTTATCCTCATGCTTGAGTTGGTTTCCTCCAACAGTATAAAACTAAGAATTAGAATTAGAATCTGTAAAATTGTCCATGGTAGGAGGGAGAGTGTGACTGGTTGGCCACAGTAAATGTTAAAAACAACAGTTTTTCTTTTCTTTTTTCCTGTTAATTTTTCAAAAAAGTCACGTGAATAGTTTTTGCTACTTCTTGCAGGGGAATATTTATAATCACATATAGATAAAAAGAGGGAACTTTAGTTTAAATGACTTCTTTTTCTGAAATTGACCATACAGAGCATTCTCCATTTCTATTTCCCAGAATTCTGTGCTGTGAGCTCTACTCACAAATTCGCCTTAGTTTTGGAAAAAAAAGAGCAAAGAGACAGAAGGTCAACCCTTCATTACAGTGAACGACTGTTGGGATGAGTGAAAGCTGTGATGTATTTTGCCAGAACAAGTCAGGATTGTGAATGGCCTTCAACTTTACATAAAGCAATTGCTATTACAGTGTTCTGTAGCTCTGTGGCTTTCCTGCAGCTGAATCAGGGCAGCGTCCGGAAGCATTATGTGCATTCAATATCTCGTTCATGTAATGTTAGACTTTTCGATTCAAAATGTTAGGAATTCCTCACCGTGAGGCAGGACTTTCCATTCTGTGTCTGGTCCCGTCTGGGAGTTTGTGATGTATTCTCTGGGTCTCCAGGTTCATCACCTCAAGATATCAAGGTTGTATGAATGAACGAGAGTGAATTTGGGTTTGTCCTACTCTGTGATTGGTTAACATCAATCCAGGTTTAATCCCATCTTCAGGATCAACCCAGCTTCAGCACAAGGACTGGAGAGAGAGAGGACCTACGTGCAAGGCACCGACGAGACGGAATGCCAAGGGTTAAAGATGAAAAAATTGTTTAATCCAATAGAGTAGTCAAGCGGGCAAAGTTATACACAAAAATCCAAAACGACAAAAAACACTGGGCAAGGCGAGTAGTTAGAGACGAGAGCAAGGTCAAAACTGGCAAGACTACAGCCGAGCAGGGCAAGACTAGATTTAGACAAACAAGACTGGGTATATCAAGACACGAACTTAAAGGCTGGGTACGAAACGATCTATCACGCAGACACCAGGAAGTAAACAAAACACAAAACACCTGGGCAAAGATGATGACACACAACACAGACCGGAGAGAAAACAAAACCACGTGATGAGAAACTCAGAGTCCGTGACGCTCATTTCAAAATAAAGGTGTCAAACTAAAAGTCCCAAAAACAATATAATAATAATAATTCATTCGATTTTTTATTTATTGGTGCCTTTCACAACACTCAAGGTCGCCTTACAGAAACACAACAACATACTAATTGCCCGATGAAATAGCTGCAGCCAATCCGCGCCAGCGTCTACTTTACTCGGGCATACACACCACACACCTGAAATGCATGTTTTTCTCACTGTGGGGGAAACCGGAGCACCCTGAGGAAACCCACGCAAACACGGGGAGAACATGCAGAACATTTCGAATATTAAAGGTTGAAAGCTTTGCAGACTCACAAGCACTGATTTCATGAGTCCAGTGTGAAAGACATAAACAGAAGCACTGTGGTAATAAGGTTAATATGGTAATATTAAAATGTCCAGATTGTAGTAAAACACACTTTCCCTAATCTTGGCTGTTTTAAGGCTCATAGATATCTGCTTGTGGTCTTTAATCAAACACAAACTTTCTGTCCAACAATTAGCTGACGTCTGAAGAGGGATTTTTCTAGGACGTCTGCTTTCCAGGATCGATACAATGAATTTTAATGCCCTACTGTTGTACTTCTGCCCCCTGGGGAATTTAATGACCTGATGTTTTGCCTGAAATCTTGTCACCTCATCAGCTTAAAATTGCTTTGATTTGGTTTTGACTGTGGTTTGGTTGTGAATGCAGCTTTGCTTTGACCCAAGTTTGAAAAGAAGTTCAAGACCAAATTGGTTGTGAAACGAAGCACTGCTTTAATACCAAATAAAAGCGTGTTAGCAACCTAACAGTCTTTCTCAAGACTTTCTGCATTTGGTTTCTCTAAAGCTGCTTCCAGTGTTTCAGTTCTGCTTCTAAACTTTTTTTTCTTTGCAAACATCCTGGTTAAAGTCGTCTAAAGCGCTGAGAAGCGTTTTTGATCGTTTAAAGGTTGGGAACTACTTTATATTCCTCCATCTGCTTACACGCAAGGTTTTCTTGGCCTAACAAATTCTGCATAATTCATAAATCACCTGCACAGTCATCTCTCATAGCTGTCAGCCCTCTGCCGTCATTCTCTTTGAAATACTTTACGCATCCATGGCGTCTGGGATTTTATCTGTATGACTTCTTTATGACACACTCCCGCTGTTTTGTTTAAATATACCTTCAAATGCACAGCGCATCATGTTGCTGTGAGCACCAATGTTTAAAAGACTCCATCTCGGGCCTGGATTTAGTGGTAAACAAGTAGTGAGGTTTTGGAGGGATGGAGAGGTAATTAGAGACAGGACGAGAGGAATATGATGCTGGAGATCTAACTGTGATTGGACACATGGAAGACACAAGTAGGAAGCATCGCCTGTGCCGCTGCCGTATATTAGCCGCTAATGCGAAAACCAATATTTCAGCCCACGTCAGGGTGCGGTGGGAGACGAGTCCCACTGTGAGCTCCAGAGCTTGCCAGGCATCGTCCCTCATTCGCGTTCGGCACATACCAGCACCACATCCAGTTTCAGTAAGAGCGCTGATGATCCTATTATTTTTGATGTAATGGCAAATTATTTGTTAGTTTTTGTAGTACACATTTAACTTTCAATTTTATTCCACAATATTTTTATTTTGTGATGCATTTTGATTTGCATGGGGATGTGTAGAGTTGATGCTGGTAATTTGTACAAGATGCTTTAATCTCGAGTTTAGTTGATCAACAAAGAACACACACAACTTGGGGAAACAAAACAAGAATATTGAACTTTGTGAAATGATTAACCTGCAACAATATAGTGACAATAGTCACTCTCCGTGGTCCTGAAGTTCCTTTCCATTCCATGGTTCTGAAAGTGACTTTATCCATCTGACACACAATTATGCCTTACAAGCCATTTCCAGTTGTCCAACGTGATGCCACTTCCATGAATCTTCACCAGTGACACCAAGGAAATGGCTATTAATTCCATTAGGAATTATAGTAATTAATTTTTATAATCGTTATTTACGGTAAGTACCTTTTGAGAATTCTTCAAACTGTCATTTTGGCACATTTTTCACCATTTCATAGCCATACATTCTTGGAAAAATTGTAAAAGACCACTTCTGCAATATTGTAATCAAAATCCCACAGTATCAGTGTTTGCTTCATCTGTTTTGTTTTTAAGCCATGTGATTTTCAGTGACAGTTTCACATGATTGTTGTAAGAATGCAGATGAAGCTTCAAGGGTTCTTGTATTTCATCCCAATCTCAACGTGGGAATGAAATATATCAGACCGCCAACCTGATACAGTGGCTGCAGCGTCTGACGTTTCCAGTTCAAAATATAAGGTCTTGCAGTAAACAGTGACGAATTATTTGGACACACTTCGGAGAAGTCGACAGCTGATTGTTCCAGGCATGACACCCGTGTCAGGCTCCTGCCCTCATTACTGGCCACACACCAGGTGATTCCACCAAGACCAGAAAGAGAATGTCATGTTCTCATATCCACAGTGTCATGTCATGTTATGTTCGCCATGGCTTGTCACAACAGTGGCGGCTCGGCTCTTCTGATGGAGTTTATAACGGCAGTGGATTGCAAACAAGCGCTTGTCTGTAAACTTCAATATCTTTTGCGGCTTCTCTGTGGGATGTACATGAAAGAAGTTTCTGAATGTATAGTTGATGGTGTCACTGTGGGAAAGCGATCAAGCGATTCAATAAAACTGTATTGCGTTTGGCCAGTTGGGGGGAAAATTAGCAATGTTAATTGTGCATGATATGTTTTCTTAAAAATAACAATCAGGTTTTCATGTGCTTGTTACATTTGGTCAACGTGAGATGCAGTGACAAGGACAAGTCACATGACTGGTTGTGGGTACTTCTGGGATATGGAGTTTTCCAGATCGCTTGCGGCATGTTTCACACACACACACACACACACACACACACACACACACACACACACACACACACACACACACTTACTAAAAAATTAATTAAATTAAATAAAAAATTAAAAACAAAAAAAATCAGGAAACAGTTGGGACACTGTACAAATTGTGAAGAAAAAAGACAAAACAAAAACATTTTGAATTTGGCCAAATATTGGCTTATTATTTCTTGAGAGCTACACATTCCCAAAAAGTTGGGACAGAGGACAAGTTTGCCACTGATTTTCGGGTAAAATAAAATAATCTCTAAGAGTGGCAGTGTTTCTCAGAAGTCAAGCTGGACAGAGGATCACTTCTGATGTGACACTTCTGCGACATCAAATAGTGGGGCAATATCATAAAGGAGTTTCTCGGAGAAAATTTCGAAAGAATTTGAAGTTATCTTCATCTACAGTGCATAATATCATCCAAAGATTCCGAAATTCTGGAACAATCTTACACATCTGGAAAAGCACCATCAATGCTGAAAGGTTTATAAATGTTCTGGAAAAACTTGTGCTCTCATCCAATATAGACCCCAAGACAGTTGAGCAACTGGAAGCCTGTATTAGACAGGAATGGGACTACATTCCTATACCTAAACTTGAGCAACGTGTCTCTCCAGTCCCCAGACATTTGCAGATTGTGATAAAAAAGAAGAGGGGATTCCACACAGTGGTAAAGACAGCCTTGTCTCAACATTTTATGGAATGTTTAGCTCTAAGAAATAATACATTCAAAATGTTTTCAAAATTAAATTGGCCAAAAAATTAAAAATGTTTCACTTTCAACATTTGATATTCTTTCTACATTTTACTTTGAAAAAAAATATTAGTTTATGATATTTGTAAATTATGTCACTTCTTTTTTATTCACAATATATCCAAAAAATTTTCTAATTTGGGGTTTTAGATTAATCTGACAGTTCTCTTGGACTGAGTCTCTATGCTTTTCTTGGAATTACTCTGCATCTAATTTATATTGAATTAAATTTTTATTGAAATAAATGAAGACCAGGGGCTCGTCTTTTTTCAATTCAATTCAAATTCCAAAAAACGTTATTCATCCCCAGGGGGAAATTGCTTAATGTCTTTTAATTTCTTTTTGTGCATACTGATTTTTTTTGTTAGAAACAGTCAATCCCGAGATGTCTTCTGATTCTGAGTCCAAGTCGGACCATGTCAGCAGCAGGGCTGTGTTGTATCTGGAGACTCCGGGTGCTCCTCCACGGGTGTTTGCCGGTTTATTCTACTCTCACCAGCTCACTTAGCTTTGCTCTTTGTCTCTACTCTGGACAAGCACCTCGGATCCTTAAATTGTGGATCCAGAGCAGTCGCAAACCTTGGATGAGAACAAGAAATAAGCAAATAAAGAAAATTCTACACATTTTTACACATGTTGCATTAACCCCCCCACCCCCCCCACACACACACACACACACACACACACACACACACACTTTTTTCTAAAGCTGGGTGATTGTAAAAGCATTTCACTACATGTCATAACATGTGTGTTCATGTATGGGACAAATAAAATGTGATTTTATTTTGTTTAGATTCAATAATTTATTCAGTGGAAATAAATATACAGCAGTAATATTGCTTATATGGGCAATAAACTATTTAAAAACGTTGACGGAGAGTTTGTTTTGAATTAGGCTGTTTTTCTTTGCATAATTCTTTCATTATAATACATTGATTGACTATTTTGTGTACATTGATTGACAAATTAGCATATGATGTCTCACGTTGAAGTTTTAAAGATGATATGGATTTACTTACACAAAGATTTTTTACACATATTTTATTAGAAAAAATATAGTAACATTTTTGTATAATATTATTAGAAAAATGTTTCCTTTGAAAAATCCTGACCTCTCAAGCAACAATGTTGAAGGTAATTAATAAATGAAGACGCTACTAGATTAGTCATTGTTGCCAATGCTTTTCAAGATCTAAGAAAATTGCAGCAGATATTGAGTCTGTTATGATTAAATATTGATGCCCAATTTGGTGGGTTTACTCAGCCTGTCTCCTGTGCTTTCAGTGAAGGGCAGTATTGAGTTCAATAAAAGGAGATTGTTGGCGAGGCGTGATGGAGCACAGAATGGTCGCCGGGTCAAGTTCAAAAAGGTGGTGGGAAAATGATAGGACCAAACGTTAATGTGTAAAAGCTCTGCACACATAATAGTCAAAACAAAACACTATTAATTTTGCTGGCTGGTTACAGTAAAGAAGCTGTTTCACAACACGTATGTTTTTTTGCAAACTTGTTTTCCATGTCGCTTAATTTTGAGAAAGAACGAAACCTTATACAATCTTAGCATCCCTTGATCGAAACAATTTAGTAATTTCTACATAAACAGACCACGGCTGGGCCTTGATCTTGGCCCTTATTCTGGGGAGCCACAACAATTAGCTTTATGACAAATATGATGCTTTTGTGCTGAGTTAAGTTATTAACTTCTTGAAATACACAAAATGCCATTGTTTAACATTATTGTCAAAGTGGATAATGCATATCGTCATGGCTTACAGTTAAAAAAAATGGATGCTTTTTAAATCTCATGAACCAATAAAGCTCTTTTTAAGTCAGTTTAAACGGGATTAGATTTTTTATTTGACAAGTTTGTACAGCACAAGCAAGAAATCATTATTGGGCTTTTTTATGGCATTTTTAAACGTATATTTATTACATATGTAAATTGATTGAAAGGTTCAGTTTGAATTAATACTGATTATTAAAGTGCAGGTTTTGTTAGTTTGATTTATTTGCCAAGTGGACGCTTAAAATTTGTATATTTTTGGAGTAAAAATTGACGCAAAAGCCTTAAAAGAATAATGGTTTGTGCTTAACTGAGGCACATTTTTGTGCCATCTTTCCGTTGGCAAGGCAAAGAAAGGAATGTGACTGGTGCTGGGGGAATCTGACACTTGAAGTGCACAGAGGCGTGCGGGGCATGACAGCTCAGAGTGACGACATACCCGCCGGCGCAAACCCTGCTGCCGCTGACGGAGATCGCGGTACTAATTTGTGGAGTTATCTTCCCAAGGGAATTAGCGGAGACCCGCAGTGCCTTCTGCACCAGGGACAGAAGTTTAGAGGACGTGCGTGTCGCTTCAGCAGATGTTGAGCCGTTCAGACTCATGGCTGTGTTGGATCGTCTTGTCTGGTCTGGTTTGCTTGACTTTCACTTCTTTAGCTGACACTTCTATCCAAAGCTACTTGCATAGCGTTATGGTTTTCACATTTCAACAACTTTATCCTTTGCCTGTGGATCTATGATGATCACGACACCCATTATCTGATGTTCCAAACATCAGTGCTAGGTTAATAATAATAATAATAATAATAATTGAACCTTTATTAGTCCCTCAGTGGGGAAATTTTTTCTCTGCATTTAACCCATCCGATCAGCCACGAACTCGGAGCAGTGGGCAGCCACACAGTGCGGCGCCCGGGGGGCATGTGGGGGTTCAGTGTCTTGCCCAAGGACACTTAGTTGTAGAACTAGTCGTAGGGGGGATTCGAACCGGCGACCTTTTGGACACCAGTCCAAGTCCTCTACCACTGTACTTATCGAAACTAAATGTGGCACTCTAGTTTGTTCACTCCATTCGTTCAGACATTTGGGCCAAGTGTAAATGCATTTACAATATATTCTGTCCCAAACAAACCAATACCCAGCTGAAGAATCTCAACGCATTTGATAACAAGAGATATCTAGCATTTTAGCTCCAACTATAGTAAACACAACCAGATTTTCATAACGCATCTCCGACGACAAGAGTCTATGTGTCTAGTTTCTAAACAGTTTTCCATTTCTTGGTTCCAAAGAGCAGTGACCACTCTGAGGACAGGATACCCCCTAGATTAGTGGCCAAACAATCACAAAGCGGGACACACACATTCACACTCTCACACACCTATGGCCCATTTTCCAGACTTCAAATTTCCAGCATGTTTTTGGGGTGTAGGAGGAAACCTGATACTAGAAAACCCATGCAAGCACATTGCAGTTTTCTTTCATTTTCCATTCCATCAATTCATTCTTGCTCTAGTTGTTTCAAAAAAGCCTACTGACATCACAACTGCTAAGCAAAATCTAGGCTACTAAAGGTTATAGTGAAACTGTGACCTTTTCATTATCAAAAGTCAAATAGCAAATTACCAGACTGAATAGAGAAGGTATATTTTAAAGAAAATGCTGATTATTTTATCAGAGCTTAAACAAAAGCGTCTTATTGACTACAGTATGGGAAATCTACAGTGTTTAAACCTGACTGGTGTTATAAATGGAGGGAATGCCAGTAGATTAGGAGCGTCTGCCTTAGTTTGTACCATAAAAGTGACTTCAGTTTCAATCTATGTGCAATTCACACATCAGGTTTCAGTTTGTCTCTCCGTTTGCTGAAAATGAATTTGCATTTATCGGCAGGAGACTTTAAATGGCACAGAAAAGTCAATTTTAAAAGAATTCTTCAAGCACTAAACCTAAATCGGAGTAGATGGCTTTTCAGGAAAAGATGTGGGATGTTTGCTGATGAGAAGTTAGCATCCGAGTCTTTAAGGCCTTCATTTGTAGTCCATAAGTGTTGTCCGAACCTGAAATCCTTTACTCTAGGTTCAGTGGTTGATGAAAATTCATGAAAAAAACAGAACATAAACAAGTGAAGCTGTAGATTCTAATACACGCAATCAAATAAACTGACAGAATGTTCAGAACAAAGTTCTTACAAAATAAAAGAATGTCAGTCACAGTTAATAGTGAGAGTGTGGAGTATTGTTCTTGGCTGAAATGTAAAATATACTTTTTTGAAAGTCGATGACGTGGGATTTTATTAATATTCGAGTTTTCATGTTCTTCTCACGCCCTTGTGGGTTTCCTCTGGATCTCTTGTTTTCTCCCACAGTCTAAATGTGTGCAAACAAGAGTGTGAGTGTGTGATTGGTCAAATTAAAATTCTAAAATTCAAATTAAAATGTTTTTAAATGGTACCGAATTAATATAAACAACTTTGCCTCTCTACTTTATTTTTAGCCTATTGAATTAAAAATGTTTTTATTCGTCCCAGAGGGCAAATTGCATAATATTATAGTGCATATTTTCATTTCATAAAAAAAAAACACGTCCTAAAAAAAGATTTTTGGCTTAAATAATCTCATCATGACTTTCCTCACACAACAATCTTCAGAACTGCAAGAATAGCAGTATAAACACTCATTGAAGCTTCCACCTGTATTAGTCAAGGGTAGAACATGCAAACACTTTTATTTTTCCCACAAAGTTTGAGAGCTTTTATCTTGCTGTAGACTTACTCGCATCAAGGACACACTCAGATATCATTCTACCTGTCCAACTGTCAGAATATTTTACCAGATCTTGTGCTTCAGAGGTTTCGGGCTGATTTTTCTGATGCGCAGCATCAGTGTGTGACAAGCCTGGATTTGAACCCTGGAGAAAATAAACTACTTAAGAGAAATTGGTTAAAAATAAAATATCCAGGCTGTCACCTTAGCAAATATGTCACTATATTCTGCTTGTTTTACAGATACAATCAGGGTTGTAGAGAGAAATGTTTTATTTTTCACAAAATCATTGTTTAAAAAATGTAAATTTCAAAATGAATCCATTATATTATTAATAGGCGCTCTTACCTACATTTTCTTCATTTCACGCTTGAACATCATTAACGGTTAAACTATTTGCATTTTATTATTAAATTACAGTTTATTTATTACAGTAATAATTGATTTCATTTTTAATAAAAAAAATTGCTTTGATCTTTTACGACTAACAACTAGGGATTAGTAACTGAAGTACTATGGTCCAGTTCAGAGTCCCCCACATAAGGATAGTTACATGCGGTCATATCATACCAGGTCAAATCCAATCATATCAACCAACTAACTAGAATTTATGCTGAAGCTATAAATAAAAAAAAAAAAACGTCATTGTTGCTGGTGTTTCAATGAGTTGTAATGAGAAGCACAACTGCCTGAAAGTCACCTTCAGTAAACTATACTAGTTCACAACAGCCTTCTACAGAATTGCTTTGCCACTAATTGAAGCACATTCTTTTGGTTCCGTAGGCGATGAAAACTATTTTCCGTTTTGGTAATATAACCACGGCAATATACTTTTTTATATGTTTGCATGTCTGAGTGTTTGTTTGTGTGTGTGTGTGTGTGTGTGTGTGTGTGTGTGTGTATTTGGGAAGGGGTAGAACATGGATGGTTGGCATAATTTCTCTATAAGAAACCCACTCTTATTATTTTAGAGAAACCATTCATTTAAAAAATAATGTGGAAATTGATTTTGCCTCAAGTTGCCAACTTGTTGCTGCCGGAATAGATGCGGGAACACGCATTGAATAAATCCAGCATTTTGTTTCTGTTTCTGCTTTCAAAGCACTACATTCCCTGTGTAGACGCCCTGGATGAGCAATAAGAGCAACCAAGCATCCTCCAGTCTGTGTGGATGCTCTTCTGTTCAGAAAGTGGGATTAACGTTACTTTCTTAAAACAACGTAGAATTTTAGGTTTGAGCCTCTAATCATCCCATTGAGATGATGTTTTACCTTACTACATGAGTCACGCTTTGTTATTATCAGAGTATGAAGGTTTTTAGGTTGTTCCTGAAACTAACAATGCGAAGATCAAACGCATGCTGTTATTTATATTGTATGCATATCAAAATGTTCCTTGTGTGTAAATGTTGAACCTAGTGATTAAGACTTAATATTCGATTTTAAGATTCAAGTACCACAGAAACAACCATTATTTCTGATGCCACCAACCTCAACAATAGCTTTTATCGTTAAATATCATTTTAACTACATTTGATTACATAGCATAATCATTTTAATTAGGTGTGCCAATGTTTTCATCAAAGAATGTAATAAGGAATGGTCTTAAAGGCTATTGCAGATGAGATGGCATTTCCACTGTTAAGTGTACATTTCTGTGAACTATAGAAGAAATTAGCTAATTAAACTTTTTAAAGTTTTAAACTACAATTTGTTGTACAATTTGCAAAGGGCCATTTGTGGTTCAGGCACCATGAATTGTTTCCAAATGCTCAAAGAAGTTAATTTGTTAATTTTTAATAGATTGCTCCACCGTAAATAGATCACACCAATGTTGAACTGAATATTCCTAGTAAGTGTGCTGGACACCAGCAGAGATTTCATGCTTTGTTGCAGAGGGACACCAATCCTCTTTGTTCAATACACCTTTCAATCTGATCAAAAGTTGTCTCCTTTTGATGTTTTAACCCCTTTTCTTTGAATGCGTCACCTTGCTTTGAACCAGACGGCGTCCTCTTCATGCTGCGAGGAGGCCAAGACGGTTGCAGCTTCCACCTGTGGTTTTAATTACGGTGACGGGGTGAAGCAGCCAGGCAGAAGCGAGGCATGAGAGTGGAAGTGACCTCAGGTGTTTCCTCTCCCTCTGCAGGGATGAATCAGCCATCGGCTGGAGGAAGAACCAGGCGTGACCAGACACAATATGCGCTCTTGCAAGTCGGATCCAAAAAGTGGAGATATCACCCACTTCTAAATGGGTTTCTTTATAGAGGAACCCTGGTTTGAAGTGTGTTGCATTCCGCTGATTCATATTCCGCGTCACTCGCCAGCGTTTTTGCTCTAGTGATCAGTGGATTGCAGCAAGTGCTCTCTGGATCACTAGAAGAAGGGCCAAGCTGAAGACCCTTCAATTTAATCCTGCGCCTGTAGTTTGCCCCTGGAGTTCAAACCTCATTCAACCCTCTACATCTTAGAGCGGCTTTCCTTTCTGTTCCATTTTAACACGCCACAATTTGCTCCTATATGCACAAAACTGCTGGCTGTGACGGGTTAAGATGTCGGAAACCATATGATCCTCTAGCATCATGCGTTCATTATTACACTCCTGTTTTAATTTATCACTATTTTAAATTTCGTGTATGCATCAATTTGCAGGTGTATATTTGTTATATTATCATACAGGAGAACACTATACATGTGTGTGTGTGTGTGTGTGTGTGTGCGTGCGTGCGTGTGTGTGTGTGTGTGTGTGTGTGTGTGTGTCCCTGAAGATCACATTGTGTCACATACTCATTTTTTGACAGTCTGTATTTTATCAGGGTAAAAGCAAATGAGATCTATTTGGAAAATCCCGTCCCTCCATATTTATACAGCAGCACATTGAGGAAAACGCAAAATGCCAATTGAGTAAAATGTGGATAGTTGAAAATGTTTGAATTATGAGCTTCTGCAGCTTCTTAATTTCTCACCTGACATTGGTAATGCTTTGAAAAGTCAGTTTTCTTTTCCAGTAATGTATTCTGTGCGGAGTCCTTTGAGGCTGTGACTCCAGATTTTATTCCTGGTGAGTGTTTCATATGGCTGCTGTACGTCAGATGTACAGGAAGCCTGCGGGCTGATCCCACGAGATCTCTGAAGCAGCCAGACAACAGAAACCGGGTCGCACACAAACCCTTGCTTGTTTGTGTGGCGCTGACTTCCATTTAGCATTTTTCTAGCTTTTAAACAGTTGATGTTTGTCTTAATAATTCTCATTATGGCTAAAGGACTTATAGGACTTCATTACAAACCATTTATATGCCTTGCATATTTTCCTCCACAACTGAAAATGTCTTGTTTTTAATTACTTTCCCACAATTATTTTTTTTTCTTTTAAACTTGTTTGACAAATCTTCAGATTTGTCCCATAAATTCAAGACCACTGATAGCCCCCTCCATTTATTTAACTCATTGAAGGCTTTTATAATATGTACATGTCAGTATAAAATACAAATTATCCATTGTATATGCATTTCCTAAATAATTTTATAAAGCCTTCCACTGTGTGTGAGACTTCTGAGTCAATTTAAGCCACTTGCTGTATGAAAGTTTTTGATAGTATATCCTGCATCTAAAGCATCTTGGCAACTTCTCAGAATTTGTTCACCATAGAAACAAACCAGTTTAAGCATTTCTTTTGATTTCCGTTGTAAATAGTCATAGTTTGGAGGTTCCAAAAGTTTTAATTCTTAGTCAGATAATCTTCACAAAATACAGCAAATCTACATAGATCAGGACACGCAGTTATAGATAACCACTCCATTATACAGGGGAAGAACAGTACAACAATCCAGTTTTGGCAATTGTTCCCTATAATTACATCTAATAACCCATCAGTCTGTACTGTACGCTGAGTGTATTAATATTCATTACAAATTATGTGGGAGAGCAGTAGAGGATATAATAGCAGCCAGCCCTTGCAAACACGGCGGTTTGGATACAAAGGCTCGAACGTGAACTACCCATTCAAAGGTCATGTAAATGAGAGCATCGGTCTAGAGCTCGCGAGGACCTGCCGATGGAGGAGGAAAATCGTGTAATTGCAGCTTGTGAGACTGATTCCTGACATCCGGTCATACCTGAATGGCTGTTTCTGTAGCCGAGACCCTTATCCCATCATTGGCATTCTGTGGGTGGATGGTGGAAGAGAGTTGGGCTCTCTGAAGCACACAGAAGCATGTCATAGGAGAGTTGTGGCTGTTCCTATCAGACACGTGTCATAGTGTAAAAGCGCGCCGTGTCACTCAGCACAAACCCCAGACTGAGAGGTTGCTTGCCGCAGAAAAGAACTGTGTTGAACCCAGAGTAGATTGTGGAAGTGTTTGCTTGATGCCCCTTGAGATTCCTTTATTCAAGTTCAAGTTCAAGTTTATTTATAGAGTTTTATTATTTATATACTTTTCTTAGTTCCTGACCAACTCAAAGTCGCTAAGCGGAATTAGGGAAAAAATTGTCTTTTTAAGAAGAAAAATGTTCATTGTTCATCTGTGTTCAGACTTTGGAACACAGAGTCTTGCCCCAAAGAGTGAGAGCACATGAATAGAACGACGAGACTTTTGAGTTCCTGATTGCTATTTTTGTAAAATCTCCTAAATGTGTGTCTTTGTATGTTCTTTACGGCTAACATTTTTCATCTCCTTAACTGTGATTTCTTCTCCTTAACACTGATCATGGTAGAAATGTTGTTCGTAATATTGTTTCATGTTCTATACTATTGTACATGATATACATGTTCCATTTAATGTAGTGCGCTTTGAGACAGTTAAAACTGTGAAAAGCGTCTCACAAACGCTCAGAACTTATATTACATATTCATTTCAACTTTAAATGTGTTTAGAGATTTTCAAATATATCCAATGAATTTAGCTTCTTCATATCTATTTTTGAATTGAATCTTCATTTGTCTCAATGGAGCCTGTCCGAGATTCTCCAACATTTAATAACTTTTTATGCATTTTCCTTGTTTCTACTTGGGTCAACTTTTATCTTTCATGTATTGTACATGGAAACAAAGGAAAATGTCCGCTTTCAGGAGAGGTGCTTAGCATTGCGATAGCACATGGAGTTTTCAACTAGGCTTTCACACGTAATTTCTTCAGAAATTACATTTAGTTACTGTTTGAATTGATGCGGATGTCTGTAATGGAGGTTAAAATGATTCCCTTCATTATGTATTTACAGAGAGATGTTTTTCCACGTTCTATACCAACATAAAAGCCCAATAAGGGAAAACAGACCATCTACGTAGACGTTGATCTTTTCCAAGAACATGCCTAATTGCAGGCATGAGCTTCCACGGTTGTTTAAGCACTCACGCTTTACGATAGCAGAATACTTGAGATGGGAACGCTGTGCTGTAAATGTAGGGATTTTATAAAAACGTACACTTGCGACAATTTCTCAGCGTGACAACCAGCCATGCCTGCGCTTTCCTCTCTACACAGATTAAATATTAATAAACCATGAAAGGGAAAATATGGATTATGAAGGATGTTTGTCTGCTCAGATGGTTTTCTTCTGCATTTGACCTTGTCTGAGCAGAATTTAAAGTGTGCAAAAGGGAAATCTTTGACTTGGAGAAATGCACGGAGCATAATTAGTCTACATCAGGAGGTCGCGTGAAGATCAGTGGTTTCTAGAACATTGGCATGCAAGCCCCATGTTTGACAACGGAAAGCAACGCCAACTTGCAGATTTCAGTACATTTTAATGCCTAAACATAAATTATTTTCCATTTATCATATCTACTCCAAAGAAGATCTCACAAGTCCAATGGAAAGGACACTCCAAAACGACTCTGTAACAAAAGAGGAGGCGCTACCTGAGAGTTCACAGCAGATCACTGTCCTCATCATTTGTTTTATTACACAACAAGAACTTTGTTTACAAAAAATATGCACCCTCCAACCAATCAAGTCTTTTTTTATTACAACCACCAATTACAACAAAAATGCTGACTTTAGCACAGAAAAGTAAAATCACTGTAGGATGGAAAGAGAACAAGGCACATAAAATGCATAAACTCTAAATAAGTGTAAATTACAGTACTCTCCCACTTAAGTGCACAAATTGAACATGCAAGTATTGAAGAGCAGCATAGCATGGGGATATGACATTAGTGAAAACGTCATCTGAAATATTTTGCAGAACCGTAAGGCGCTCGGTAGAACGCGATCCAAAACAAGAAAAACATTTTCTTTTATACGGTGGCCGCGAGGAAAAAAATAATTGGGTTTTGCTGTTTTAACCTAAGTTGCAGGCCGGTTTTATCCTCAGCCCCTTGTTTCAACACTTCAGCTGTAGAGGAACCTATGGACAGAACCTGTAGTAGCGCATATTATCTCTGACTTTCAGACAGAACTGACAGTGGCTCGGTTGTCTTCTAAACCCTTTGAAGAAACTTGAAGCTGGCTTGACTTCATCTGTGAGAGAGCAGTGAGGTCTAGACTTACTTGTTGGATCTTTATTTTTTTAAAACCTGAATTCCTGCGAGAGATTGAGAGCTAGCACCTTCTCACTTCCACCCACAGTCAGCCTAGTCTCATCAGATATAATCTGCCATATCATGTGACCGCGTGGGAAGAGCCATTCCAGTTTCACAGCTTTAGGAATTATGAAGGTGATGGTAATGTCTTAAAAAAGACTGGATGGTGCCATTTACCGAGAATATACTGTATGACTGTTATACGTATATCTGCTGTTTTGAGACTTTCTGCAAGTCAGATTAAAGTTCTACAATTGACAGAAAATTATATTATCAAAAATTATTAATTTTAACCATTTTATCACGGATAATTCCGTTATGGAGTTTTGTGGTCTGGGTTTTAAACCTTGCCCACAAATGCCAGTATTTTCATAGCCATGTCACAAAAACCTCCTTCATAGAACCAAATTTATCAGGAACAACACTGTGTTCCATTGAGCAAGGCATTTATAAGACGTGGCTAGGACAAATACACAATGTAACAGGAAAGTACTTAATTTACAAATAATAACTTGGCCAAGCACTTACATATATAGATGCTTATGTTAATCTGTATTGTAAAAATTGATTTCAAATGTAATGCATCTGATAATATAGTATATCTCGGGCCTGATTAGGTTAAACAATCCAAACTTAAATTAGCAATTATGTTTTCTCTTTTCTGTTTATCAAGCTGATCGTAGATTGTAATGTTTACTATTATCCATCCTTTAGTTTACTGTATGCAAACTGTAGTAATTTTACATGAACATGGTCTGGAGATTTAATGCAGTTACAAAGGGACTTAGATCAACTCTGTTTTTGAAAGATTTGATTTCCTGATTTAAACATGACAAGTTTAAATCAAATGATGGCGGCTAAAATCTGACTGGCCATCAAAGCCTGGCACTAGTCAAAGGGCACAGCTGGTGGAACAGAGAAAGAACAAATGGAGCTCTGTGTCACTCAAAAGTACAAGCCACACGTCAGCTCTTCAAACACATTTTATTCCTCATCATCTAAATGGGGAATCACATTTTTTGTTTCACTGCATTTGTTTTCGTGTTTTGAAACTGACAGCTTTCTGATAAGGCTTGCTTTTAAAATCCGATTTCCAGGAAAAAAAGAAAAATTCAATGTAAAAAGTAAATGCCGTGAATTTTAAACAAACTAGTTATAAAACTGACATAATCTAACCACAAGCGTTTCAAGCAACTGCATAATATTTTTAATATAATAAATATAACACTTAATTGTCCATATGATGACTTGCTGTGCGACTCCTGACGGGGAAAGTCAAAAGATTAAACATTTTTTACACACATGTGTGTAGCCTGACATTTAAATTTCATTAGTTCATAATTTGACAACATAGTTTCAAAAATTCTCAATTTTAAACAAAAGTTGTTTAAAATCTGATATCTGCTTGTTAAAGCTGAGATTTTTTTCTTGTGTTTGAGCATTTGTGCGATTTCCAAATAAATTTTAAACAGACTTGTTTTACAAATAGCATTTCTCCTTTGACACAGTGATGGATTCTTAACAGTGTTTAGTCGTTCGAGTGAATGAAGGTTGTGAGTTTCATTCCCAATGAAAATGATTCAACAACGATAAATGAAAAGTATTTTGTAAGAAATCACATCAGCCACAATATAACATTTATAATGAAAAAAGCCATTTCAGGATTTTAAACAAACTAGTTTTAAAACGCCCATTGAAACAATTGTTTTTTCCCCTCAATGTTTATTCAGTAGAGTAAATTCAATGGCCATATAGTAGGTTCAGTTTCCTGGAAAAACATGTTGATTTAATGTAAACTAGAAAAGCATGAAATTTAAAAACTAGTTTTAATGTTGAATGTTCTTTTAGATTGTGATCTTTGAATCATTAGAGTGCGTTCGAAGGCTGTGAGTTTGAATATTAGAGAAAGTGTAACGTTGTTTAAAGGGTAAAATCGTAATTGAAATTACATATTAATTTTCGTTTTGTATCTGATATAGTGTAACAATATCAGAAATAAAACAAAATTGAATATGTTTTATTTATATAATAATAAATAATTTGCAGTATTTTATTCTCTTGGTCTCTTTTAACTCTCATCTCCTGCAGTAATTACGACATTATAAAGTATTTATACTACATGTAAATGAATGCTAAATCTTTGAGTTTATCACTGCTCTGACTCTGAGGCATTCAACTTCTCTGTTTTAAAGAGATCAATTCCCTCTGGTTATTAACGTTAAATAACAGAAGGTTTATCAAGCGCGAGCTCTCGAGTCTGGATGATGCAGAAGTTATCCGAGGTTTTGCTTCTCCCTTCTTGCTCTTTAATTGCAGTCAGTTTCGAGTCAGTGCTCTCTTTTCTTGTCGGAACTGTTAACACAGGGTCTCAGAAGAAAACTGTTGATGCAGTCAACACAGCCGACTAAATATAAAATAGTTCTGTGCTCTCTTAATGCTTTTGGGCCCTGCTGAATAATTCAGCCATGATGATAATAAAAAGGAAGAGGTTAGGCAGAGAAAGGAAAAAAAAGAGAAAGAAAACCTTTTTGCATCACTGGCTTGTGGGTCGGGGCAGGGACATCATTTGCTGTCAGCAGAAGTTGCAGCTTCTCTAAGGTCTTTCCTTCCCTTTTCTCTCTCATTCCATCTATTCTTTTTGTACTGTGATTGTGTACTCTCTCTCTCTCTCTCTCTCTCTCTCTCTCTCAATTACTGCTCCCATCCTTTTCTCTCTACTGTTCTTTCACTCTTTCTCTCACTCATTCTTTTTGTCTGTATTGTTTTCTGTTTGTCTCAATTTGTCACTCTCTCTATTGTTCTCTTTCATTCTCTTGCCCTCATTCTGTCTCTCACTCATTCTCAGTAATGTTCTCTTATTCGCTCTTATTCTCTTTCTATGTGCTATTCTATATCTCTTTCTCTTGGACTTTCATTCTCTTTATCCTTCATTCCTTGTATTGTTCTCTTTCTCTCTCTCACTCTGTGATTCTCTGTTTTGCCTAATTTCTTTCCTTCCTTCTCTACTTTCATGCTTCTTTTCATTGTCTCACTCATTCTTTATTTCCATGATTTGCTTCTTGTCACTCTTTATTCGCTCTCACCTATATTTCCTTCTTCTTTTTTTTTCTGTCTCCATCCCTCGTTTTTCTCTTTTTTTTGCCCTCTCATTCTCTCTCTCTTGCTTTGATCTCTTTCATTCTCTTTCTCTCTTTACGTCCTTCTATCATTCTATCTCCCATCCCCCATTTCCTAATTGCGTTATTGCAGCACCGTATAGTTGAAAAATAATTCCTGTGGAATTTTCATCCGTCATTATGTCAGATTGAGGAGGGCTGTGTAAGAACACACGCAATGCTTCGGTGGCGGGCTGTCACGCATCATCACGAGAGGAAAGAGAATCTCAAGCAAGACCCCCACACACACAAAAACACACAAAAAAAGCCTGAGCTGTCGAGGCCGAACGTGATCGGGTGGGTGAGACGGGGGGCAACGCATTGACAGGACGACACCGAGCCAAATTGGTGTCTCCTGCACGTGTCATCCATCGCCTGGTTTCTCTCACTCACCGCACGTCTCTGTCACCAGCCTTGTTAGTCCATCTCCTTTGTTTGGGGCAACAACAGTAATACGTGACATTGTTTTCTGCTGTTTTCATCTGTAACCCCTTGTTCTGTGAGCCGTGTGGTGTAATTGTGAGCACAGAGGCTTGCGTGTTAATTGCAGGTGTGCGGCGGCTCAGACAGAGGTGGTTCTTCGCTTCGGTCAGGACTGCGGTTGTGCACACAACACTCTCTGGATAATGAGTCCAGACACTTCATGCATATTAAACCAATTTGTGTGGAGTGTAATTAGTATCATAGCAGGGGTTTGACATGGAGGGCAGATGCTGTCAGCGCTCTGTAGTGCTTTTTTAAAAGCCTGGCCCGCAGGAACATTAAATTAGAGAGTAAACATTGACTCAAACGCTCGGACGGTTGCTACTGCAGAATGCAATGGATACTCCTGCATGTGTGCTGAATGCAATGGAGTGTGCATGTGTAAAGATTACCGTAGTTTGTTTTTTGGCAAAGTATGAAAGGGCCACGTCTTTGTGTACACTACCTAGGCATTGAGAATAATGACGAACGTGTTTCCCGGCACAAAATGTTTGATATAGACCTTTATTAACAAACACAAACAATAAATAAAAAACACAAATAAAAACAAAAACAAAAAAAATCAGAAGTCTACAGATGCACTGAACTAATGCACTGAAAAGTGCAACTTCTTGGTCTAAGTGCAATATCAGGTGTTAATTGACGTCTGATTTTAACCCCTTGTTAACTTTTGCCAGACTTTGACATGTTTTATTTCTACATGGTTTGGGACTTCTCATCAAAGCGAAATAATCAGAAGCATTGTTGCTTCTTGATAGAAAACCCATTGGAATTTGGAGATTTTGAAGTGTTGTAGAAAACTGGAAACCGGAGGAAAACCCATGCTAAATCATGACAATGAACAAACCACTGCAATCAGGATCAGACGTTTATTGTGTTTAATGTTTATTTTAACATCACACTTTTGATTTATTCCTCCATTTCTTGCATACCCACAGGTATGGCCCTGAATTTCCTCCCAAGTTTTTCCAACCTTCTTCCTCTCCACGCTAAAAGTTACTTTCTCTTCCCGTCTTCCTCAGAGGCAGAGCAAACACTGACTCACACCTGCTGTGTCGTGGAAAGCTCAGTCACTTCCGGCTCTTCCTGTGTGGATTCTGTTAAAACCCGGAGACGCTTAACTTGGGTTAGGTGTAATTAGTTAAAATAAATTAGTAGTAATTCCAAAGCAGGTGTGAAAGCTGGCTATGCGATTCATAATTGATCTTTAATTGGTTGGGATGCTGTAATGATGCTAAACTCTATTTCCCAGAATCCAGAGTCTGGCATAATTACTAATAATTACATTATTTTACTTTAACAATGAAATGAATGTTTCCATTTTTAATATTGTTATTTAAAGATGTTGTGTTTCGTGTCAGTCAGTCATCTTCTACCGCTTCATCCTTTACAGGGTTGCGGGGAGCTGGCGCCTATCTCAGCGTCTTAGGGCCGGAGGCGGGATACACACTCTGGATTGGTGGCCAACCATTTGCAGAGCGGGACACACAGACAAACACATTCACACACTCACTCATACCTATGTGGTCAATTTTCCAATTACAATTAGCCTGAAGCGCATGTTTTTGGACTGTGGGAGGAAACCGGAGAACCCGGAGGAAACCCACGCAAGCACGGGGAGAACAAACTCCACACAGAACGGCCCCGGCCGGCCTTGAACTCACACCTCAAGTGTCAAACGGAACCATCTTGCTGTGAGGCGACAGCGCTAACCACCGTGCCCCCTTGTGTTTCGTGTGTACTCTATATTTCATTTTTTTTTTCACCTGACATCTTGACTGTTATTAAAGTATGGTACGTTTGTATTCAAATGTACTGTAGTTTTCCCATCTGCAACCCCAACCTGAGGTTCTCTAAAGCTCTAATCCCAATTCGCCGTAATCATCAATTAATGGCGACGTCTGAGTTAAACTGAGATGTTCCTCTGGGCTTTTTGTCATTACACAACAGTGAAGAATCCCACAGGCGTCTCGCTCAGATAAAAGAAACAGGAGATGCTTTATTATTGAACAACTCTGAGATCCTGATGCTAACCGCTTATTAGCCAGATTTATTTAGCAGTTTTAGAGAAATAAAATGTTAAAAGTGTAAAAAAAAAAAAAGCATATGGATCAAATCTGTCTTTCATTCCAGATGTGTGTATATGAATTATATATATATATATATATATATATCACATATATATGCACATACACACAGCGTATATTTATATATATATATATATATATATATATATATATATATATATATACATATATATATATTATGATATATTGACTATTTTTGTTTATTCTTTAATGACAATTCTGTATTTTGGAAAAATAAATAAAAACGCACTGGCTTATAATGAGATCGTTGCGTGGTCACCATAGTAACCATGACAAAACTGTCAAGTTTCAAACTCTTCTACATTTTATTCGGGGTGTGCATGACTACTGTCACCGAAACCCTTTAAACCGAGATCTCTTTAGTACAGCTCATTTTAGTTCAGGCAAAAAAATTCCAGTTTCAAGAGCTGATTTCAACAACACCAACTTTTGAGATTCGGCAACTGAGAAGCGTTCTGCACGGAATAAATAAAGGCTGGATGAGATAATTGTGACTCGCCAGGCGTGAGCCATCGCTACGTTCACACCGCAATCGCTGAATCTCTGTCAGCTTGAGCGAGGAGGACAACTGGCTTTGGAATCACTGTAAGTGGGATGCAGATACATATATTTGACTGGGAAAATACACCTTAATGGCAAATATTCATGACGGTATTGGGGAAGAAGATCTGGCCCTGTAGCAGGTTTTAGTGAATGCAGATTCATTTTTCTGGCTAACCCTGAAGTGATCGACACTGTTGTCATCTCGAGCTTGGGGAAGACGTGATGGTGATGTAGTTCAGTGATTATACAGTGAGATTGGTCAGATGATTTCTTAAAATTAATTTTCTTAAAAGTTGGAGTCCAGCAGAAGGGACCTGCCACACAGCGTTGCAGGTTAGAATCAAGTTCCGGGTGGTTTCACAACTTAGCATTGAGCAAGATGTAAGCGTGGCTGAAGTCTTCCCACTGCTACGGCTATGTGTGTGTTCACTTTAGTGTTTAAATGCATACACTTTGAGTTGCTTGAAACAATCATTAGAAAATTGACAACCAAGATATGTTTTGTTTATATTGCGGAATTTGGTGACTTGAGAAAAAGTGCTTCACTGTCCTGCAATTTCCGTTCAGGTCTGGAAAAGTATAGGTCAAGTTCCCAATTAGAATTTTAACTAATCTGAACCGCACTGTGAATTAAACTGAATGGCGCAATGTGAATTAAACTGCAATGTGAATTGTATAGAAACAACATGCTTCAGGTCAATCTCTCGATCTCTAAGAATCTTTGTCACTACTTCATAAATGTAATCCACCCTTGTGTGACGTTTATAAGAATCAAAACATCTTCATACATTTGACAGTATTGTTCACCTACCTTTTCTTCATCAAACAGTCTGAGAAAGATCATAAATTGTGAATTATCTGTGCTGTCAATGAAATGATTTTGGCCTTTTGAAGTTGGTGGACTCAGGACATGGTGTGTGTGTGTGTGTGTGTGTGTGCGTGTGTGTGTGTGTGTGTGTGTGTGTGTGTGTGTGTGTGTGCTAACTATTGCACTACTGGTGGCTTCATAGGATGATCGGTCGGTTTATTTTTGTAGTCCTTACCTCAGTGTTCGGAGGGTAATTTGTTCAAATTGTTTGTGGTTTGATTCATAATGGCATTTCACAACCACTTTTGATGATTGCGACCGCCTCAATGGTGTCCACTCACTCTTAAACTAGCAGTTTTGAAAGTGAACTTTTCTTTTCATATCGGCGGCCAGCTTTGAGCTCACCATATTCTTTAAGGTTTAATCTCTTGATATAAGCAAATTACAGAGCGCCTGTTGGCCTGACTATCCTGAAGAGCTGAGTGAGCAACTAAGTATTTCTATAAGGTTTCTATCCCTCACTCTGTCTGTCTGTCTGAAAGTCTGAATGTCTATCTATAAAACATGTACACCCATATAAATACCCTAACATAAAACTTTATTAAATATAAGTACATTGGGTTTGTATTTTTCTCCAGACATTCAAACACGTAATTAAAGCTGCTGACATACCGACCTCGGCCGCCGCAGGATTTGTCTGAGTTCCGTCACTTCTTTTCACCTGAAGAGGCAGAAGTTTCTCTCTGTTTGAATGAAACAGCCTGTCAGTCACTTCTGTTGTCTGTGCTTAGCATGTAACGCTCAAACTTCAGTCATACGGAGGAAACTGCGTCTGGATGTTTCGCTCTCTTGGTGGGAGTGTGTTGAGTGTTTACTGGAGTGTGCAATCCCAAATCAGTGAAATAAGTGTTCATGGAAATCTTGATATGCAATTCTTGTCAGACATGACCAGATACATACTGTTAAAAAAAAGACGTGTGTGTGAGGGTGTGTCTGCTGCGTATACATTAGTAAATTCATTAAATTGATTGCAATGTGTAAATGCAATACAATTGTAAATACATGGTTAAAATAAGTAGACAATAAATTCATACATGAAATGTGTGATTATATGAGAATGTTATGTGAGAGTCGAGACCTAATTTACATCTTTGTTTTACGCTTCTGTTTGTGTTTCTTACTGTCACAGATCCCGGCTCAAAGCCGTGTCGAACTTTAATGTTGAAATGCTCACGGACTTTTGATTGATTGATTGATTGATTCAACTTTATTGTCATTGGCAAGTACAAGTACAAGACAACGAAATGCAGTTAGGTCCAACCAGAAGTGCAAAGTAGTGATAATGTTTATAAAGTGCATAATGGTGAGGAATGTAAGGTACAAACAGAATATACATATGGGAGGCTATGACAGAGACTACAGGGTAATATACAGAAGGGTGGTGGCAGAATAAATATATTATACAAAAACAGGAATAGAAATATGGTGCAAATGAGCATGAAGATCAGAACAAAGTACACTAGTGCATAGAAATGTAAACCGTTGTGTGCAAAGAGCAAGTCCAGTGCAAGATCCGCGAGTGGCCATCAGTGTGGTGTGGCCAATGTGCAAGTAGAGAGGATGAGGAGAGGGGGGGCAGTGCAGTTAATGTTTATGTTTCAGAGTGTTCAGGAGTGACACAGCTCTGGGGAAGAAGCTGTTCCTCAGTCTGGTGGTCCTGGTCCTGAAACTCCTGAAACGTTTCCCTGATGGCAGGAGAGAGAAGAGTTTGTGGGCAGGATGGGAAGAGTCTTTGGTGATGCAGAGCGCACGCCGCACGCAGCGTTTGCTCTGGATGTCATCAATGGTGGGGAGTGATGAGCCGGTGATGCGTTGGGCGGTTTTGACCACCCGCTGCAGTGCCTTACGCTCCGCAACAGAGCAGCTTCCGTACCACACAGTGACGGAGTGGGTGAGGATGCTTTCTATTGTGCAGCGGTAGAAATTCACCAGTAAAGTGGAGGCCAGCAGGTTCTTCTTCAGAGTCCTCAGGAAGAAGAGTCGCTGATGAGCCTTCTTGATCAGGCAGGAAGTGTTGGTGGTCCAGGTCAGGTCTTCAGTGATGTGGGTGCCGAGGAACTTGAACGAGGAGACACGTTCGACGGCAACCCCGTTGATGTTGATGGGGTTGTGCGTGTCACTTTTCGACTTCCTAAAGTCCACTATTAGTTCCTTAGTTTTAGTGGAGTTGAGGAGCAGATTATTGTTGCTGCACCACGTGGTCAGGTGCTGGACCTCCTCTCTATACGCTGTCTCATCGTTATTGCTGATGAGACCAATCAGCGTTGTGTCGTCTGCAAACTTAACGATGGCGTTGGAGCCGTTCATTGGCCTGCAGTCGAAGGTGTAGAGGGAGTAGAGCAGGGGGCTCAGCACACAGCCCTGTGGCACTCCAGTGTTGAGGGTGATGATGGAGGAGAAGGTGTTGTCTGACCGGACATGTTGAGGTCTGTTGGTCAGGAAGTCTAGAATCCAGTTGCAAGTTGTAATGTTGATGCCTAGGTCTTTGAGCTTGGAGATTAGTCTGGACGGGATGACAGTGTTGAATGCTGAGCTGAAGTCAACAAACAACAGTCGGGCGTAGGTGTTCGGGTTGTCCAGGTGAGTGAGTACAGAGTGCAGTGTAAGTGCTACTGCGTCCTCTGTGCTTCTATTGCTGCGATAGGCAAACTGGTGAGGGTCCAGAGAGGTCGGGAGAGAGTCTTTGATGTGAGCCAGAACCAGCCGCTCGAAGCACTTCATGACAATGGGTGTCAGTGCTATTGGGCGGAAGTCGTTCGGGCATGTTGGTCCAGAGTTTTTTGGCACCGGCACGATTGAGGTGGATTTGAAGCACGTTGGTACAGCTGCTTGTGCGAGTGACATATTAAATGTCATATTGTGTCATATTATGTCATATTAAATACTTTTATGTAGCAAGCTCCCGTCACGCCGCCATGTTGTGTACCCGGTTTCTGTCTTTGTTGCCATAGCCACCCAGGTGTTTTGTGTTTGTGATTGTTTGTAATTATGTCATGTATTTAAGTTCATCTCAGTCATTGTCGGATTGTTGCAGTGTTTCCTGTAACTTGTCTTGTCCAGTTCATGCTCATGTTCATGTGTTTCTGGATTAAACCTTTTTGGAAAGAACCTTTAACCCCTCGCGCTCCTTGATCTCGTGCAGGAAGCGCATGTGAATCCACCTTGCCTCGTCCCTGCTTCGTCGTACTGTGACAGTTAAATTCTGTGAATTTCCAATTACTATAATTTGCTAACATTTTTGCACAATGTTATTTTATTGCATAGTGTTGACTGCCCACTGCTCCAGGTTTGTGTGTGTTCACTTCTTTCAGTATGGTCCCTAGCGGCTATTATGACATAATTACCTCACCTCTTTCTATATTTCAAGCATAGGACAATACAAACTATTTTAATTTTTATAAAGTATGGAGATTTCTATGTCTTTACAATTGATCTTATGAAAAAATATTGTTATACGTACATGTATGTAACTTTAATAATTTTTTTATATAGGTACATTTTTAGTGCGTTTTGTTGAGAAAAAATGGTGTGTGTGTGTGTGTGTGTGTGTGTGTGTGTGTGTGTGTTGAGTATGAGATGGGTCCTTAGAAGTATGCACAGGGTGAGAGATGACTCAATCAGACACACACACCTGCTCCTGGTACTACTTAACACTCAGGCATATTAACACACACACACACACACACACACACACACACACACACACACAATCTGAATACCCACTCTCAACAATTCAATATGAATTTAGCTGTTTATTCACTTGAACGTATTAATAATACATTTGTTTCACATCTGTGTAATATTTACCCAGAAATCAATCTTTAATGCAAAATTGTTTTTCTTCTTCTGTTTATTTCATAGTCAATAAAAATAAATCAACTGACATATAATTGTACTGAAATGTCAAGGTCGTTTAGAAGTCGCTTTTTTAAACCCGCTTGTCTTTAACTGGTAGTTTGCACTGGGGTCTGAAACATCTGCACTCTGTTTTTACTAAATGACTAAATTAATTAAAGATTCAAACTATGCCACTGAAAATCAGATTTAATATTCCGCTGCCGCTGCACAGCTTTGAGATTTTATATGAGATACATGCTCTAAAACTTGCGTTATAAACAAGACGAGAAAGTCTTCTGAACGCTGGAGTTTTTCTCAGGATTTGTAAATGCCAGTAAGGTGCCAATCACTGGATGCCTTGGGATGATAATTCATGCGTTTCACTAAGTAGTGAGTGAATTTGAAGTGTGTAACTCTCAAACAGATAGTCAACTAAAGCAACACACACACACACATTTGAGGTTTAGCATAGATTTTGATCATTTACAATTTTAAAAACGAATATAGTGTAAATAAATTTGCATGCAGCTAAATTTACCAATGACATTGGTCAATCGCTGCTGGACATTTTTTTTTATTCAAAATTCTTGTCAAATTCAGTCTTTGGCGGATAAAGGAACGATGCTATTGGCCATAACTGGGCGATTTTAGCTTTTGACTGTCTTTATTTGTTATTTTAATTACATTTATTTAATGATTACTAATTTAATTTATTCTCTCATGGTCTTTGCTTCCATGTTTACCCTTGCTTATAACCTTGTTTAAACCAATTAACCATGTTTCTGGATAATTCTGGATATTTGGCAATAAATAATCAAAAATAAATATTAATGTTTATAAAAATAATAACAATTGGAATTCCATAAAAATCTAAACAATTTGCTCCGATTACAAGAATTTACAGATTTTTTATTGGCTGGTCCAAACAGAAGTTTGCGCAAAATGTGTGATTTCATTTCGGTTTCTCTGTCTCCTCTTCTTAAAGTGGCATTTTCATATTAAAAGCGCCAGCTTGAGAAACGTGCTAGCTCATGAGTCTCTCTGCGTCTCCCGGGACATCCAGACCGGCACGGTGAACCTCTCGCTTTACCCTCTCACATTTCCTTCAGGAAGGGCAGCCAACTGTTAATTAAGAAAATGTTTACAGCCTTCAGCATAAATGACATGCTTGCTAAAGAAAGTCAATGAGATTCGTGTTTGGCTCGAAAGGTGAGCGTTAATAATGCTTCATACAGGGCTAATTATTGAAAACGTTGGGTTCTTTTCCAGCGGATTCCACATCTCAAGATTCATTTCGAAATTGTGAAACATAAGAATGGCAAAGTTTGAATTGCCTAGGGCTTCCTTCAACCTTAATCTTTCGTTTTAATGGCGATACATCGTGGGTGCTGAAATCGGTGGAGGATAAGTGCGTGGGAATTGTCTCCTGATGTTCCTGCAGGCCGTCCGGAGGAATCATCCCAGAAGCTGAATTGTCTACAGATGGTTTGGAGGACATTGGCTGCTCTGTCATTCAGCCAGTCTTTCTATTCACTTTCAAGCAAGTTCATTCTGCCCATGACCAGTTTTGTGATCATTTCATGGCCAAGCTAAACACAGTGATTACTGGTTACCAACTCCAACAACTGTGCTTGGAGTGACCACAATTTACTGAAGGCAATTTGCTTCAATGATGATAATAATACAAGCGGCATCAGATCAGCCGGTCAAGTCCTGCTGAGACGCTCGGGGTCTGAAATTACAGCCCATCTGCTTCTGGAAGATTTGCTTATAAATGATGGTGTCAATAGCATCTAATCCTGAGTTTATGGAAATGGACTGAAGGCCTGTTGTCTTCTGAATGTCTGTAGAGACATAGCGTTTTGCAGAGTAGTTATTTGTCTAAAGGGGGTGAGTGTCATTCGGTTGTGATGTGGTTGCTTGGAATGATTGGGGGAAAATGTCACTTCACTCAGCAAGTCATTAAATTTGACATATGGCATGAAGGCATCATTAAGGCTACACCTGCTGGAGAAGGGTCGAGGTCTGGAAGGAGACTGTACTAGGACGGAATTGAAGACAGAGGAAGGGCATGAGGTGATGGAGGTTTTCCTTCTACAGTAGGCTTGGTTATAAATAAGCTAGAACTTCCACTTTGGGCTAAAACGTAACCATAATTGATTTTTATAACGGTTAATTTCTTGGGCGAAGGAGCCGATTTTGCCATGTGTAGTCTGCTGATGTTACTGGAAGGTGTGAATGTTTACCAAGATTTTAACTATAATGACATGGCTGACGCCAGTGATGAAGCAAAAGCGCCAGCACGGACGATCATTCAAGGTCTTAGTTGGTAGAACCGTTGTCGAAAAACAGAACGACTCTTACAAGATGCAGTGACTGCTTTGTATACCGCGGACATCAAAAATAAAAGCTTTTATAAAAACACTGTCAAGTTGGAGGAAACACTATACAGATTTAATACTATTAAACTATGCAGATCTTCACCGACTTTACAATGGTATTGTATTGTTACCAACCTTACACGGCAAAAAAAAAAAATACTGTGACATTACTATATTTTAGCTTAAATTTTTTGAACAATGTGAATATGAGTAATGTCTATTGTAGGCAATGACTGAGAGGTCACTAAGAATCACATCAAAGTCAGAATTGTCAGAATTTTATTTATTTAAATTTTGCACATTTCAGTTTGATTGAGACAGATTTTTTGTTCTTTATTTATTCAGTTTTACCATTTTTGAAACATGGTAAACATGTTACATTTCGTTTCTGTATTAGAAAATAAAACCTCATGAATAGAGTTTTTTCACATTTCTTTGTTTAGTTTTTTTTTTTTAACCATAACTTCAGTATGAGTAAGATACGCAAGTTCTTTTAAAATTCGATACTTTGCTACTTTGACTCAAGTCTTTTTTATAGTGTTGACTTTTTACTTGTATTGGAGTAACTTTTACAGTACGTATCCATACTCTAACTTAAGTAAGGTTGTCTGGTACTCTTTACAACTCTGCAAGCAAGCTTACTCAATGTCCTTGGGAACCAAACTCAAGACCATTGATGCTGACAATCGATGTTGACCATTGAGGCAACTAAACAAAGAGATTTGGTTGTGTTGCAAGAAGTGCTGTCAAATGATTCATTTTTTTTAAACGAATTAATCGCACTTCCCCAGCCAATTCAATCACGGTTAATTGCAAATAAATAACTGAAGCTTGGAATACTGAATATTAAAGTGTAAAATATGAACTAATGTAAACGCAACACTTAAAAAACAGTCTTTTAAATGTTATATAATATAGTTCACTTTTTGTTCAATTTGCAACATATTTTTTTTGTTTCTTAACAACATTTGCAATATCAACAATATCAAGAGTTTACTTTTGGTTTGAAAGACATTTCTCTTAAATTCAATTAAACTTCAAAGCAATCAATGGCAATGAAAACAATATTTTCATGTTCAAGAGGATTCCCAAAAAAGTCCACAATAAAGGCATGGCAAATATATAAAGTAACAATGAGCAATGTAAAAACAATTTAGCTTAGTTCTCTCTTACTGTCACACTCTGGCCCTCGAGGGAGGAACGAGAGTGACCAAGGAGTCCAAACAAGGAGGGTACGTACAGCGAGGGGTTTAATGACGACTTGAAACACTACACAAACACAAACAACTAGGGAACAACGAGGTAACTAAAGTCCAGAGAAGAAGGCACACGGGGGGTCGTAACGTCTTGCACAATCATCGTAACGTGGTGAGCGACAAGACGAGACCAGACGATGAGGAGAAAACAAAGGAGAGACTATATAGTGTCCGTGACTAACGTGAAACAAGAGACAACTGTGCGCGGGAAACACTGGAACACAACAGGGGCGGGGTCGAGACGATGACAAGCAGGCAGACTCGTCACAGAACCACCCCCCCCACCCTCACCCCCGAAGGGGCGGGCTCTGAACGCCCAACTGTCCCAACCAGACCTCTGACGGGCACCGCTGGCAAACTCAGGCGTAGGACACATACGTATACAGACAGACACACACATTCTCACTCACACCATTGAGCAATTTTCCAGATTCCAATTCTCCTGCATGGTAATACCCTGAGGGAGGAAACAAGAGACTCGGAAGAAACCCATGCAGGCATCATATTGCATTTGAATTAAAGCACTTTAACAGCAGCCTTAATATTTATCCAGTGGTTCTTTGGCCTTTTTTTATTTGACTGTGAGTTTGTTCTGCTAACCACTCATCACTTTCACCGTAGTTAGCGACTTTGACTCGTGATGGTCACTTTTTTACAGACCTGCGATGAAATAACATAACATTTTATAAAATCTGAGCAATCTTCCTCTCCCTCTTTAAATGAATATCACGGTTTATCAGAACAGAATGATGAATGGACGGGCCACACTGATTTACTGGTTTAAATGATTCCACTAAATGCTCCACTTGGCTTTGCAATGGATTCTAAGAACCTTGATTTTCTGAATTAGCGGTCATTAATTAACGGTGGCATGTAGCGTGATACACAAGGTGCCTCCAAACAAATTCATGCTTAATAATTACAGCACGCAAGTCGGAACATGAATCTGAAAGCAGCGTATATAAAAAGATTTGATTTGGTCTTTGCCCATTGAAATAACAGAATTTACTTCAATGTAACTTGTATTATCAGTAAAAACACTTTATTCAGTGACTTTATTTATATATATATATATATATATATATATATATATATATATATCTGTCAAACGATTACATTTTTTTAACTAGTTAATCGCACTTCCTCAACCAAATTCACGATTATATCACAAATAATAATAATGTATTATTAATAATTATTTAGTATTAACAATTATTAATAACATGAACAAGTATAGAATCTTGTAATATTGAATATTGAAGTGTAAAATGTAAATTAATGTAAACTCAACACAAAATAAACTAAAAATAAAATAAATGTAATAAATAAAATAAAATAAATAAACTTGTTTAAATACTGTAATATACCGTTTTGACTAAAGAAAACAATGGGTAAGACGGTCATAATAATTAAAAAAGAAATAAGTAATTTATTTTGAGGAAAAGAGACAACGGATTTGTATTTGTTTATTTGTGTGGCAAAAGTATGGCACTGATAATTAGTCTAGCTGAAAAGACTGATCACACATTTTTATCTAAAGGAACAAAAGTCCTACATATGGTCTGTGCATGTGCATGCAGTCGTCTGAGAGACTGAATAATTGAATTGCACTCTATTCTTTCTACAAGTGGGCTGTGATTTCAGCTTTGTAAAAAACTGTATAAATAATACTGAATGGATTTGAAGTGAAACTAAAAAACCGGAAAAACCGGATAGACCGGTAAAACCGGAAATCCAGGTAAACCGGAAGTGCGATTTACGCCGTTAATAACATTTGACGCGATTAAACAGAATTAATTAATTGCATGAGTTAACGCGTTAACTTTAACAGGCTTTAGATAGATAGATAGATAGATAGATAGATAGATAGATAGATAGATAGATAGATAGATAGATAGATAGATAGATAGATAGATAGATAGATAGATAGAGCATTTTGAATAAGAACAATGCAAATTATATCAATTTTTCTGGTTCGGAAAGAAAAACTTCCATTCATGTTCTGTAAACACATATTCTTCCATATTGTCCTCAAAATGGCACTTAAAATTGTTGTTTTTTTTTTTTGTTTTATTTTTTTTTCTCTCTCTTTCTCTTTCTATACTATAATCTTCTTTTTATCAATTCACTTCACAGTAACGGAGTCTTACCCCGTCTTCTTCTTATTGCTTTTTTTTTTGGCAGAAGCAAGAATCCATCCGTTTTATTCTGAAAACTAATGGGAAGCTGCTTCACGGAAATGAGATGGATAATCTAGTGTGTCCATAAGGTTTATGCTTTGAGTGTCTTTTTTATTGTCCGGTCGCAGACTAAATACGTTATATAATGTGTTTTCAACAAGGTGTGATGAAGAACGACGGATAGAGTGTCTCTCAGGATATTTATTGTCATGTTGTGATTTAAAATTTTGTGAAAAATTGGAGCGATAAATAAAAAATCTGTGACAGATTTTACTCACTAGATTATTTATACGTTGTAATGATCAAGATTGTCATTTATAGAATAGATTTTTTTTTCAGAATGCTTTGACGTGCTGCAACAGAGGACACTCCAGCCAAACTGCTCTGCAGCCTGGGCACAACACAAATAGCAGCAGATACTAGTTTTAAAAAATCACTTCATTTCCGTAACTAACTGGCAGACATGTGAACGAATGAAGGAGAGAGACTATACAATCTACTGGCAAGGAAACGCTCCTGGCCAACCACATGTCCACGGTTTCGGCTTTGCTGTGAGGAATATTGCTGAACAAGATTGAATTCGGAAAACGGGGTAAAGCACACTACCTTAGGGCTAATCAACCTTGTCAGCGTCTATGCTCATACGCTTCATGCTTCCCAAGAGGTCAAGGAGGCCTTCTACAACCAGCTCTCTTCTCTCATCAGCAAGGTCCCAGAATCTGGAAAGCTCATGCTCCTGGGCGATTTCAATGCCAAAGCAGACTGTAACTCTGAACACTGGCCAACAACCATTGGCAAGTTTGGTGTTGGCAAAATTAACAATAACTTCGAGCATCTCCTAGAGTTGTGCTCATTCCACCAACACAAGGTTTCCTGGAGACAACTACAATTCAAATACTGGCTCCAGCTCGACCATACTCGCTTGCCAGGCTACCTGAACAGTATCCTGCACACTCGCTTGTTCTACGTATAGTGCAATCTGTGATACCAATTACTTCCTAGTCTGCTGTAGAATCAAACTAATCCCCAAGTGCCTACAAAGAAGAATGTGCAAACCAGGCATGAAAATGAAATTTTCAAAAAACTTTGCTCAAGAAATGTCCACTCGCCCTTTCTCGGACAGTACTGATGCTGCCTGGAACACCCTTCGTGACTGCATGCCGAAAGCTGCCTTCTCATTCTTTGGAAAGAAGAAACGTTGCAATGGTTTGAGGCCAAGGTTATTTCCTTTTATTGAAATTTTTTGAGTTGAGTCAAACTCAACTGGCTTCTCTAATGATAATAATATTTTAATGAGTGATGGCTAAAATATGTGTCATTATTTGCAGTAATACCTGTGCCAACATGAAAACAGCACATACATAAAACAAAATTAGTAAAGTTTTTATATAGCCTATTTCTATTTTAAAACAATATAAAACTGCAAATGACTAGTTTACATTATGTTGTTCATTAATATATTATATGTAATAGTCACACACTCGCTCAATAAGGAGTGAGATAGCGAACAAGTGCGGCAAGAACCAGAGACAACAGGAAGTGTTATAATTGACAAACGGGTGTAATACTGACAAGAGCATTAGATAGGCTAAATACTGACAATGTAGACAAGGACGAGAGACGGGATGAGATGATGAACCAGGAAGTGCAGATCCAAACAAGGAACAAAAACCAGGTAATGAGTCTATGCAATGTCCAAAAGTCCAAATTAAGCTATTCAGACAGACTGTGTTTATAGTGAAGGGAATTGCCTCGAGGTGAACGCGATGATCAAGGGCTTGACAATTGCAATCAGGTGCAGAACTATGGAATCAGATTAGTGCCAAAATGTTCATGTGTAAACTTCTGAGAAACGAACGAAAATGCTTCACATTTACTGTTTTTTTTCCCCTTGCAATCTTCACGTTTTTGTTAGAAACCTTTTTTTTTTCACATCAAATTTTTTTGTTTGACTTCCAGCTTCTGGCAGCATCTTAACGTAGAGTCAGCCCTTACTCTGATTGGCTGGTGAGAATGTGATTGGCACCAGTGTTGAGAACATGTGGGAGGAGACGCTATGTCCGCTTTCTTAATGTTAGTATACAATATATTGTGATTGAGGGGTTATTTGTGCACAATTTTGCTAAATTATGCTGTGGTAGACTACTTCAGATTAAAATGAGACATTTTTGTTTCTGCACATCAAAGTTTTGTATTATGGGAAGTGTTTTTGTGCAGAGAAGGTCCCGAAAGACGTCTTACAAATAAAATGTATTATTATAATCGTTGTTGCTGTAGCAGTTGTTAATATATATTAATACAAATAATAATAAAATGTTCTGTTTGGTTTAAAAACTCATGTAATCCCATGTTGACTAGAATTTAACGTGAAACCCTGTATATGTGCGCACTTAATAACAAGTGTGATCGCAGTTGTTGACTCTATTGCAGTGACATGGAAGGTGTCGGTCCAGAACTCTTCACTACAAAAGCATAAATATACTCAGACAATGAAGGTGTTCCGATTCTGAATGTGTTTGTGCTCACTAAACTCCTCCTCCACTTCCTAGTAAACTGTTATCAATCACATTATCACCAGTCAACCAGAGTAAGGACCATCGCTAGGTGAAACTCGAAACGTGCCAGAAGTCCATATATTCTAGTAGTTTGATTACACTAGCTTGTATGATATTGGTTTGATTATGCTAGCTTATACGCTAGTAGTATTTTTAGTTGTGCAATATTATACTTTTGTTCTGGAACGGTTTGACTATCTCCAGTGCAGGAAGAGTACGTGTACATACGGTACGTGTTAACCGGTCCCTGTAGTGTGTGATGAAGGTGAAGACGAGTAAAAGGCTAGAGGCCAGTACTACCCTCCAGGCTCAATAACTCTCCAGTCAGCTTCCACACTTACACCCCAGATGAGGTTTAAATCACATTCTTGGCCATCATTTCTCCAGGATTCCGATTTACCCAATGGCTGGAATTTTGAAAGCAGACTGCAGTCGTTCACTGTCATTAGAGTAGAGCACATTTCGTCTGAGAGTCCTGGACAAGTAGTGTGAAAGAGAAAGGCGGTGGAATAATGGTAAGAAAGGTGGCCATTTTTGAATGCTGGAAAAAAAAAAAGATCATTATCCTGTCAAGTAGAAACTCTAGTCGTTCAAAACTTTCCATACTTTTTGTTCGCCTCTGAGGAAGCTATACAAGTTGAATACAACAATAAAGGACTCGTGTTCTTTGATTCTTTAGAGGAACCAATGTATTATAATTCACTTTGCAGTTGTTTGCGTCAACTTTTGCATCAGATGTTTTGCTGCCCAGTTGATGTCTTGGTTGGTCTGGTAGATTGTCCAAGCCATTGTTCCTTGGTTTGATGGGTGTCTACTGAGTGAGGAGGTGTTTTTATGATTTATTTAGGCAGAACCTAGGTTTAGGAGTGACACCAAGGCAGAGTAACTTCCCAGTTTCTGAAAGCACCAAGTGGTCAAAAAACAAAATGAGAATTTGCAAAAAAAAAATTAAATCATTGTAGTTTATTTGTTTGTGCTTTTCTGTAATTCTGTTATGCAGTTTAACCAGGAAACCTGGGGGTGTGTTTTCTCCTGGTCTCCGGTTTTCTTCCATTTCATCCAAAAATACATTTTAAGTAAATTGGGTTTTGAAAATTGATCGACTCAGCGTTGTACTAGAAGCAAACATGGACAAAAGGATTCATATTGGAGGAATAGAAGATTTTGAGATGTCGAGAATACTTATTCTGATCTGCTTACTTCATTTGTAGTGATATGGAGGCTAGTGGTTTATAAAATGTATTTTTAGAGACTTCGATTTTTACAGAAAGGATAGTTTTCACATCGTTTTGTGAAGAACCACTCATGTGACAACTGACAAATGCATTTTGTTCAGCTTAAACCTCTGAATCCAAGTATAATGAGAAGGTCACTGTACGCCAAGGGGTTTAGGAGATATAAACATGATGTTTTTTTGCTTCTGAAACCACCTCCCATTTGACAGATAACATCGCCAGAAGTCGACAGCAATAGTAATATGTTTAGCTTAAAATTAGAAAATTACTAAATTATTAAATATAGTAACTATTGTGTTAAATGTAATAACTAATTATACTATCTCACATATCTGCTTATTATAAGGTGCTTGAGCAACTATTGAAATGTTATCGTTCCTTTTTCTATTTTGCAGGTAGTTCAAACTGTCACAGATCCCGAGTCACGTGACGAACTTTTGTCTTGAAGCCTCGATCTGACTTTTATGTTGAAGGCTTACCTGGACGCGGCCATCTTGCCTATCCATGTGTTTTCCCGATCGTGGTGTTCTCAGGTGTTTGTAATCATGATTAATGTTCATTAACTCATGTATTTAAGGACGAGCTATTGCCCATGTCATTTGCCAGATTGTCTGTGTTGTTTGACCAGCTCTCCAGCGTTTTCTCCTGATCTCGTCTCGTCGTGTATTTCCCGATCTCGACCCTGTTTTCTCGACTTGGAGATTGTTTTGGATTACCTGCTGCTGATTTTTTGCCCGTTTACTGGATTATTCTCTGCCCTGCCTCTGATACTCTGCTTTGCCGTCGCCGACCATTTGCCTGCCCGACCTTGATTAAAACCTTGGAATTATTACATCTGCATCTTCTCCAGTCTGTGCATGTGGGTCCAACATATCCGTGCCGCGACACAAACCGTCTTAAATCTCATTCACAATAGTTTTTTCATCAAAGGAAACAAAATCTATTAAAAAGTAAAAAGAAAAGAAACAAATCTATTAAAATAGATTATTGAATTTGTTTCATTTTGTTTCAACAGTTTGACTTCTAGCCAGTAACTCATGAAAACTACTGATCGAACAGTTTTCTTCACTTTGAAACTTCAATGTAGAGCCAGACTTTAATGACACAGTGGGGACAGTACAGGACAGGAAGGTTTGAAAGAACTTTTAAACCGTGCATGTCGATAGTCAGTCTGGTTATAGGGTTGTGGCTCAATAACCAACTCATATAAGCCTCTTTTAATTTCTGGGTAACTGGGGGTAGCATCCACTCCCAACATATCGGCTCAATGACAACGATGGGTAGTTGTAGGATGAGGCACATTTTTTAAGGGTCCACAGTTTTGGGTTGCCCCCGGAAGCCATCTTTAATAATAAAAATAATAATTATTATTATAATGGCCAAAGCTCCACAAAAACATGCCATGACCAGGTCTCAAATTTTTTTTGTTTTTTTTTTCCCGTTGTGATAAACTTGCCCTGAGCTGGGCCAAGAGGAAGTGGTAGGAGCCACACAGATGCCAACTCGTGAAGCAATATGTATTAAGAAAATAAACTTTCAAAATATTAAAGCAAACAGAACAAATCTCCTCAAAACAGGTACAGTTAACATGACCATTAACAAGTGCTTGGGCTTGGGAAACCAAACGCCCTTCACAATCAAAACAAACTGGCTTTTATAGCCCAGTTGCTCGCCTAAACAGATTGAGACAAACCACATTATTTGATCTGGAGTGGGAACAAGAAAATAAAAGGGAACCTTACATCCTTGTCATTGACATGACAGGAAAGCTAAATAAACCAGAATCGAAACTCATGATTAAACTTAAAATATGCAAAATAAATATACATGCATTTGGTTCATGATGAACAGAAAAATGAAACCACCATCACCCACTTCCAAAAATGGATTCAGCCCATACCTTTAAAGTGGCTGATAAAAAAAGACCACGCATTTTTTTTACCAAACAAAAAGGAATTGGTAATGCTTCTGTGTTTTTAACATTTTCTTATTAAATGATTCAAACCAAATTAATGTTTCGTTAGACTGCAATATGAAAACCTGCAGTGATCTGCCAAATTAAATGCTGCCTGTGACAAAATCATTAAAGGTGAACACATTGCATGTGATGGCCCTCATCATCACACCGGAACAGAAGACACCCGTTTGTTATAGTATTTCCTCATCATATATAGTTTTTCAATCTATAGCATCTTTCATTAGAAATATTTGTAATGTAATGTCAGAGACATTAATTAAATTCCTTATAATATGCTTGTCAAATATCACTTTGCGTTATAGCAAATACTGTATATATAATTGCAAACTTGCATGGTCAAGGTCAATCTAGTGTGACTTCTAGTTGTAATATTTGTGATACTGCCAAACATTTGCTATTGAGGTTATTTTCACCACTTGAATTGTAAGTCAGATCTCAATGTTTAAAAGAAATATTGAGATCTGGCTATTTTTTGTTTCCCCCTCAAAAGCCCTTTTAACTTTGTGAAGACGTTATTGGAGAAAAGTGAGCAAAAAGCCTGTTTTGGTTCTGAAGACTGCTGTGCTGATGGGGAATCCAATGCTTTGAGTTTGTTGTGTGGATGGCTCTTAAAAGGGGAATGAGAATGCCAATCTGGATTTCACTTTTCTTTAAGAGACGTTCCCACCAATTGAAGCGCTATTGTTTTCTGATGCAATCTTTAGTAAGAAGGCTTGGATGCTTCAGGCTCTTGAGATCTGATTTGAGAACTGGAGCACATGAGTGTCTGATTCTAGAATCTAGGCTTATACTTTTTGAGGCAACTTTTCTCTTCTCTCTTGCAAAAAGTCCTCGCTGACGTCTCTCTTCCGCATTGGCTACAAACCCTGTAGTGCCACTGGTTAAGAACTGAAAAATCTTGATGTGCTGAAACATTATTTTATTACATGTCAGCATTGGTAATTGACCCGTGGTGTCAACCCTTGTATGAATTTCTTACATTAAATGTAAAATGACGTTGAAAGTCATACAAAAGAAATGCAGTTTTGCATAGTTTTTTTTTTTTATCAATTTGTTTGGAATAGTCTTAAAAAATGCTACTCGATAATATTTTGTTTCAATATCATAGTTTTTATTAAACTTTGTATATTTGTGTGTGTGTGTGTGTGTGTGTGTGTGTGTGTGTGTGTGTGTGTGTGTGTGTATACATTAGAGAGTTTTTCAATAATATATAAATATATTATAAAAATATATATAAAAGAATAAATAAAAATATACCCCACGATCTACACTGGCAGTGGCTTATGCCAGTGGAGGTACTTCTATGCTGAACGTTTTCTGGACTTTTGTGTTGGGATGTTTCCTGCACTGTTTTGGTTTGGCGCTCTGGACACTGCTTTGGATTGTTCGATTATTGCTTTATTATTTCTGCTAAGTTTGGTCACCTGTGTTCTGGATTGTGTTTGATTATTGTTTAATTATTGCATCATTATTTAAGACTTCTGTGTTTTGTGCTCTGCGCAAGTTCGTCACCCTATGCCGTGTGAAGTGGGTCCATGTCATGCCCATTTTTTGGATTCTGAGCAATTATCAGTGCTTGTTTATAGTCCCACGTGACCCGATTGTTTGGTTTTGTTTATAATTAAAAGAGACGGATCCATTGCACTTGAGTCTGAGCTCCTGTTCCTCATCCTGCGGTGAAACTCCTGACAGTACCAATATACTATTTATAACGTCGGCTTGTCTTCATTCTACATAAAGATTCAATAGAAATATTTGTATATTTTTCTGTAATGTGTTATAATTAATACAAACATTTCAAGAAAAGAAAACAGCCTTTAAAGACAGACATTAGTGACTAAATTTTGAATATTTATATTTCAAATCAAAATGCAAAGATCCAGTGAAGCTGATTTAATTTGATAATGAACAGAGCAAGCCTTGTTACATATATGCCGACTGTTGCATTGTACAGTAGCTTGAATGTAAAGCTTCAAATGCATTAAACACAACACTGATATAAATAATACACTGTAGTGCATTTTAAATACTTTACACTTTAAATATTAATTTTCTGAAAGGGAATCTTTCCCAGAAAAACGCAAATGTCCTAGCTTTTGTCTCAGCGCAATAATGGGGCATTGTTCAATTTTAAAAAGCAGTAATTTAACCACTGATGTGCACTGATCCTCGATTGTTCAAATGATGATTAAATAATGGAGACAATCACAGCAAGCAAACAAGGCTTCTCATCACGCCGCGCAGTCAAGTGTAGTCTTTGCCATTTTCTAATGTCCACATCACGCCGTGTGAATCACAAAACATCCAGACTGAAGCGTGCAAACCATTTTCCGAACATATCTATTAGTATTTCTGATTTGTATAATTTCTGGAGCACCGAGGTTGATCGCATAAAGCGGAGATTGTGTGCAAACACGCAGCATTGTTTTGTTTTGTTTTGCTCTAAAGTTCCCCAGCGTGCTGGAACTAAATGTGCCGATGAAGCATCAGTGTAAACTGAGTCGGATTAGAATGTAAGAAGGATCACATTAATCATTTGCCGTTGATAAAGCAGGAACACATGGCCAGACACACCTCATTTACTTTCTGTAGTTGTGAGCAAGAGCCAAATTACAATAACGGGCAGATGTCTGTGGCAGACTGAGCAGCTAATCACGAGCGGATAAAATACAAAACCAGTCTGTTGAGCACTGGAGAAGGCCCCATCATAGACTTACTGTGTCTAAGAAAGGCATTGCTTTGACAAACTAAACAGTGCTAAGATTATTTGTTCCTGTTTGCTGGAAAAGATAGCAGGTTAGAACTGTGAACGGGTAGGTACGACAAATTAAGTGTTTAGAGCAAGACACTGAACTATAAGGGTTTAATACTCTAGTTTTACTATTTTAACCCTTTATACTAAACCTTAAGTAATATGAAAATGCTTCTGCGAGAACCTGGCAATGCGGGTCAGGAGGGATATTGTTTTAGGAGGTCTCTGATATACAAGACGTTTCACACTTTTGCTATATGAAATTGGAGATATGAAAAATGAATGTGTTTTCATTTTAAATTAATGCACTGGACCTTTTGACCTTATTGGTTTAATCAAAGAAGCGGTTATTACAGAGTCTGCGATGTGGAAGTCTGTAATGTGAGATCCTTTTTCTGCATGCTTACAAAGACATTTTTTATTGCACACTTATACACTACTCAAACACGTGCAGTAATTTACCATAATTACATTATCCTTGTAATTAAAAATGAAAAACAATCATACAATTTAATGGATTGTTAATTACCGGTACAGTACTTCATTTTTTCCAATTGAGCTTTTTCTAAACATGCATAATCTTACCAGCCATCCAAACTTCTTCTGAACTACTTTTCCATTTCTGAATCATAAGGAACTAGAACCAATCAACTGAAAACAGCAACTCTGGGCCTGATGTTATGACACACCCTGGACTGGTAGCCAACCAATCACAGAGCTGCACCCACAGACACGAACATTCACACTCACATCGATTTTCCAGATTTTCATTCACCTTTCATTCTCCAAGTTTTATGACTGTAGGAAACTGGAGACCCTGAGGAAACCCGCAAGCATGGGGAGAACTCAAAAGAATGTAGACCGGACTTTGGACGGGAGTCTTGAACTGTCCTAACTGATGCTATCCAATAAATAAAAAGTCCTAAAAATGGAATTTTGCTCGATTCCCCAACATTTGGATTTAACCCCTCAGCTGCCAGAATACCTTCTTTATAATGCTATCATTTTTGCACGTTCTACAAGAAAGTTGACAGGTCTTTTTTTTGTACTGTTCTAAACATAACATTTTTAAACCCACACCTCAATATTCTTGCCTTGTTACCGTTCAATGATTAAGCACAACAGACCAGGGAACCGGCATTTTAAGGAACTGTGCAACTCGATAAGGCACACAGCCAAATCCCCCTTGAGCCCATTTAAGAGTCTCTTCTCCCTGGTTATTCGCCCCATCTCCTCACTCTTAGGAGAATAACTCGTTCAGAAGAACCAAGGCAAGCACATGGTCGTAAAACACCCAACACACTGTAACAAGCTCCATGTGTCAGAATCAAGCCAACCCGAGTGCATCAAATATTTACGCCCAAGTGTGGTTTTGGAATCCAAAAGGCTGGTCATTTGTAGCTTAATTAGATATTAGCACCAGAATGCTATCCATGAATAATAGAAGACGGTTTGAAGGTTGTTAAAAGCAAGGCAGTTCTCCATGGAGTGGGGAAAGAGCCTGAATTGCCGAATGCCGCAGATTAACAACACCATTGCTCGACTCCCCGCGCTCAAGCCACCGGTATAGGCACGGCGGGGTCATTCATCACAAGCTGGAGCAGGGCCATCTGTGCTACCGACTGACAAATCGCCCTGTATTTGTCATGAGAACACGTGTCGTACAAGCACCGAATGAATTCCGCCGTTACAATACGTTTATTTGTCACCCAGGTATTTAGGTAGATCGCGCATTGCATCGCTCACACCGCCGCTTGACATAGACCCGGCGACAACTCTCCAGTCGCAATCTGAATACGGAAGAGACGAGGAGCAGCACACTCAGCATTCGCATTAGACCCGAGTGTGGCGGTGTAAATCAAGATACGGCAATTTAAAGATGCTGCCGCCCCCTTTTCGGGGTCTCTGAAGGACCATTATACGTGCATGTGATGAAATCTCCCTGTTGTTTGCCCTGCAATAAGTGCCGGCAGTTTCGGATTCGGGCTTTTTAGCAGCACACCCTCGAGAGCTGACGCTTTGTTGTTGCCTGTATGTTTCATCTCTTTCCTAATCAGACATTGTGCCAGAAACGCCATTGGGTAAATATGATGGAATGCCGTTAGAGTAGGTGAAGGTTAGTAATCTCCTAATCTTTTGCCAGATAATATAAGTCGACGGCTTGAGTCTGCGGCATCTTCGGCTGATAAAAAGGCAAGATTGCAGGGTATATGAAGAGGCTGCGTTAGCGTCTTTGTCGGATGAAGGGGAGGTGTGACGAGCTGGTCGCTCTTATTGCCTTTCTTTATCACTGAGGAAAGACACAACGGTGACATCAGACATGATGCGATGCGTTTCCTCAGATGAGTTATTGTCTGTTCACAGCTTGACTTCATTTATTTCTGACACGTTCAAGCAGATTGATGGACAGAATGGACAGGTGGTTTGACAGATTGACTGACAGCGAGTCTGACTGACAAAAAGATTTACAGACAGACAGACTAACAAAGTGATAGACCGACAGACAGACAGACTGATAGCAAACAGATAGGTAGACAAATAGACAGATAGTAATTGACCAGACGTACAGACAAATTGACAAGCTAATTATTAAATGGACAGACAGACAGACAGACACATAGATAGACATATTACAGACCGACATGTAAATAGATGAATGAACAGACTCAGACTGACAGATAGATAAAGGCAGACAGACGGGCAGATTTTATTCACAGACAGAAAAAAAAATGAGTGAACAGACGAGTCAAGTAGTAGTTAACCAGACAGACAGATGAATAGATCATTGGTCAGACAGACAGATACAAGATACATATAGATAGAACTGCAATGTGCATCCACATTGCTATATTATTTACGATTCAATTTTTTTGTGGATTATGTTCTGGGAATGCTGACTAGACAGCCAATCAGAATCTAATATGATTCAAGAATTATTCAGTAATAGATATATTATTTTGTGGCACATTGAAATCAATTATGAATTTTCAGTAAAAGATGGCAGGAGCTGCTGTCGAATGGATGGAAATCAGTTTTACAGTGATTTACGACAGATATTCAGTGAGAGAAATGACAGAAGAGGAAAAAAGTAAGTAAGATATGATATACAAACGACAAAAGACAACTTTAATTTCTATATGTAAGTAATGAATTAAATATGTAATTCAGACAATATGTATGAGACTTTTTATTGCTCTTGGACATGTTTTTATGTTTTGTAGACATAGTTGATAATCTGACGTGTTTTTCATCTTAATTCTTGCTTTAATGTACAAAAAGACGACTTCATTACTTTGCGTTCAGTCGGCTAGAACTTACCCTGAGCTTTTGCTCTCCATATTGAGCGTACGTGAAAATGTGCAAATGAATCCTTTGACACGTTGCATTGATATTTAGCATGTGTGCCGTTCTCAAGGTGTTTTAAATTCACACTCAGCAGCCGGGATGAATGTATGCCCTCATTAAATCTCGGGCAAGGATTTAACACGCTTTGTTAGACCTGAGATCTGAAGCTACTTAGCACTCCACTTAAACAGGAAAACAAAATGGTCGCGGCACATTTCATGAAGGTGCGATTCAGGACTGTCATGATCCTGTTGCTCAAGCTGGTGTAAAACAGTTGTTGTGGCACAGTCGTGTATTTAACACATGCCGGATCGTCCAAACTCGCTTATTCTGTTTCGCATAACATCTTTCACCCATTAAAACGTTTCAATAGCGAGGCACAACACAAGCAGATTGTGTGAAATTACACCACAAACTGGGACATAAAAAGCCTCCAATGTTTAGCTAAACGTCGGATTTGCTGATCTGCTTGCTTTGTTTACTGGGAGTTGAAAAGTTCATGGCGCATGGCGGTCTTTTTCCGACTGCTGTCTGGTAATAGTTCTGGAATCCACGTGTCTCGACAGTATCATTACAAGCCCACTCTTAGTCCTCCGAATGGCCTTCAGAGTGATCGCAGAGTTTTCAGCTGCAGATCTGTTGCACTCTCAAGCATTAATTTGGAAGCTGAGCAGTGATAAACTGATGATTTAAATGAAACATCTTGTGTGTTTATCTGTCGCTCGGGATGTAGGGAGGAGTGCGGTGATGGGCAGATGGAGCTGGCTTATGTCGGCATGCCGGGAGAGGAACAGGATGTGCGCCAAGAGTTCTCGGCCTACAATGCACCACCAAGTCTAACACACATCTCGCAGACACACGTTTCATAGTTGTCGTCATCTGCATCTGACATCGGCGAAAAATCTCTCGTTAGGTAAAATCAGCCATTTCCATAATGTTTGTTCTGAGTCATTGGTGATAAATATGGCGGCAGTAAACAAGCCAGTCAGTCCCCAATTTAAATTTTAGGTTTTATTTTTGGTCCAATAAACCTTGAAGGTAATCAGATTAGGGATTGTAGTTTGTGCGAGACATGTTGTTGTACAATCAAGGCCTGTTCATGGAAAGTTGTTTGCTGCTGCTGATGAGATGTAAAAAAGAAGGATACTGAGTGAGTTTGTCAATATAGCTACTCAGGACCGTATTGAAATTGTGCTCAGCATTATGGGGGTCATTGTCTTGGGGTGTGTTCAAGTTCAAGTTTATTTATATAGCGCTTTTCTTAGTTCCAGACCAATGCAAAGTCACTGTGAAATTAGGGAAAAAAGAAGAAAATGTCCATTATTCATCAGTGTTAAAAAATTTGGTGTTCAGGCTACGAGCTATGACCAGGAGACCAAGCTTGCGACAGTGGCTAGGAAAACAAAATCTCTCTGGCGGGGTTAGAGGAAAAAACCTAGGGAGAACATAACTCTCTGGTGCCAGTTTCCTCTGGCATGACAACATTAAAATGAACACGGACCTTGCGGGGCGTAAAGTGTGTGTTGGGACGGTGGTGGAGTGAATGTATATATACATGTATGAATACAAATGTATTGCAGTAAATTTGTAGTCGATTGGATGCTTAAGTTTTAAATAGATATTGAATATTATTTTTTTTTTTGTAATTTTGTAAATTACCCACCATCAACAATGAGTTCAAAAAGGAACATTGTGTTAAAGACCTCAAATATATTTTTTGTGTGATGTCAAGTGTGTTTGTTCGGGACACACTGTTTTGTGAAACTTAGATAATTAAACTTCATTGGTTTTAAATCACAGACTTTTATAATGCTTTGACAACTACATTTACATACAAGTTGTGCTGGTTAACAAACTCAGAATGAGCTGATGCTCCACCAAGCAGACAAGCATGTTTTCAGTGGCACATTCATCAGTGGGAAAGAATTGAACAGTGTACAAGTTTGGTTATTTTTTGTGATATACTGACGCTCTGTCACTATTTCTAAGCAAACTATTAAGTGTGTGGCCTTAGAATATAGTTTTAGATGTACTTTGCAGTTTTGCTCTTCTGCTTTTTGTTTAGAGTGACTTTTGAGAGAGTTGGTGTAATTCTAGGCTGGACTAATTCCAATTTTCTGTAGATTCAACAACTCAATCTGAGATTATTTGACGTTCTTTTTCCTACAGATAGTCATACTTCATTTTCTATATGTAATTTGTTTTGCTTACATCTGTTTTAAGATCACTTGTATTTTCAGACTCTTGGGGTTCGGCTTCGACAGCGAAACTTTTTGCGGCATGGAGCGAGACAAAGTGCTTTCATTAATTCCATTTGTTTCTGTGAAAGAGGATTATAGTCTGACCTTTCTGTGAAGCCGGACCTGCATCATCATTCGCACTCATTAGGTGAGAATTCGATGCGATTGAACCTGACACCATGTCCTAAGGGGACAATTAGACATTGAATGAACTCTTTACAACTATGTCAACTCCAGCTTTGTGTCTGTTGCCGGAAAAGTTGAAACATTGATGAACAAAAGAACAGTCGTTTTCCCAAGACATCGTCAATTTACAAACCCAACAACCAGATTTTGACCGGCACGGTGGTGTAGTGGTTAGCACTGTTGCCTAGAAGAAGGAACCGATCAAGGCTCAGGTGCTGTTTCTGTTGAGTTTGCATGTTTATGGGTTTCGTCCAAGCCTCTGGTTTGTTCCACAGGCAAAATATGCTCGTTGAGAACTATAGAAAATTGTCTATAGGTGTGAGCGAGAGTGTCAATGTGTGTCTGTGTGTTCCTGTTATTGATTTGGGTCTAAGTTGTGTGTGTCCCGGCTACAGCCCCAGAGCTGCTGGGGTTGGTCACACTTTCTTTTACCCATTTCCCTATTTGACACTGTTTTTCCGAAAATATACCCTAGCAGTTTTTTAGCAGTTCCAAAATAAGATGTAGATTTGTCCACAAAGTCTGACATGAACTGTAACTGTGACAATTTTCCAATCTCTGGCATTGCTGTTGTTGATATCAATAGCAACTAAAATCGTATATTTTTTCAGGTTCCAAATGTATTCTGTCAAACATAAGACCTACTCAGAAAAAGACAACTAAACAAAACAAAAGCAATTTTTTTTATGACAGCATCATACTATTGTCTTTGTAACACAAATGGATTTTTTATATGATTGTTGTTCTAATAAAAACACATCAATCATATAAAAAAATTATATTTGTGCTTGTATTAATGAACATACCCTTGATTAAATCTAAAGCTGTGTGTGTCTTCACCCCCTGCTGGGGTGAATTTCTGTTTCGTCGTCTCAATCTCTGATAAATGCATTTACCGACCTACACGTTGAAAGCAAGACAACATTTGCACAAAAAATTCAGTGCAGTGTTTGTCAAAACACATCTTTTTTTATTTACTACATTAAGTTTAGACAAGACAAACAAACAGACAGATTGAAAGATGAGTGATAAAAAATAAAACTAAATAATATAATAAAAAATATATATTAGTGTTATATGAAATATAAGATACAAGTATATATATATAAAAAAGTTTTTATACAAAGAATAAAGTTGATTAACTTTTCATATGATTTTTAATGTTTTTCATTGGGCTCTTGAGCAGGTTATAAAGACAAGTTTTATTCTAAAGCAGATTTGTAAAGTCAATTGTAGCAGTAAGACCTAAAAAATGTTACCTTCTAATTAGTAGCGTGTACGTTTCCCAGCATAAATGGCGGTGATACTGTACCTGACACACTGATGAAAACAAACCCACACTGTGTTAAGTGGGTTTTAAAACATAATTGGGGAGCTGTGGTCCGGGGGTTTCTGTTTCATCACAGATGGATCAATAATTCCTTGGAGAAAACCCAGCAAATTATCCCCCAGATCAAGGAGCAGAGTTGATGGGGAAGGGCTGCACACAAATGGCAGGAACTTAATGAAAAGAAGTGCACAATGCTTCCACATCCCTTCTTCCTGCTCGCACTGTGGTTTGGCTGATGTGAGGGGCAGTGAACTGGCAGACCGACAGCGTCTCTTGGCCGGATGGAATTCTTCATTTTTCTGACTCTCAATTGTCTTTGCCTTTTTTCCATTTAGAAAAAGCAATTAACCGACAACTTTTAAGGCTTGTCTTTTTGAGGACATGCATGGGTGGGTGTATGAGGTGGGTTGGTTAGTTGGTTGAATGGGTGACTGATTGAATACATGTGTGGCTAGGTACATAGATGGATCTGTTCCACCAAGCAGGTGAAGAAGATTGAGGTTGGATGCGTAAAAGGATGATGGTGGACCAGTTAAACATTTGGGTTAAGTGAATGGATTGGTTGGTGGAAAGCTGGATTTGTGGTTGATGATTTGGTGAGTGGGTGGCTAGATTGATGGGAGAACCAAAGGATGGATAGAGAGGGAACAGTTGAATGTTAAAAAGGCTCAGATGGTGGATGACTAGATAGATAATTTGGTGGAAAAGTTTATGTATGTGTAGTCAAATCAGTGTAGGTGGATAGATGTACGTATCAGTAAGTGATTTAATGGGTGGTATATGCATGGTTGTTTGGTTTGGTGTATGGATGAGTGTATTAATTGGATTATTGAATTATTGAATGTGAATGGTGATGTTTGAATTTATGAAAAGAAAGAAGAATAGATGATCCTATGATTGGTTGGTTGGAAGAGTGAGTGAATGATCACATTGCTCGGCATGTGAATGGATGGTTGGATGGAAAAGTGAGTGAATGGTTGGGAGTTGGTCTTTATACAGTGTTCATACCCGCTAATGAAGTTCAAAGAATGAATCACCAAGGTCACTCAGGGTGTTGCTCAGGGTGGGAGCTCAAAAGTGCCACATTCGTTGTGTAACTGATGTATTACTTGAAAATATAACCTGTAAGTTTGATTCATTTTCTTACCAACGTCAGTCTCCAGCAAAGTGCGCCTCAATTTAAAATGAAAGTAATAAGAGGTTATCAAAATAAGCCGTGAGTTCAGCTACACTGAGAGCCTGTGATTGATCTGTATTAGAATTACTTTAGTCGTCAGCGACATTTTAGAGCAAAACTGAGACTGCTGTATATTCTGCTTCAGGATTGTGTCTAAGATTGATTTTTTTCAGAAAAGAGAGGAAAAATATTTTTTAGAACTGTGGCGCGTTGCAGAGATTGGATAGAAAACTACAAATTGTGCTCCAAAAAACATTGTCTTTATTGCAGTAGTACAAGACAGTTCAAATGTCTTGTAAAAATAATAATACAACCATTATTACAATTGCACTTGTGTCTGTTTATATTAGATAATCAAGGTTAATATCTCAACATTTAAGCATCACAATATGTTTCTCTTTGTTTCAATATTGACTTTGACATCCCCACCACGAAGTGAATCTAAAGCCATTACAGTACTTCTTATCGACAAATCCAGCGTCTGTAATTGAGAGAAGTGCAAATACAGAAGAAAGGAAGAATGTTCTTTGAGGAACAATGTCATCATTCCAGCACCTCCTTATTCATTGCTGCAACCCAACAATTGAATTATCAGTCTTCACAGCAATCAGCGCATGGGAAACCTGTGCTCGCGCATTAATTTGAATAAAAAAGAAAGATTTTCCTTGCTCACAATGGCTCCTGGGTGATTGACCCAAAGGGTCTTCATCTGTTTGAGAGATCTTTGTACGGTCAAGATGTTGTTTGACATATCAAAGTCATATAGTAGTAAAAAGCGAGAGATGAGTAATTGCCGAACATAAAACCGCATCCAGCTGGAGCAGATGGAAGCTTGGCAACTGTAAAACCCAGAATGTGCACAGAAGCTTTTCATTGGTGACTTATGAAAGCAGCCTGTCAACGGAAGTGTCGTGTTGGCTAAATAATATGCTAATGAGACCAGGCTGTCCAACCACAAATCACCTTTAAATACCAATTGTTTGAGCAAGAAAGCTGTTATTTGTCCAAAACACCTGATTCCACCTGGATGGATGTCAGAGGAAAAAAAGTTGAAGACTTTTGAATAAGCGAATGAGCCCATACTGTACATCCATCCATTCATCCAATCTTCTGTCTACTTTCCAACTCATCCATTTATTTTCTATTCAATGGAAATAGAAATAGAGCTATTTGCCAATACTTTTCCCGTCCTTTCACTGAAACGTCTGTTTCCACGATCTAGCCACAATTCCTTCAAATTATTCATTACATTTCTTTTAATCTATTACTGTATTTCTCTTGTTCATCATCATGCTTCTTCAGTTCACCATCAAATTGATTTTTTCTACTCTTGTAACCGTTTGTACTTTTTTTTTTCTTCTTTTCTACAGCTTTTCTACAATCCTTTCATCCAGCGCTCTCTCTTCGATCGTTGTTCTGCTAATCTATTTGTTTTTCTTCTTCTATTGACACCTCTATTTATCCACCAATCTAAAATGTCTTCCTCTTTCTAAAAATGATATTGTTTTTTTTCTTTCTATAAGCATCCTTCTTCAGTTCTTCCTTACCTTTTTTATTCCTTGTTTTTTTTACATTCTCTTTTTAATTCTTCATCCATTGTTCATCATCCATTGATTCATTCATGCTTCCTTCATGATTTTTCTTTCAGCCAATCAGTCAATTAATACTTCTATAGCCATCAATCATTCCTTGCTGTTTTCATTACTGCTTTTTTCATCCTTTCATCTGCACAGCATTTCTTCATTCTTCCATCATTGCATTTCACCTTTTCATCGAGCCTTTCTGTCATCAATTCCTCTTTTGTTTTTTCCAGCTTTGTAATTTCTTACATTTATCCTTTTGCCCATCTGTCCATTCATTCTCACTTTCTCATCCATTTATTAATTAATCCTTAATTCCTTCCTTAATTTCATCCATGTTCTTTTTTAGTATCCATTCAATTGTTTTTTTTAATTGACTGAATCACATATATACGGAAGCTCATTGCATTAACCATATTTTTTTTCAATCTCAAAAAAATATATATATTTTACATGTTCACATTATCATTATAATGCAGTTCAGCAAAACAAACATGTATAAACCGCGAGGCTTTTTCCTGCCATGTTTGGCCGCGTGAGGTTGGTTTTCACCGGGGCTACATGGAGAGCAGAGAAAGTGAGAGGATCTCACGGTGGAGTTTATTAAAAAGCAGACTGTTGCCGTCCACAAAGGTAAGAAAGGGCAACACCACATGACATTTGAAGATGGAATTATTATAGATGTTTACATGCCAGGTGTCAGTGGTGTCACAGATTGGCATTCTAGTGCACTCGGCAGGGATCCAATGCAGTAAACAGACTTCAAAGGGCCGCTACTGGGCTCACACGCTAGCCGCGCTGAATAGGTGCCTTCACTGTTCATTCAGCCGACCTGACGTCCTGCACACAGCCGGACACCGGCCTGGAAATTACACCCTTAAAAAGAACAACTTCATTCAGTAATGTGGGGTTTCTAGCTCTCTCTTGTTCTGTCCTCTTTCTCTCAATGACACGCTGCTCAGTTTCCATATAAAAGCAAACCGCATGCATCCCTAATGCTGTTTAACCTTGAAATGTAGTTTGTTTTCCCTGTTGAACAGACATCAATCGGCCAGTCTGTCTGTCTGTTCTTATGTCTCTCTGTTTGACTGTATATTTGCTCCTTCTTACAATCTATCTGTTTATCCACATCTCATCCACCCAGCCTCACATATATATTAATCTGTCTTTTTTCTATATCCTTACATTCATCGATCTATCTATCTATAATACTGTCTATAAGATGCATTTCTGCCTATACTTCTGTCTGTCTTATCAAAAAATGGTCTATAATGCTGTATCTGTCTAAATCAATCTGCTTTTCTCTGTCTGTCCAATTGTCTTCATGACTGTATTCATTAGAAGAGCCATATTCTGCCTATACTTCTGTCTGAATTTAAATATTACATTATATAATGTCTTTCTGCATAGCTGTATGCCTGTCCATCCATCTGTACATGTACGACAATTTGTTTTCTAACTGCTCCATCCATAATTTGTGCATCCATATGCTTGTTAATAATACTAATAATAATAATAATATGAGTATTTGTAGGGCGCTTTTCACAGTTTTAACTGTGCTTTTTATTCATTTGATCGTCTGGATTGTTGGTGTTAAGTAAATGGCTATGGTTATGACAAGACAAAGACAAAGACCAGTGAGCAAGCACATATGCGACCGTGGCCAGGTAAACAAAAACGTCTTTAACGAGGAAAAACCCTGGGGAGAACCCGGCTCACTGGTGCCAGTCTCCTCTGGCATTCTAACACTACAAAATCAATGCGCTGGTTGTTCCGTGCCATTTTTAATGATGATTCCGGAAAGATGTTTCCCTCCTCAGAGGGAAAAAAGGCGGCTTCCCTTTTCCACGGCAACAGCGTCTACAGAGGTCTACAGAGGTCCACGAGGCACCACAGAAAAGATGAACCCGAAGCTCCTAGAAGAAGCTCAGGAGAGGAGGGGAGAAAAAAAAAGTGATTGTTCTATTGTTCTTCTTTTACAGTAGTATATTCATCTATAATTACTGGTATATCTCTGTATTTCAATGCCTGTTTTTGATGTACAATATATTTTTGTTATAGTTTCCAAAGTTTAGTTCTTTCCAAATATGGACATGTCTAATATGCCTGTCTGTATATCCATCAAACTGTCTGCTTGTCTGTTTCTGTCTGTCTAACTTTCTTCTACATAGACACATGTCTATCATTCAATTTATCAGTCCATTCATGATTTGTTTTATTCTTTTAGCCACCTAAAAGCCACTTTTAGTCATTTTTTAAAATTGTTCTTTCTATCTTTCTATCATCTTACAATCGGCTGAGCCATTGTGGCCTAGTGGTTAGATTTAGATTTATTTTAATTTATTTTGATTTATATTTGATTTGTGCCCCAAATGATCCTAATATTTTAACTTCTGTCCATTTATCTATCCAGTTCATTATTCCATTGACATATCATTCCTTTCTTTTATTTTTCAATTGATTATTTTTTTATTTCTTCCTTTTTATCATTATCCGTCTGTCTGTCTGTCAGTCTATACTTTTAATCAAAATATTTCTACCTTTCAATTTTTTTGCTAAAACATTTTTCTTTTTTTTTTTTTTTTTATAAAAATTTAAAATGGCTTTAAACAAAAACAAAACCAACCACAAAAATTCAAACATTTTGACAAACTCTAAGAAAAATGTACTATATTACTTTCAAATACATCAAAACACTCTTCATTTCAATTCACAAAGTTTTTCCTCTGTCGTCCCTGTAAATCTCACATGCACTGAAATAATATTTCCATTGGCAACATTGGCGTTATTAAGAACGCTCTGCAGATTGTATTTTCGGATCCATTGTCTTTTCCTTTTCCTGCTATCAATTACAACTTTGACTCCCACCGAAGTCATTTTTGCTGGATTGGTAATTCAATTTCAGGAGCTCTATCACTTGATTTCCCTTTGCATTAATTTAATTTCAGTGGCTCCCATCAGCAGATCGCGCATGCTGAGACACCCGTGTCCCAGAGCTAATCTCCGCAGTCCGGATTCAAATTCAGCCCCTCGTCCTGAACCTTTAAAAGTGTTGTGTCATCGCTCTTCACATTTCTGAACTATCTGGCATGTATTTTTACACATGTTAGATGCAGCTCAATCAGAAGAGACAAGAGTTTGCAACAGCCAGGTGGTGGGTTCAATCCCCAGGGAAGCAGGTTTAATGTTTGACTGTAGAATTAATTCCATAAATCTAATTGCATTAAACAAGGCAACATTTTTCAAACATGCCTAAAGAATAGTGTATTACTGGTTCATTCCGGCACGTCATAAGTTTGGAGAATAGGCTTCATCATCGTTTTAAAACAACAGCAAAGCTACGTTTATTGTGACGTGACGTTCAAGAGCTAAATGAGAGTCTATAACTAACTTTTCAAAGTCCAGTAATTACATGAATGTCGCCACTTGCAAAAAAAAACCTCTAGAACCACATGTGTAATGGAGTTCCAAGAATATAAAAAAAAAAATGACAAGTGTTTCAGTTTTTAAACTATATGAAAAATCACCTTGATGTGCTTGATCAAGGTGATTTTTCAATTGAAACACTTGTAATTTTGTTGTATATTCATCTCATTGTTACATAATCCTAGAAATAGTAATGTTTATCTATAGCAAAACCATCACGTTCTTTGCTTAAATGGCTTCAAGATTTGTGTTCTGTTGTTATTGCTATTGCGGGTCCGACTCACAGCACATTTACTCTACATTTTCTGTAGTTGATGAGCATATGCAAATGTTCCAGCTCCGCTGTTGCCGGAGAACGGCTTTAACAGGGTCGATTTCCTTCACTCACATCTAATAACGATTTAAGAAAGCATTTCCCTGCAGGCGGATGTGCGATGAGCCACCGATCTGATAGAACACCGCCACCGTCATGAACACAGCGGGAGAAATAAGAATTACTCAAGCATCAGACTGATGGAATGATTGAAATGTGATGGCGAGAGAAGAATTAGACATCAGTTTATTGATTGTTTTCAATCACTGTTAAAAATCTATAGTTCAATACATTTTATTTTAGCACATGGTAAATTAAATAGACATTCCAGTGCATTACAGAAATGTCTAAAGAAAATATTTAGGATTAGGTTCATCTGATCCAAGCCTGGAAATTAGGTGAACTATTTAGTTGTAATACCATAAAATTATAATTTAGTATTTTTACTTCATACTTGATTTCTGCAGTTGAAGTTTCACAAATATTAAACAGTCGCATTTAGTCATTTGAAACATATACTGTATTTATGAACAATAAACATACATTCCATTATTGAATGTATTCAAAGAAATTAACAAGTATTTGATGGTTACCAATTACAAATCAGTAGAAATATCCAATCGTTTATAAAATTCTCAAACTATACTCAGTTGTGTAATTTACTTGCATACACTGAATGCTAAAAAATGCTCTTTTTTCCAAATCTACCCTTTCCCCCCTTATGACTGCACCAGTACAGAAAGCAGGCTTCATAAAGACAACTGATGACAATGAATGCGGTAGATGAACTTGACAGACCTCCATTGCCATTGTGGGCTTGGGGTTTGAAACCTGACCTCAACCTTTGAGCAAAGTCTGACAGCCAGGTCTTCTAATCCAACACGTGTGACCTCACAATGCGCTAAAATTTCCCAAAACACACTTCCAAACTTTGTGGAGAGGCTTTTCAGAAGGGTTTGAGCTGGATGAGAACTGTGCGACTAGTTCATATTCAAGTCAGAGCAGGTGAGCAACATCTTTTTTGGCGTGTGTGCGTGTGTGTGTGTGTGTGTGTGTGTGTGTTCATATCCACTTCATTTGTCAATATCTAGGTCAGGATAAACTCATTTCACTATCATCTGAGTGAACTGAAATGACGCCCAAAGTTCATCCTATAGTCTTATTCTAAAAATATTACCAGAACATTACCACTAGCCTCGGGATTATACCTGCCTGTATTGTAATGAGAAATGCTGGAAACGTAGACCTCCAGACAAAAGAAGACCCCCTACCTGCTTCTTCCAACCTCGATAAATAAAAACAGACTAAACTGCATTTGCGGCATATTAAGATGTGGTAATTAATGCCATCGATTCGCATCCGCAAGGATCCCGATGTGTGGAATCCGATTACATTTTATCACATTTCCAAACTCCAAGTTAGTTTGAGGAGCGGGTAACTCGGTTAGTGTCGGGCCGGTGCGAGAATGAGACGCTGCTGAGCTTGATTGATGAGAATGCAGCAGGCAAGCTATTAAAAAACCAGTAGCTTTCATATCCCAGACAATGGCTGTAAAAATATTCTGAGAGCTGCATCCAAAACGACTCTTTCAGAGCGAGAGAACAGTTCATCGCCGTAAACACGCGGTTTATGGGGTGTTCACAATGCTCCAGTCTTCCCGTCACTCATGGCGGCGACGGCAGTTATATATTACCCTCTGTTATTATTTGGACTCTGGAGGAACGAGTTCAGCATTATTAATCGGCTGCGCATGGTTGTTTTTTTTTTGCAAAAAATTATGCTTTGGTTTCTCAATGATGAAGCTTTTGATCTTTTATTGGCTTATTAATTCATCACATTGCTGTAACTAAAAATATATATATACTGTATATATGTACATGTTTATACAGTAGATACAGTATACACACATATACTCTTATATGCATACAATATGTATATATAAATACAAAATGTCCATTTACAGTATTTATATATTATAGAAATATATAATATATGTTTGTTTGTACATACGTATATACATACGTATTGTGTAAGTCTGTGCGTGGTATATATACACACACATGGTCTCAACACTTTAAATCTGATATTGTAAATGAATAATTCTGTGGTTTTTAATTTTTAGCCTCACGTAATTATTCAAAGAGGTTTATAAAATAAATAAACACACATAGAAAACATTACAACTGATCTTCATCAAAACACTTTCGTTTCAGCATGTTTGTAGGTCAGGTTGACCTCAATCTGAGCCGTATTTCCAGACTAAGTGCTGTCAAGTGTCTCCTTAAAGCAAAGCATAAAAGCATCAGGGGATTGTGGGATAAGCATTTAAAAGATTTTCATGAAAACAACTTTAAATGTAAGAAAATGTCTAATGTAACTACATGTACATGTAACTACTCTAAACACAAAGCATCCACACACACACAAAAATCCAGCCCAGGCCTCAAACTCGGTTCCTTCTCGCATGTGGACTAACGCGTTCAGACTTTAGACATGATAATTCTACAGGTAAATTGCTATATTGTCATAAAGCAATACTTAAGAGTTCCTAAAAGTTTCCTTTTGTTTGTACAGCAGTGTAGTTGAAGTGATGTATAAATAATTTACAAATATATTGGACTTATATGGATACATTAGTTATGGATAAATTATTGGACTTGAGCGGGAAGTTCTGTGGACCGAGTGGGATTTTCTGGTCTTTTCTCAACATTTTACTTTCCTCATCTGCTGCTTTGCTTTATTCACATTTTCCTCTTGTTAGTCCATGTCCAAAAGCTCCAGACGGATCGGAGAGTTTGTTCTGTGCAAAGTGTTGAACTCTGAGGTTTAATGCAGCGCTTTAATTAGCCTGAGAGCCGTCTCATTTCTCAAGTGTGGGAATTCATAAAGCATGTTGTCTCAAACTGTCAATTGCCTGGAATATACTGAATATTCTAACCAGGAAATCATGTGAGTGGTTGTAAATCTACAATGGAGACGTTTTACAAATGATTTATGACATTTTGTGAAGCATTAGATGTGTCGTCTGACTTTATTAATAAATTTATTCACCATAGAAAGTTGATTTTATTAAATGGCTTTCGAACACTCTGCTGTTAGAGAGATACAAATATATGTTTATATTGGATTGTTTTGAAATAGTTTTTGTTTGCGAATCATATATTTTGTGGTTGTCATGAAATTGTAACATTTTTTGAGTCTTTGAAAGTGTATAATTCATCAGAAAAGTGTTAGATAAAACTTTTAATTAACCAAGGCACCGTTGAAGGGGAAAAGTGAGACAAAGGTGACTATTTCTGCCAAGACTCTTGAGACTCTGTTATCACCCGCTATCAGCAGTGACGGGGAATCATCAGGTTATTTTAGATCCACTAAACAAGTGTTCTCACTAAAGGAGCAAGACCTTCTAGAACTGTTCTTCTGTGAGATACAGAATTTTCCTTTATTAGTACTTTCCTTTATTTCTGTTATTATATTAATTTGTATTGGAATTTTTTCCTTTTTTTTTTTAAATATATTAGTAGCATGTGACATTAATTCCTTGAAAAAAGTAATACACATTAAGACTATATATATATACACGTGTGTGTGTGTGGGGGGGGGGTGTTTGTATAGAAAATTACTTTTTATTGTATAAAACCATTTATAAAAACAAAAATAAAATGAAAATAATTAGATTTTTTCAAACCTAATTATTATTTCAATAAGGTTTTTTTTTTGTTTGTTTGTTTTTTAAATTGTCGATTCTTAAAGGTTGGAATTGGCTACCATCAAATGAAAGGTGTTTGAAGGTGATTTCTCATCTCTTAACCCAGAACATGTTTAGCGACCTGGCAGCATGTCGTGTTATGTCAGGTCTTCTTTCTCAAGAGGCTTTGCTGAGAAGAAAGGTCAGGAAAAGAAGATTTATAAAAAAAGATGTGGACAGCTTCTAGCCTTCAGCTTGGCTTTAATTCCTTCCAAACACACAGTCCCAGTCAGAAAACACTTCTGATTTACTTCAGCAAGACTGAGCAGGTCTGAGTAAGATCTGTGTGATTTGCTCAGTAGAGAGCCGTGACTAACCGGAGACCTGAACAGAGCCTCAGGTGAGCACTCGGGCAGAGCTGCAAATCCTCCGCTCGCACGTGTGTGAAGACGCAGAAGTCTGACCAGATGTCTCCTTGTGTTATTCCAATTGTGAATTTCTCCATGTGTCATGCAAGCACACCAAAAGTCCCCAAAAAGCACCTTCAGAATCTGCAGTCAGCCGTCAGTAACATCAGTTCGGGAATGGATTGATTTGTGATCTTGATTTGCAGGCTTTGTAATTGCGAGAATGCCACCTTTAAAAATATTAGCGCAATAACACTAAAATTAAAATATAGCGAGAACTGTAAATGCAAATTTTTTTGCTTCTCATTTATTTAAGCCTTTCATTTGCAGTGTAAAACACAAATCGTAAAAAAAAACCCTGAATATTTACAGTACAGCTCCGTTTGGGGCTGACATTTGCCGCAGTTGAGGGCGAGTGTTGCTGCTGTTGCGGGGACAAGTTTTGGTATGAATTCAGGCGAGCTTTGGTACTGTTGCAGTTGTTGGCGTTCTTTGATGCGATAGTGGGCACATTTTGGTGCGTTTGAGGGAGAGTTTTGCTGCGGTTGCACTTAATACCATTGCGGGCAAGTATTGCTGGTGTTGTGTGTGAGTTTTGGGATGGTTGCAGGCGAGTTTTGAGGTAGTTGCGGGCGAGTATTGCTGCGTTTGAGGTTGTTGTGGGTGAGTATTACTTTGTTTGCGGTTGAGCTTTGGGGTGGTTGCGTGTGAGTATTGCAGTGTGAGTTTTGGGGTGTATGCAGTCAAATTTTCAAGAAGTTGCGGGCAAGTCTTGCTGTGGCTGCGGGCGGGTTTTTGTGCCACTGGTGAGTATTGCATTGGTTGTGTTTGAGTTTTGGGGTGTTGCAGGGGAGTTTTTGTGCAGTTGCGCTTCTGAGCGAGTTGTCCTGCTATTATCGGTTAAATGTGAATTTAGCTCTGGTTGCAGCAAGTTTTTCCAGCATGTAATGTGTTGATATCTGGGTTTTGGGCAATGTTATGGCAGAAAACAGGAACATGTGCATACTTCTTGTTGAATACTTCAAGAAAGGTTAAAATGAGTGATGTCCTTCACACAGCTGTTATAGCAGCATGACGCCCGGTAAGACCAACATTGGCTCGCTGAGATGGGTTGAATGCTGCCTTTAATAATTCTAAGTAGAATTATAGTAGTAGAAGGCGAGTAAGAACAAAAACGTTAAAGAATGAAAGGATTAGAATGATACATTTTAAGTGCTTCAAACAGTATTTAATTTACCGGATTTTGACAAAGTAGTCATTTTCTCACTATAACATGGTCGGAGCTTCATTAAGATGTCATTTAAAAGATGACTGAACAATAGATATAATTATTTTAATCTTTTAATAGAAACTCTGATTACAAGCAGAATAACCAAAATAAAAAAATGATGTTCTGATTTGTGGCCATAGTGTGTGTGTGTGTGTGTGTGTGTGTGTGTGTGTGTGTGTGTGTGTCTGTATGTCATGTCTCTCTGTCTGTCTGTTGTTATACCATACATCCTCTCCTTCCTTCCAGCCATTCGTCCGTTTGAATAAACCGTGCACTCGCCTCTCAGTGATCGAGCCTTTCAAGTTAAACTCATATGAAAGCAGGTCGACATTTTTGAAGTGATGTCATCGTGACCTGCAAGCGGCCTGCACTTTTCCCCTCAGACTGCTTCTTCCCTTTATTACCATCCACGAACATCTCCCGGGTAATAATGCCTTCGTTTCTAAATAGCCCTGTTAATACTTGTTTAGCATGTGTGATCCTGTAATGAACAACACTCCGCCTACTCACTACCTCACTCCATTTGCACTCAAATGCTGCTGCCTGCAAAGTTTTAATTGCGCCCGTGGCGCTGATTTACTCTTGGTAATTATATTCCGCTTTACATTTGCCTCTGTTGCTAGCTAAACTCCCAGGCGCTCTCAAAGTTAGCCGAGCAAGCTAATTCGCCGTATCCTATATATAAGAGAGGAACAGCTTAGAAAAGTGTGTGCCCGTGTCTCACCTGCACAACAGAGGCTGGTTAATATGCCCACCAATTATTTCCACTTTCAGCTTTTATAGCCCTCCAGTGGGAAGTAGGAAGACGGAAAGCATGCCAGGCTATCGTAATACAGTACAATCAGATTACACCAAGCATCTTCAGTATAGGGGAATGCTCTAGTAGCATCACGTAACCAATCAACTGCTCCTTTTTTTAGATGTAGTTGCAGAGATGCTGACTCGTGGTGGCCGTTTTTATAACCAGCAGCGTCTCCAATGCTAATTCTAAGGCAGAAAAGTCTTACTGTACTTCAATGACTAATAAGCTGAATTGAAGGAACAGCTTCGTCTATGAATCACAATGTCCTCAATTGCCAATTTAATATCTCGACCACATACTGGCGTATAATGGGTGATGTCGTCTTCCCTAGATTTGACTCATTCAAGAGCTTGTACTTTACCCACAACCAGAAATAGAATGGAGTGGGATTTTTAGTTGCGACTAAGCTCCAGACTTCTACAAACGTCGGAGTGAGCGCCGCTTTTTTATCTTTTGTTTTTTGGTGGATGCTTCACTTTGTAGAAGGCTTTGAAAAATGCCTTTAATATATCCCCAGCACACTGTTTGATATCACTCCCGACCGAATATAAAAGAAAGAAATCCCACATATAAATAAATCTTATATCTAGGTCACCTTTATGTTTTTTGTATGGAAATGAGGCTGAGTTGCTGCAATATGAGCGTATTTGGCCCACACTTACCAATTAGCAGAGCTCCTGAGGAGAAGATCCTGTAACATAATACCAGGAAACAGCTTTTTGGAGAAGAGTCAGTAAAGACGTTTTAACCATTTGAGGTAAAGGGTGAAACAACAAATGTGCTCCAGGATCTACAGTATACAAATCCAACCTGATCACACAGTTCGGTTACACATGAAAACTGTAATTCGCAATTTGCACTCACTCTTTTGACAAAAATTAATACGCTCAAATGGTATTCAAGATAAATGTTACGTTCTCTCTCGGATCTTCAAACCTAGGTGAATATTAACCTAGAACTGTAATGTTTGCTCTTTTGTGCATTCTATAGTGAGTGGAAGGGGATTTCAAAATTTGCGATTACATTTTGGAATTTTTTTCTACACAGTGAGAAGGACCGTTTCGAGACCCAAGATCGAGACCTTTGTGTAGTTTCCATTTTCTCCCTCCGCTTGTGTGGGTTTCTTCCAGGTTTCAGTTCAAAAATTGTGTTCATGAGGATTAAACTGAATGTGTGTGTGTGTGTGTGTGTGTGTGTGTGTGTGTGTGTGTGTGTGTTGTGTTCTCTGATTGATTGACCAGGAGTCCAGGGTGTGTCCCACCTTTAGGCCCTGAGTTGCTGGGATGCTCCAGCTCCCTGTGACCCAGAAATCAAAAAGCAAAAAAAATGGTCGGTGTTTAAGGTTCTAAAATCAGTTCAATTCCTACACTAACAATAATTCTATTCATTCAATAATCCATGGTGATTGACTCTTTAATAGGACATATAGTTGAATGGTTTCTTCCCGCATTTATCACATTATTCCGTGTAGTATTTTTTTCTCTCCTTTGACATCTTTTATTCCTTTGAAACCGGATAAAAGCAGCTCATTAAATGTCTCCTAAGAATAGAAAAATGCATGAATTATCCAGAAGATTGTTCAAAGTTAAGTCTATTGTGAACTATTGGGATCTACCAAACCCTCCCAAGAAAGAACAGTGGAATTGAAATAAGACTCACAGAAAAAAAAACAAATTAATTGTATTTGGTGTCAAGATCTTTCCACCAAGCAACACGTGGGAATAGACTAGACTGTTTCATTAGTTTTCTTTAAAAAAATACTATTGTGAAATGTTTGATCATTCTTCACAATGAAAAGAAAAATCAACAAACGCCCTATGGATGCAGCAAAAGAGAGAGAGAAAGAGAGAGGAGTCCATGGAAGGAGTAGATTAACCAAGATATTTTTCTAGATTACGTGCCCCTTCTCTGGCGCTCTCAGATTTGTCAGCAGAAGAACAGATACAGCTCTATCAATAATCCATGGCATTGTGTATTTCCCAACTGATGCTATTATACTGCTCTGGATGACAGCCTGCCTCAACTCCATCTTCCGCTCCACCGGGACCAGAATCTCATAAAACGCTCTCAACACAGACATCTCATATAAAGGGTAATAACTCCAGCCAGTTAATACTGCAGAATTATCCCAAAGTAGAGGAATGAAGCCGCATGTTCACGTAGAATGCGGTATGCGTCTAAGAAGAAAGTACGAGCAAAGACCCGAGACGTATAATGTTGCCTGGAACCAGACTTTCTTGTACAACCAGCCACAGAATCCTTTTTAAACATCTTTCAGCCATTTTGAACCGTTGTTAATTAAAGCAAAACAAACAGACATTTTTATTTCTGCCTATTTGAACCCTATCTGCCGGTTCAGAACTAAATTCATTTCAGCAATCACATTCATATCATATCCTCTTTTGTCAGGTGACAATTGTGCTTGATTGACTACAAACCCCTACACGTTTTCTGAGATCACATACTCTGGACCTCTGCCTTATCATGGATTCATTTTCGTGGATTCACATATTCATAGATCTTTCTGTGTGATCATATTTTTGTAGAAAATTCTCCTATACATAGATACAATACCAAAACGTAACATGTGACCTCGCCCTACATTTTTGTAGAAAACTATTTGGTTTATTTGATGTATTGTGATTCATAATAATTCATAGAAAACTATTCAGAGAATATTCTACTTGTCGTAATCCCTAATAGAAACCAGCCTTTTATTCAGATTTGTGACATAGCCTTCATATGTCACATATAATTAACCTATTCATGTTTGACGTTACCCCAGCTATTAATTAAAATATTCACAGATTATTTTCGAATTAAAATAAAAATTGTATTTGTCACTTACATGGTAAGACATGCAGTCAAATGTTATTTACAATCATCCAGCATCTAATCATGGGGGGTGAGGGTGGCGAATATGAACACCCCCCGTCCCTGGTTTTTCAAGAATAAAACTTGTGTTAATATGCAAACATGAGCACCTCCTTACTTGCTTGGTGTTTTGACTTTCCAGAAACCATATATTCTGGCTAATTGCTTCTCTTAGCAATACTTCTTTTAACAAACCAAATTTGTCCCTCTTTTTTTAAACAATTTATTTAAAACCAAACGTTAAATATTATTTCTAAATGTGTCCATATATGTGCATATTTTGGTTTTCACTGTAGGAGTTCAGACATTCTTCCCCTTCTTATTGTGTTTAATTAAAATGTTTTTCTTCCCACTAAGTATCATTGCAATGGTTAGTGTTTCTTTATTTCTGATATTTAGGATAAATTTGTTATTTATATATTTTAAATTAAAAGGTATGCTTATATTTGCATAAATGTAGACGACAGACATCACTTCACTTGAATGGTGGGATTGTGTTCTCCGTCTCAAGAACGAATTTCGATTTAAAGTATTTTGTCGTAACTAAACTTGTTTGTTCTTACTGAACAATCTGAAATTTGTATTAAAATTATAAACGATTTTTATTAAACGTATAATTAAACTAAGCTTTAGCACAACAAGTTTCAAAAGTATTCAATCCTTGAGCTATTACTAAAGCCAGTGGTAAACGTTTTGGGGTCTTCAGTTTTCAAATGCAAGATCTGGAGCTAAGCCCCCTGAACACAGAGGGTCTACTTTACTCAGCCTGTGTTTCAGCAAAGTAGATTCCATTAGCCATCAAGCTATTTGGTGATTTGTTCTTTATCTACAGTGTTGGATTAGCAATAGTGGAGCTATGAGCCCAGTCTGTAAAGCACCAAAATATGATAAACCTTCTGGTTTCATTACTGCTTTTGTGTTGGTCTTTCATTCCGGAATAATCTGATGGCAGAAAGATCGGGAGTCATTAGGAGTCTGTCCTCCGCAGTAACGGCTGGTCTGAGACGGTGATGTCCACAGATGGAGAACAGGGATGAGGGGATGTTGGCAGGGATGGAAAGAAGATCCCCGGTGCTGAATCTGCTGGTCTCCTGTGAGAGAAAAAGCCTTGGTGTTGCGGTTTCTCCGCCAGCCTGTCAAACTCTTTCTGTTTGCAATCGAACGATTGAAGACTATGATGAGAGAGCTGTAGCTTTGGCCTTGCTTGTGTTGGTAAATTATTTTAGAGATAAAAAATTAACGATCTACACGTGTGTAAAGACCTCCAAAATGGCTTTATTACCCGTGTGTGTATGTGTGTGTGAGTGTATGAGAGAGAGAGAGAGAGAGAGAGAGAGAGAGAATTTAACTGCGGGAGAGTCTAATAAAAACAGAAAGCAGCAAACAGTTGGTATGTGTTGGGTATGTCCAAATACAGGAGTTTGATTTGCAACAATCATTTTGTTTTGTACTACATTTGCTAGCGGCTAACGTTAGCTTACCCCGCTTTACCGGATCTTCTCTAAGTTTATTAGCACGACACTGAGGTACTGGTTTTAAAAACACTGTGTGTATCCAATTCGAAGTTTGTCACAAATTCAATCAATGTGATGTGATTTTTTTTGTCGTGTTCTTGGCTCAATTAATAATAAATCAGATAATTTATACATTAATATATTTATTTTTTTCTGCAATGATATACCAGGTGGAAATTTTTTTCTAGAACACAGACAGTCAAACACACTTTAAACAGGCACAGACAGAGCCATCTGCTACCCCCAATCACACAAACACAGTATAGTACATGTACAGTATAGCATAATATTGTATGGTATAGCATAGCATAGCACAATACAGTACAGTATAGCATAGCTTAGTAAAGTAAAGTACAGTACAATATAGTAATGAGTCATATTGAGTAGAGTCATAATCCATGTGCAAAAAAATCTTCTTTTAATATACAAAGGATTAGACAATTATATAATAAATGCAAGCAAAAGTTCAAAAGGCAGAAATCCAAGTAATTACTTGTTTGACTCAAGGAGTTGGCCTGAACGCCGTTTGCAAAGTCCTTATTTAGATTGCTTGATTTCGGGTGCAGTTCTCGTGAAGGCATGTAAAAGAGTGAAATGAAATATTTATTCAGCATTAAATATTCAGTGATTTTATTTTTGTGTGTGCTCAGTTTATTCATTTTGCACAACAATTGGATTCAGTTAACAATTTATCTGAATCAATTAATATAAAAGATTTATTTGTGTTTAGAGTCGAGTGTTATTTTTGTCTTCCGTATTAATAGTAACACCGAAAAGCCTTTAAGCCGCGTGTTTTACGATCGTTACTGTACTTCACTGCAAATGCATCCATATCGTAAAGTCCGTTTGTGTAAATAATTAAAAATGTCATTAAAAATTGCAGAGACTAATGCGGAGTTATTGGTGGGGAACGTGTAACTCGTTTCTGTTTCGCTCTGCTTTGAATCCAGGCTCCCAAGTGCAGATTTATATCATGTTAAAGAAATAAGTCTCAATGACAACAGAAAGCTGCACGCTGACGTTTCATCTGTGCAGAAATGAAGGAAGTGGCTGTTTGGCCAAACTTATGTTGTCAGCAAGAATTGAAACTCTTGAGAAATCAAACAAATGCCTCTTTTGAATGAAATGAACCAAAAACTGTGTAAAACCCCTCCGGACTCAAATTATGGAAAGCTATAGAAATCGTATTGGCTAATCTGCGCCATAGACTACAATAAAAAATTAAGTGCATTTGAATAAGTACAAGATGACAGAGAAAGAGAAAATGCGTCCAAAGAACAAATTAAATGTGACCGCATCGCTAAAATATGCATATTCATATTCGTGCTGCGCTAATGGCCGTTAAGTTTCTTTTAAAAGGTCAGCACTTCATATTTGCTCCCACGTTTGGGCACGGAAAGGAAATGTTCTTGCTCTGAAAATGCACATTTATTTATCTCAAGAGAAAACGGTGTGTGAATGCGTCAAATCCATTAATCACGACCTGGACTTTATGGCGGCGAGAAAAAAAAAACAAGAAAGAAAAATGGGGGTCAAATACAAAAGCAGAGGCAATCACAATTGGTTTGTTGCTTTTATTTTCATATTTACAGAAAGAGAAATGAGACGTTCCAGCGTAGTCTATAAATAAAAAATGGCCAATAAATGAGACTTTTGGGATTTGTCTAGTAGCAAAACGCTTGCCAGTGTGTTCGTGGACTTCTTAGGGAAATAAAATGGACACAGATGTAAGAGATGGATTTTCTCTGGTTCTTCTCAAAACAGTAAATGCTGCTTTGTGAAAGCCTCAGAGACGCTCTGCTTTCGGTCACTGATCTCAGAATTCTCTCCTGCTGTAGAATCACAGGTTAAATACATCCCAAGACGCGGTAGCTCCAACAGAGAATCTTCCAGTGCTGGATTTACTAGTTAACAAGTGTTGTGTGTGTGGAAGATGTTGTTCTGCTTCAGTGCTGGAGGTTGGTGGGCCAATTAGCATTGACAAAGACTCCCATGTGAATATCTTGTGTACAGACTGTCTGGGTCTCACAGGCTCTGCTTCTAACATCTACTAATGTGCTTTCATCGCACAATAGCTTCCAACACCGATCCAGTCAAAACCAAGCCACCGGCTTCAAGACAGCTGGAACCTTGCAGAACGACAGGGACGGGGGAAGGGCCGTGGAATAAGAATGAGACCTGGAGCAACATTTCAAGTTGAGTTTTATTTATATACCACATCTTTGCAAATTCACACATGGAGGGGAAACCAAACAATAAAATTGAATTATAGACTAAAAAATACATAAAGTCTAATTATGATCATTATTGACTACAATGAATACTAATTTCGCATTATTTGTTTTGCAATAAATAATCAATACTAGCACAAGTTGAAGTTTAACTGTACTGAAGTAGAACCACGTTTACTCCTTTTGTGAACGTGGATCTATAACATAAATCTTTTTAACAGTTGCACAATGTTTGTTCAATTTTTGGACCACCTACTGTACTGAGATTAACCAACCACGTTAATCCAGTTTTGAGAGTTCTTACAGCCAGTTGATCAAACAACATGATTTAGCAGTTGTTGGGTTTTTAACAGAAAAATAATTAAAAATGTCTTAGTTTCATCTGAACATTCTACTATTGTTACGATCCAGACAGATGAGGATGACGTGATGGAGAAACGGACATTTAATGACGATAACATAAGACAATAACTTACAGAAGACAGCAGAACAGACAAAGTGCAACGTTAATGACTGACAACCGATGAAGGCACGGGTGAAGACTTAAACAACAAAACAGATGATGAACAGGTGAAACTGATAACAGAAGATGATGATTAAACCAGACGTGGACCAAAACACGGGATCATGGGACTTGTAGTCCATGAACATAACAACTATTTGCTATATCAAAAGAGTCCCTTTTCAGTTTGAAGCCCTAAATATTATGTTTATACACTGTATACACATATTGACTTTCTCACTGGGATTAATGAAACATTTTTCTATTCATGTTTTCATCCACTTTCACTATTATCTACAATCTTTCTCGTTGTCCATCCATCCATGTATCCATCAGAGTAAGCTGGTGATTTATGGAGTGAGTCCACTGGAACCCTGATCTGGAATCATAAACATTGGGTGTGGTCTGAAATAGGGTGTGGTGTTATGGGTGTAGCCTGGTCTTTGAGTTTTCCTGACATACTTTTGCTGTTTGTTGTATATCTTATTCAGTGCAGTTATCCACACATTTTGTAAATTAACCTGAATATTTTTAAAGCATAATTATCCAGTCATAAGAAGCAATGTTAAAATGTATCAAGCTCTTGTATATAATTACATACATTTTCTGTCTTGAATTGTCACTGTTCCGGAAGGGTTTCGTCCAGGCTATACCCAGTTAAAGTTGCAGCTATATGTAGGTTCCGGACCCTTCTGGCCAGTCTGTATCCAATTATCCTCCATCGCTTGCCCGTCTCTCTGCAGGCTCAAGCTGATTAGTCTCATATACGTAGACTTTTCTAGATGATACAGAAAAAATATGATTTCTTTCAAATCATGGAAGACAATTATTATTTTAAAAAACGAATGCATTTGATCTCATTTTATTCAAATTCCCCCTACTGCCTTTTGATTAACATATTTTAAAGAAAGGTAACCCTAAGGCTGCGATGAGCTGTCATCTCCTCCCCAGAGGCAGAGGAGCTCTGAACTCCCCTAATGATGAGGCTGTCTGCCGCTCAGATCAGCCCTGCCAGGCCCCATCACTTTGCCTAACCAAGTACAGAAGAAGCACCTGAGTCACACACTTCACATCCGCTTTAAATACCTGTTTGCAAAATCTGCTCAAGCAGGTCTCCAATGGTTTCCCTCAAAGGCCTGGACAAATTCTAGCTCTCCAAAACACATAAGCTGAACTCTCTCACTTAAGCACACTATTGTTTGCCTGTTTTGGGACACAAATCTGCTTAATTGGCACAAAGAATGTAAAATAGAAGAGAAAAAAGCACAAGCTGATAGTCTGCCACTCGAAAGTTAGTGAACACGGAAGTTAACATGCTCTATTTCACGCCATGGTTTCCTCAGAACAACATCCAGCTCTTGCATGAACAGATTTAAGTGATCTGGAACAAGTGCAGTTCAACTAGGCACATGTTCAGTCTACACAAAATAATTTACTGGATATACCTGATCTAGTAAAGTAAAAAAAAAAACCCTAGAGTTAAGCTTGGTGGCCTTCTACAATGGGTATGTGATCTTTAACCAGATGAATAAAGCGGCTTCAAAGTAGCTTGCTTGAAGCCTGATCATTTTACTGTAGTATTGAGAAATCGAATGCTTTCTCTTCAAACAATGGTACAATAAGTACCTTACTGTACAATATGTACAGTATCCTAAAATTCAAGTACTTAATTCAAACAAGTTTGTGTGTACTTAACGAGGAGGTGAGTATCTATAAGCACACACCAAAGAAGCAAACATTAGTCATTGCTGCAAAAACATGCCAAAGTTGAACAGAACCCCTGCTTCCGGTAAGAGGACCAGAGTGTTAGTGAAAGCGCTTTCTGAAAGTTTTGGGCAAACCATGAAGCCAAGAACGATCAGAGACTCATTTCGCATTGTTTAGACGTAAGATCCGGGCGTCTCCCTCAAAGAAAAATGCAAGAACCTTCAGAATTTACGCACTAATTATGACACCAATTTTAGGAAAAATATGCATACCTAACCTCATTGTGAACAACCGTAAGTGGGAATTAGAGTTATCCTTAACTAACAGATGCTAGTTCTAATTTTGGAGGAAATGAATTAAGGAAACACTGAACTAGTGTGCATGTTAGATAAAGAGAATACAACAAGCAAAGGACAACATAGTAGTACATCTCTTCATGAATCAGCAATATTTGTTTGGAATCCATGGTGGAGATGGAGCAATGGCATCAGCGGAGGCTTATTTTCCCAACAACACCAGTGAACGTCATGCAAAGTATTGATTTAATGCAGGAGTCCAAATGCACAGCATGCACAAATTGATTTCTTCCCCCCGAGCCGGGGTTTCGCTTTTGAGTGTTGTCAGTCATTTGCCGAGCTCTTCAACGCCACGTACGTCTCCCACAACAGAGCGCAGCCTTGAATTCTTCCTCTCTAAATATCCCAAGGCATTACAGCCTGCAATTTCCAGCTCAGATTGATTTTAACACTCTTTGAAGCCAATTCGCTGCTTGTTTGCATGTTCTTATATTCTACTGATTTGATCCATGAGGGGACGTTGTCGGGTGGATGGATCCGAATGCAGGAGGGGATGTGGATTATATTCCATATTAAAAAGAATGATAATGGTTTTAAAACTGCATCTGCCGGAGGTTGCTTGGAACAACAACACGGCTGGTTTCCATGTCCTTTTTTGCATTATTCATCTAATGCCGCAATGGAACACCTGGGACATTCGGAGTGACAAAACGGGATAAAAAAGCGCTTGCAAAATATGGAAATGGACTCTGTGTTTTTCCAAAGCCAGATCCAAATGCCGCTCAAAGTGCTGCGTTAAAAAGGTTGAGGTTTGAAAGCATGTGGATCAGCGGCCTACACACAGTGCCGGAACGCCGTGACTGGCAGGGACTTGGGAAGGTTGCACGGAAGTCGGTGAAGTGAAACACGGTGAAACAGGAAATGGCTGTTTAGTTTGCAGCCAGATGAAAGCATTGGGAAAAAGCACCTCACTTTCCATAAACTTCCGTGAAGTCGAAAAAAAAAAGAGAAAAGGAAAAAAGATGTTGCCATGTTTAAAAAAAAACCTGAGAAACGAAGGCGAAAAGAAAGTTAAAACAATCACGGAGAGCAGCGGAAACTCAAAGAGCGAGTGGATGCTGCCATTCTCTCAGTGGGGAGAGATGCTCGCCAAGCCAGCACTGCCTTAAAAAAAAGTTTTTGCTTTATGGATTTAAAAGTGAGAGCAAACAGCAAACACAAAAGAATATTCAAAAATGCTGGAGCAGAAACCAGCCTCTGTCAGGGGAGAGTTTCATGCTGGTGGGTGAAGGGGAGGCTTGAACATCTGAGAGGAGTGTCAGGAGCGGCTGACAGAACGCATACAAACAGCCGCTCTTATTCCGCAGAGGGCATGGAGGGTGAACCTCAACACAAGCGGCCTGACTCACAAGCACGCGAGGTGATTTCTCCACTGGAGCTGGATGACCTTGGTGCCAGCTGATTGGCTGTTTGCTCGGTGGCATTGTTTTTTTATTGGCTTTGATTTTAAAGCTTTGAATTAGCCAGCTTTATCCTTAATAATCAGCAGTGTTGGGCAGTAGCTTCGCTACTTGTAGCGAAGCTTTTAGCTTAACTACATTTTTCAGTAGCTTGGTGGTAGCGAAGCTATTTTCTGATCCAAATAACTTTTCAGTAGCGAAGCTATTTTTTTGCTCAAGTAGCGGAGTAGCGTCCGCACAAGCTACATTTCACTAAAGGTACATTTTCGTTGAAGTTTCACCTTTGCGCCGCTGCACTAGTTCGCGTCTCACGGACGAGCAGATGCTTTAGGAGTCAATGCGCTTTGTAGCAAATGACAAAAACTGACTCCCATAAGAGATCATTGGTCAGATCTGTTGAGACATTTTTGATGGGCGCACGTTTCGGCCAATCACGTGTGAGGACAGAATAAACTCTCGACTATTATGCGAATGAAGAGGGCGGTGCCAGAAACTCCGCAAACTGCAAGCCTGAAGGAAGCGCGGAAATAATAGGAGCGAAAGCAAAAAAGAAGCAGCATCTGGCCGCGTTTCAGTGAAAGTGGCGACTATAAAGTTCAACAAGCACAACCAGGCACACGCGTAGCCATGTAATAATCGCCCAATAATGCCCTCTGGCTGGAGGAGAGAGGGCAAGCAAACTTTCGATTGTTAAATTAAAAATGTTGAGTCATTGATTTTTAGAAATAATATCATGAGCCAATACATGGAGGAGTTGAGTAATTCTGGATTAAATACAGTGTATTTATGACAATCTGAATTTGAGTGCTTTATGGTTAATTTGAATGTTTTAAAAGTAATAGAAATATCTCAAATTTCCAGTACACTTTCCAGTGTCAGTAAAAATATAAAATGCCATCCAAAAATGCAATCAATTTTATATACATATTTATACCGAATTGAAGTATTTTCATTTACAACTGTTTAATTGTGTGGATTGAATTGTGCTTTTGTTTTTTTTTGTGTCATATTTGATACAATTTATTTAAACTGTTTGGAGTTATTAAATACAGTAAATCATTAAATTACCTGCTGTTTCATTGGCAGTTTTAGTGATTACTGAAGCAGTGACTTGGAATGAAGGTAAATCTATACATTTATTGAAGTAGTTTGAATGTAGTTAAGCTACTTTGGCCATGTTGTCGTAGCTTAGCTTCACTACAATTTCCCAGAGGTTAGCTTCACTGTAGTGAAGCTACATTTATTGCAGGGTAGTGAGTAGCTTAGCTTACTACATTTTATAAGTAGCTTGCCCAACACTGATAATCAGGTTATGTTTAATAAATTAATTGAATTAAAAAATATATATTTTTAAAAATTAATTAATTTTTCATTTTTAAAATTAAAAATGTTGTTTATTGTTTAACTGATTAATCTACTTTTTAATATTGACTCTTGTGCAATAACTGTCCCAGATACCGGCTTAAAGCTGTGTTGGACTTTTATTTTGAAGTTCCCCAGACTATTATTTTAGAAGTTTGTATCTCTGTTGATCGTGACCTAGTTTCATGCTCCTTGCCCCATCTGTTTTGTGTTACTCATTAGTCTATGTATTTAAGTCCTGTGTTACATGTAGTTTTTGCAAGTTTGTCAGATGTCCTTTCTGTCACTCTTGCCTTAAGTGTTGTCTCGTCTTATCTTGCCTAGTTAAAGTTCATGTGTTTGGATATTCCTGTGTATCGACCCATTGCTTGTAACCACGATTTCTGGATTAAACCCTTATTGGACATTGAACCTGTCTTGATTGAGATCGCGAGTACGCAGAATTGACGGCTAGTGGGGCGCGTTTGGTTCCGGGTTTTTTAGCGTGTCTGTTGCCACGGTGACGCTTGGGCGTGCGCTCGCGGTTGGCGTCTCACGTACGCGTGGTTTGCCTAGGGATCGATTGAGCGCGCGAAAGTTGTAATTGTGCTTCACCTGAAACGCATTGGATTAAGAGTATTTAAACCTCTCTCTCGCGCTCGGGTTTTGTCAGAGTCTCGAGAGAGGTTACTTCTCGAGAGAGATTGCTTCTGGTGGAATTTGACCATTGATTTGATTTCTCTTCCAATAGACTCTTTTCTTGGATTTCCTTGAACCTGACGTTGTTGCATGAACCAGGGCTACATTTAATTTCGTTGTTGACGCTGAGTTTTGTCCCCTAAGTTTTTCCTGAAGTTGTTTTGGCTGTGTTTTGGAAATAAACTTTGTCAAGGATCTTCAAGCCTCTGGACTCATTGCGTGACAGAAGACTCTGACCAAGGAAAAAAGGCGGAATGAATCAAGAAGAAGCTACTCGCCTGTATGACCCGATGATTTATCAAGAGCAGCAAGCCCAAACTTACAGCAAGGCAACCAACTCCATGATTGAACGGGTTTCCGAGCTCACCAGCCTCCATCGAAGATTGGCTTCTTCGTCGTCCTCATTCGCCCCTGCGACTTTTGAACCCAGACTTAATCCACCAGCTACCTATTCAGGTGAGCCGGAGCGCTGTAGATCATTTTTGTCTCAATGCTCATTGATATTTTCCCTCCAACCCTCTGGTTTGCCGCTGAACAAACTATGGTAGCATATGTCTTCACTCACCTGGCTGGTCCGGCGGCCGAGTGGTGAACGGCGGTGTGTGACAAGGATGACGCCTGCTGCAGGTCTTTGGATGCCTTCTCAGCGGAGCTCAGTAAGATGTTTGACTGATCGGCCCATGGGGACGAAGCGGCGCGTAAGCTGTCGGAACTCAAACAGGGTGAGACGTCAGTCTCTACCTTTTCCATACATTTTCTGTACTGCGGTAGCTCAGGATACGTGGCTTCTGGGTGCCCGGTAAAAGACAAGTCCCAGCAGTAGGAGCAGGGTTACTGGTGGGAGGGACTCTACTTCCCAAAAGCCCAGTCACCACTACCCTCCAGGGCAAGCTGCAGTGGGGTAAGAACTATTATGAAGTTCAAGCCGTTCTCGATTCGGGTGTAGAAGGGAATTTTATGGACCGATCGCTAGCTTCAAGACTATGTGTGAATCGTATCTCTCTCTCTTCCCCCTTAGTAGCAACCTCGCTGAGCGGGTCATGCCTCTCTAGTATCACCCACGTCACTGAACGGATTAGCTTGTTCTTGTCTGGTAACCATTCGGAGACTATCCCAAGGGTTGGGTCACCCTTGGTTTGTGTCTCACAATCCTAACATTAATTGGGAAGGGGGTACAGTGATAGCATGGAGTACCGTGTGTTATGCATCCTGTCTCGCCCCCTCCGTCGGGTCTGCGTCTGTGTCACCAGAGGAAGTATTGAATCTGTCAAATGTCCCAACTGTTTATCACAACCTGCAAGGAATTTTTAGTAAGTCTCGGGCAGCTTCCCTGCCACCTCATCGTCCCTACGATTGTGCGATAGATTTGTTGCCTGACATTTCTCAGCCCAAGGGTCGTATTTATTTGCTGTCTGCTCCCGAAAAAGAAGCCATGAACACTTACATCGTGGACTCCCTAGCAGCCAAGATCATTCGCCCTTCATCCTCACCAGCTGGAGCAGAGTTCTTTTTTGTGGAGAGGGACGGCACCCTGCGTCCCTGCATAAACTACGGGGGGTTGATTGAGATCACAGTAAAGAGAGCTTACCCCCTACCACTTATGTCTTCTGCGTTTCAACGCCTGCAGGGGTCGCAATTTTTCACCAAACTAGACTTGCGTAATGCATATCACTTGGTCCGTATCAGGGAGGGCGATGAATGGAAGACCACCTTTAACACCCTCACGGGCCATTTTGAGTATTTGGTCATGCCTTTCGGTCTAGCTAACGCCCCTGCCGTTTTCCAAGCATTGGAGGTGGATGCATCTGAGGTTGGTGTGGGAGCAGTACTATCCCAACGAAGTCCCATCGACGGTCGGGTGCACCCTTACGCGTATTATTACGATGTGGGGAATCGGGAGTTGTTGGCAGTCAAGTTAGCTCTAGAAGAGTGGCGTCACTGGTTAGAGGGGTCGGAAATCCCCTTCATTGTTTATACGGACCATAAGGACTTGGAATACATCAGATTGGCAAAACAGTTAAATTCGTGCCAGGCACGGTGGTCCTTGTTCTTTAACCGTTTTGAGTTTACCATATCATACAAACCCGGGTCCAAGAACGTTAAGCCAGACGCTCTTTCGCGCATTTTTGATTGTTCCGGTAAGGCCACAGGGGCCCGCAGTTTATCTCCAGATTTTGGAAGGAGTTTTGTCGGTTACTTGGAGCCTCTGTTAGTTTATCGTCCGGGTTTCATCCTCAGAGTAACGGTCAGGCGGAAGGGGCTAATCAGGAACTAGGGCAAAAGTTACGATGCCTGGTCTCTCAAAATCCTCTCACCTGGAGCTGGCAGCTCACTTGGGTGGAATATGACAGCAACTCGTTACCCTCATCTTCTGGCTTGTCACCCTTCGAATGTAGTTTGGGTTATCAACTACCCTTATTTCCAGATCTCGAAGTCGAGGTGGCAGTTCCCTCCGCTCACGCCTTTGTCCGGCGCTGTCACCGCACCTGGAAGAAGGCACGCAGAGTCCTGGTCCAGGTGGGTTGACAGACGAAGCGGACTGTCACCGGTCTAAAGGACCAGCTTATCATGTGGGCCAAAGTGTGTGGCTCTCGAGTAAGGATTTACCTATTCAAACAGTTTCTAACAAGCTTACACCTAAGTTTATTGGTCCTTTCTCGGTTATCAAGATTGTCAGCCCAGTGTCGGTGCGTCTTAAACTTCCTCCCGCCTATGCAAGAATTCACCCCATCTTTCATGTTTCTAAAATCAAACCTGTTATTTTTGTTCGCATTAACCCACCTGTTCCATTTCCCCCACCTCAGCTGACAGATAGGGGGGCCAGCCTATGCTGTTCGCAGAATCTTGGACGTTAGACGGAGAGGGCGTGGCGTCCAGTATCTGGTCAATTGAGAGGGGTACGGTTCAGAGAAGAGAAGTTGTTATTTGTAAGTTGTTATTCCCCCCAGGTGGGACTCGTCAACCTTGGATGGTAGCTCACCTAGGAGAAGGTAAACTCTGATCTCAAACCTCCTTTGTCTTGCGGCATACCCTTTCATGGGAAGGCTAAGGGAGTAAACCCCGACAGAAAATCCGGAGCTGGAGTCCCTAAGGCGGTTTTGAGCTTTTATATGTCAACACCGGCAACTCCTGCGGCGCAGCTGAAGCCAAGCAGTATTGGCTCTGTCTTTCCCTTGGATCCTTCAGCTGCGAAGAGAGGGGGGGGACTGCTGCATGGGCAACAGCTGACTCTCCACAAACCCTGCCCAGGCTATGTAGCTCAACTGGTGAGGACACTCCAGCGTCCTCTCTAGGTGGTGATTCAACACGGGAGGGGACAGTTACCGGTTATAAAGCTCGTTATCTTGGCGTATCAAAACGAGCGCCAGGGGTCTCCTTCGACGGTGGGAGAGGTCAATGCACCTCATTGGACAGCTACCGCCCGCCTCAAGCTGGGCAGCCCCCAGCCAGTTAGGTGCTATCCCGCCATGGCTTACCTGCCCCACTGGGTGCGTGGGGAGTAGAGAGGCACCTCTCAAAAAGTGAGCCACAAAACACCCGCACCAGGAAATTCAAAGAAAACCACAAACAATAAGGCCCCAGCTCTTCGTTTTGCTAGCTGGATCGTCAGAACCATGTGTCCAGGACTCACTACAGATCTCCAAAAGATAGACGAAGCAAGGAAGACTGCTGTCATTGACAGAGAACTCGGACGACTAAACATCGACATTGCCGCTTTACAGGAAACCCGTCTGGCTGAGAGCGGAACAATCAGAGAAGCAAACTACACCTTCTACTGGCAAGGGAAATCTAAAAACCAGTCCAAGCAGCATGGTGTTGGCTTTGCGGTGAGGAACACGCTTGTCAGCTCCATTGAGCCCCCCACAGCAGGCACAGAGAGATCACTCACGCTCCGGATGTCAACATCTACAGGCCAAATCAGCATTCTCAGCATGTATGCTCCAACCCTCAGCTCCACTGCTGAAGAAAAAGACCATTTCTACCAAGCCTTAGATGAAGAAATATCTAAGGTCTCCAGCACTGATGGCCTGTATGGAGACTTTAATGCAAGAGTAAGAGCGGACCGTGATGCTTGGCCCACATGCCTCGGAAGTTTTGGGAGGGGAAAGATCAATGAAAATGGCCAGAGATTGCTTGAGCTATTGTGCCACCATGGCCTGTGCAAACACCTTCTTCAAGTGCAAGAACATGCACCAAGTGTCATGGAGACACCCACGTTCCCATCACTGGCACCAACTTGACCTCATCATCACCAGAAGAGGGGATATAGGCAATGTTCTCCTCACCCGCAGTTATCACAGTGCAGACTGCGATACGGACCACACCCTTGTGGCAAGCAAGGTGCGCATTATGCCGAAGAGGATGCACCACTCAAAAAACAAAGGCTGTCCACGTATCAACGCCTGCCATGCTAGCAACCAAGGGAAAATCCAGCTGTTTATCAGCAGACTGGAAGATGCTCTTAGTGAGGAAGTGACAGCAGACAACACCATCGACCAAAAGTGGCTTCGTCTCCGCGATGCCATGTACAACTCCGCCATTACCACCTACGGTAAAAATGTACGGAAAAATGCAGACTGGTACGAAGCCCACTGGGAAGAAATGGAACCCGTGACCGAGGCAAAGAGGAAAGCCCTGCTGGCTCACAAGACCAAGCCCGGCCCTGAAACTCTGCAAGCCCTTCGTCTAGCCAGGAGCAAAGCCCAGCAGACTGCCCGCAAATGTGCGAACACCTACTGGCGGAACCTCTGTAGCAGCATCCAGACAGCTGCTGATACAGGCAACACAAGAGGGATGTACGAGGGCATCAAGAAGGCAACAGGCCCAACCCTCTCCATGACCACCCCACTCAGATCAAAGACAGGGGAACTCATCACAGACCAGGAAAATCAGATGAAGCGGTGGACCGAACACTACCTCGAACTGTACGCAACACAAAACACTGTAACAAGCGCCGCTCTAGATGCCATTCCAGACCTGCCAGTCATGGAGGAACTTGACACCGCACCCACAGTGGAAGAACTCGGCAAAGCCATTGACTGCCTTTCCTGTGGGAAAGCACCTGGGAGTGACGGAATCCCCCCAGATGTCCTGAGGACCGGAAAGCCAGCCCTGCTAAAACCGCTCCATGACCTCCTCTGTCTCTGCTGGGAGCAGGGCTACATCCCCCAGAGCATGAGAGATGGTAACATCATTACTCTGTACAAAAACAAAGGAGACCGGAGCGACTGCAACAACTACCGTGGGATCTCCCTCCTCAGCGTTGTTGGAAAGGTGTTTGCTCGCGTTGCACTTGTTCGACTGCAGGCACTAGCTTCCCGCGTCTACCCGGAGTCCCAGTGTGGCTTCAGGGCTGGCCGATCCACTGTGGACATGATCTTCTCTCTCCGCCAGCTTCAAGAGAAGTGCCAGGAGCAGCAGATGCCACTCTTCATTGCATTCATTGACCTCACAAAAGCATTTGACTTGGTCAGCCGAAGCGGACTCTTCAGCTTGCTGCAGAAGATTGGCTGCCCCCCTTGCCTGCTTGCCGTGATCATATCGTTCCACAATAACACGCATAGCACATTCTGTTACAACGGCGCCACTTCAAAGGCCTTCCCAGTCAGCAGCGGAGTAAAGCAAGGCTGTGTATTAGCTCCCACACTTTTCGGCATCTTCTTCTCATTGCTCCTCCAATACGCCTTCAAAGACTGCAGCGAGGGTGTCTACATCCACACTAGGTCCGATGGCAGGCTCTACAACATAGCCCGTCTTCGTGCCAAGACCAAAGTCACAAGGTACTGATTCGCGAGATGCTTTTTGCTGACGATGCAGCCTTGGTGTCACACACTGAGGTTGGACTGCAGCAGCTTGTCACCTGCCTCTCCCACGCGTGCAAGGAGTTTGAACTGACCATCAGCATGAGGAAGACCAACATCATGGCTCAGGGCACAGAGTCTTCTCCAAACATTGCCATTGACGGACACACCCTAGAGGTTGTTGAGAACGTCACCTACCTAGGATCTACCTACCACGACCCTGAAATCAACAGCAAGATCGCCAAGGCAGCCACAATCATGGCTAAGCTCAACCCGCGAGTGTGGAACAACTCCTGCCTCTCTGAGAAGACCAAAATACGGATTTATCAAGCCTGCGTACTTAACACCCTCTTCTATGGCAGTGAGACGTGGACCACCTACTCTAGACACGAAAGGAAACTCAACAACTTCCACATGATGTGCCTTCGGCGCATTCTGCAGATCAAATGGCAGGATATGGTCTCCAACAACAAGGTGTTGGAGCGAGCAAACATGACCAGCTTGCATGCAGTCCTCAGCGAGAGACGTCTCAGGTGGCTCGGCCATGTCAGAAGAATGGACGCAGGCCGCATTCCCAAAGTCCTCCTCTATGGTGAGATGGCCAAGGGCCAAAGGACAACAGGCCGGCCAAAAATGAGATTTATAGACATCTTCAAAAAGGACATGAAGCTGTGCTCCATCAACCCAAACTCATGGGAGGACCAAGCAGACGACCGGCCAACCTGGAGTCTAGCAGTCAGTCAGGGTGTACTGTGCGCTGAAGCTGAACGAACTGAAAATGCCTCCCAGAGAAGATGTAAGCGGAAACAGCAACAACAACAGCTAAAACACTCATCCGCCTTCATCTGTATCAAGTGCGGCAGGGACTGCCACTCTCGAATCGGACTGCACAGCCATTCTCGGCGGTGCAAGTAGATTCACAAGGAGCTTGGCCATCGTCTTTCGAGACGGAAGGGTGCCGACAACCCTTATTCAAGACTTTGCGGTTGGCGTCTCACGTACGCGCGAGTTGCCTGGGGAACGATTGAGCGTGTGAAAGTCGTTATTGTGCTTCACCTGAAACACATTGGATTTGGATTTCCTTGAACCTGACGTTGGGGCATGAACCAGGACTACATTTAATTTTGTTGTGGACGCTGAGTTTTGTCCCCTAAGTTTTTCCTGGAATTTTTTTGTTGTGTTTTGGAAATAAACTTTGTCAAGCATCTTCAAGCCTCTGGACTCCTTGCGTGACAGAACCCCTAGTGTTCATCGATCTCTTTCTGGCTGTGCATGTCCAGCCTGCCTTGTTTTGATGACAGTCATCCGTGACAAAAAACATATTTAGCAAGAAATACAATAATAATATTTACAATGAATTCAATTGATCATTTAAATACTTATGATATTTGTTTACAATACCATTTGTTTACTTTTGTAATTGTAATAGATTACTGAGACGGGGTAGAAACTGATCAAAATCCGAGCAAAGGTTACTGGTTAATAAAAAAAAGTGTTTGGTTTGTTTGGATTATTTTGAAGGTGTAAATTCAAGGTGAAGCAAAAAATAAACAAAATGTAATAAATAATAAATTGTGTACCATTGCTAAATGTTTGAAATTCACCTATGCATGTGTGTGTATATATGTGTGTGCTTGTTTTTTGTTCTACACACACACACACACACACACACACACACACACACACACACACACACACACACTATACAATAAAAAATAGACTCGAAATTAGAAATGCTACTTGATTCAATAGGGATTGTTTCACCTTGAAAATGCTATATACAGAAATATAATGGTATTTTTTTTTTTCCACCACTGACTTCCAGAACGTACTTGCCCAAATAAACTAATTTACTGATTAAAATTCAAATAATGTTAAAATTATGATTTTTTGGAAAATTTAAATGATTTGTCAGTTTCAAGTGTTAAATGGAGATGACATAATTGCGGTCCTTATCGCACACTTCCCTTTTCAGTGATAAAATCTCCGACAGAGAGTGCCTTCCTGTACTAAGAAACGAACAGTGAAACGTTAGATGGTGGATTCGACGGAACACACATTCATGGCTAGAGAAGTTTCTAAAAACTGGTAAATGAACTGTTCTGAGTGCAGAACAGTTTTATTTAACACAGAAGGCCACATTCTCCAAGACATGGCAGTGATCTATTGATATTCAGGCCTGTGATCCCTCCCAAGTTTGCACAACTCTTTAAAGTAGGAAACTCTGGAGCATCAAGCAGTCGCTCAATGCTAAGATGAGAGTGAAACAAAAAAACAACTGAATTCCATCAAAACAGATTGTCAAACCAGATGGGAAGCGCCCAAGAACTGGGACAGGATGTGTGCGGCGCAGCCTTTGAGTAGATAAACACACTAGTCTTCAGAAAACGGTGAAAGAGAAAACAGGCCTTCTGAAAGACAGTTAGCTCATTAGCCTTTGCTAGCCCATATTAGTGCTAAACTGCACCAATTACTCGAGATGACACGTATCACAATAGCTATTAAAGATTAATACCAGGGCTGAGGTACAAATCAGAGCCTTGTCAGATCTGTTCTTTTTGGGGGAAGTGGACAGTTTGTTTGTTTGTTTGTTTGTTTGTTTAGCAGAAAGTCGAGACCAAGATCCAGTTACGTTTTCATGTTCAATGTTTCATGCACATGTTTCATGTTTCATGTTAATGTTTAGAATCCCAGTAATAATAATAATAATAATGATTCATTCGATTTTTTTTTATTTATTGGCGCCTTTCATGACACACAACATTCACACACATACCAATTGCCCGGTGAAATAGCGGCAGCCAATCTGTGCCAGCGTCCACTTCACTCGGGCATACACACCACACGCTCACACACCCACACGGCCCGATTAACCTGAAACGCATGTTTTTCTCACTGTGGGGGAAACCGGAGCACCCGGAGGAAACCCACGCAAGCACGGAGAGAGCACACTCTTTAGGTAGAAACATACTGTACTGTACAACACACATACTACACACACTTTCATATAAATTTATTGAACGCGAGCCATACTATGTGCACAATACGCATGTATCAATATGGTTATATGCATATGCATTCAATATTTAGCATATCTCATATGGTCACAATAAACAACTAAATCGTGTTCCATATACAAAATAAAGACTAAAACAGGATATAGGTGCATAAATATCAGAATAAATTAGCATAAATTCAAGCCACATCACACACATTGAACAACAGAAAAGCCCAATTATATGAAGTTGCTTATGAAAATTATTCATCGGATTCAGTCCAGAGTTCTTGAAGATATGTTCTGGTGTTTGTGAAGCGAGTTTTCCATATATAACTTTATTTTATAAAGACTCGGCATTGCACCAGTGTCTATTATTTAAAATCAATGATCATTTGATTTATTAACTGATTATTGAATATGAGACGTCAAATTAACTAACAAACAGTGACAAGTGTAAACGCAATGCATTCTTGGCTTTACCAAAAACTGATTAATGCATTTTACTTGCCTTGAACATTTGATTTGGCTCATAGATTATGACTGCACACAAAGGGTTTAAGAGCTATTGGTTTTAGGTAAGATTTTAGTTTAGTTTTATGTAAGATTTTAGTTGTACCCCAAATTATGCCTAGTGAGCAAGCCAAGCCAACACTGTCCAGAAGCAAACACTCCAGTAGAAAAAAGGAAAAGCCTCAGAAAGTCAAACATTTTAAATTACTATTACAAGTTATTAACATGCGTGATTCCTCGCAGGATCTGCATATACCAGAATCTCGGTGTCGGTGACACAGCATTCAAAGCTCAAAGGTTGGATCATGGGGATTTGACATCTTTAGAATTCAAGTCAAGACTTTGGTGTATTTACCTCTAAAACCGGCAAAGGTTGACTGGGGCTTGTGTTAATGTATGAAACGAAGCGAGGTTTCATTAGTTTTCAATGAGGAGCAGTGCACAGGCTTACAATTATTACATCGCCTCTGGCTACACCTGGTCTGCGCTTGTTAGCATTCAACCGGTGATTGGTTAGGACGGAAAATCCAGCGGGTATAATGCATTTCTGAATATAAGGCTGTTTCTTACCGCCACTATTTTCTGAAAACGTAAAATCTGCATTATTGTGAAGTGCTGTTAAAGACCAACACATGCCATTACAAATGAATCCTCTTCTCACGATTCTGAATTGATTGCGGTTGAACTTTAATTCTTCCCTTAAGATTATTATTTTGTTCTTTTTGCCTTTCAACATGCCTGAAGCCCTCCTTACGGTCCTTGGTTTCGCTGCAGGCGAGAATGACTTCAGCAGGTCGGGGCTGAATTAATATTTCCAGTCTGGCTTTTATCTGCAGGTCTGTGATGTGCTCTTTCTATATACTTTTATTTCATTTTTTTTATCAGAGTGACCATTGTGATCTCATACTGGCCATCAACTTTGGTTCTTCCAGGGTGTGGAAGGATATAGAGGAGATGTCACATGGTCTTTAATTGGGTCTTGTGTGAGGCGGAGGAGGGTTTGTTGCCATCGGAGGTGGAATCTTTTAGCATTAATATCTTAACGCACATGAAAACTTCATGCAGTCAGCACATAACAGAGATAATTAGGGAGCATCTGCGAGATGCTTTTCATATTCTCCATCCCAAATTATCTTCAGCCAATTATTTTACCAATAACCGGCCCAGTGTTGGTCCTGTGACTCCTCATAAATTAGTCAGTTCAATCTTTCACTGTTTACAGGCCAAACGGAATGACGACATCACTTCTGCTGTAGGTTTCTTCTCCAGAAGGTTACATTCTGTCAGATCTGATCCAGTAAGGTGGTTTGTTGGTTGTTGTTGTTATTCTTTATAAATCAGCTGTTTTACTTATTAAATTTGTTGAATATTTTATTATTGTGCAGTGTTTATTGTGTGTGTGTGTGTGTGTGTGTGTGTGTGTGTGTGCGTGCGTGCATGCGTGTGTGTGTGTGTGTTTGTGTGTGCGTGTGTGTGTGTGAAAAACCTATTTTTCATTTATTATTGTTTTTCAATTATTTTTTTTTGCTTATTTAGTAGAACTTTTTGCAACTTTTAGTTTTAATATTTATTTTTTTTTCAAAATTAAATTATACTGTTGTAAGACTAGTTATTTTTTTTATGGCAGCTTTCTTATCATTTGAACGATTCTTTTATATTCAAGATCACTGTGGGTTATGACATGACATTTAATGTTGGAATTAGAATCTGTGGGGGAGAAAAAGCTTTGCAGTGAGTTAGAGTTATATATTCTGTTTAGATTTGCTTACGTGAGATGCGATTGTAAGAATGTTCTTGTAAATCATTTTTCTGACACCATTAACAAGCCTGCATGGTTTCAATTTTAATTTCTGAGTAATTTTGCTGTGAATGTCCCACTTATGTTGAGATTCACTGCAAGTTTAATGTGCACAGGGTTAGATTTGAATGCACATTTATTACACACTCATCCTAATTCAGCAATTTATAATTCTAAATGAATTATTTTAGTGTCACACTGTTGTGTTTGAAATGTATAATGTATAGTTTTGCCGATTGTATGCATTATTTGAATGCACACACACACACACACACACACACACACACACACATATGTATATCAAGTATGGCAACAGTAAATAGCTCCTTATATATCAAACTGAGACAACGGGCAGTTAAATTGGACTGAGAAATTAGATGCCCTTTTACCAAAAATATTTTTATAACCTTTTAATAAGCTGATACATTCATTAGAAAGTCCTAAAAGAAAAGCAATGAAATTCTCCTGGTAACCTGGTAATTAGTTGAATGAAGTGATAAAGGATGTTTGCTTAACCCAAAGCATTAAAAGCTATATTTTAGGCTCATAAAGTCTTACAGTCTTAACTTCGCTATAAATACATGCAACCTCAAATTACCTTCGAAATTACGTCGTTTTATTTATTCTGTTTCTCAAGGGGACAAATGGATCTGTTGACAGTCGAGGTGGATATTTCTTCTGTCTCCTGAAAGTTCCTTCAATATTTTCCATTTTGATGGTCCAGGTTGTTTTCAGCAGGAATATAAAGGTTGGAGCCATTTCCTCCTGTTGATTACTTTCTTTTTGAACTCTTGAGTGGTAGTTAACAGAGCCGGTAATGGTTAATCACAACCATACGAGATTGGAGAACAGAAGATGTGTAGAAAAACAACAATATATACAATGTGTGTGAGTGTGTGCGTGTGTGTGCGTGTGTGTGTGTGTGTGAAGAGAACTGAAGAATCTTGATATTTTCTTGATTGAAGAATAAGAAGAATACTGATATTTTTTATGCTATGCTACAGTTTGCTGCTAAAGTTTTTATTAATATGGCAACATTTTTTTTACAGTTTTTAATAGTACTGTTACTATTTTTTTAATAGTAATAATAGGAAAAATAATAAATGTAGTACCTTGTACATATCTAATCGAATTGTACTCAATCAGAATTTACACAAATATCAATAATTAAAAAATTACCATCAAGACTTTTTTTAACAAAGAAAACAAAGAATCAACAAACTGTATATATATTTTTTAAATGATTGTAGTCAGTGAATATAGCATTATCAGGACCACCAAACAATTCGCTTGCTGGTGACTGTTGCAGTTCCGCTGTGTTTTCTATCTCCTAAACTCTGTTTCCCAGATTCCCTTGTGAATATTACGTAGTCATATCAGTTACTGTATAAAAACCTGTGTTATCTTTAGGGTCGCATTTTCTCAGCTTGCATATCAAACTAATTATGCAGGATTTGCTATTCTCCCGTGACTGGCACATGCTTCAGAGAACAGCTGTTTTTTAAGAATTTGTATATACTATCTCATTGTTATTAAAAAAAAAATAAAACATTTTGAAAAGTTTTTTTTTTTAATCAGAAGTTAACGTCTGAATGACGACCAGGAAATGAACACTTCTTTCCCAGAGAAAACTGTAAGGTGAAGAAATCTGCTGGGTGTCTTTCATGAAACTCGAGCTCTGAAATCAGCCCTCGTGAATGTTAATGAGCGCTGACTGGCTTTAAATGAAATATTTGTCAAAAAAAAAAAAAAGCTAAACTGCATACATTTAGAAAGTCTTTTGAGATGTTGCTGTTTTGTTCTTCTTGGCATAATTAAAAATAGGCAGCGTTTGGCCATCTGTGCACCTATAAAAATGTCTGGGACAACACTAATTTACTGCAGAGAGGGTTTTATGATCTAACTTCTTTAATGGGCTGTGTATAAGTCTGTCACACACAAGACGGTCCGTCTTAAAATCAATTTGAGCTGAAGAGTCATACAGTGTTGTCTCCGTTCTTTGTGTTTGGTACCCGTGTAACTTAATGAGACCTGCCCATAACACCTACTGCTGACACTGAGTTATATGAAGCCGCCTGGAGTCAATCAGAACTATTTATTGCTGTCATATATAAATCAATGGCAAAGTTGTACTGTAGGTGAGAAATGAATAATCGTTATTTGCGTCATGCAAATCTTTTCAACTCATAGGTCAATCTGTAGAGATGGAATTTACAACACCAAGATCGCTGGTTTGTCTTGCAAAGTTTCATAAAGCATAAATGTCAATTCCTGCTATGATAGTAAGGTTTACAAGTTGTATGTGTTATCTTTTGGCTTTACTTTTTATTTTATTAAATATTTTGTTGTTGTTTTTTGTAATAAACAGATTGACTGGTGGTTTATTTATTTAGTATTTATGTAACAACAATAATCACATATTAAAAAAAACATGATTTAGGAAAAAAGACTACAGTCTATTGTATTCTAGCTAAAGTTAATTAATAATGATGATAATAATTTTAAAAATCCTTGGAAATTGACTGAGGCCCTCTAGTGGGACTTGATGCCCTCAGTTGTGAAGTGCTGTTTTAATTTTGCCATTAAAAAACACAAGACAAATACTGGTATGTTTGATTGACCAGCAGTTGATTATGTGAAAACATTACACAAAATTCACTCAAAATGACCTTTGACAGCACAGGCCGGTGTGCTATTACAGTTCAACGTCTTTAAAAATAAAATGGCCTGTTTGAAAACAGGAAAGAGAGCCTGAAGCTTCTCATGTCTTTAAAATCAATGGTAATATGTCGTAATATCAAATTCAGTTTCATAAGTCAGTTGAGAACAGAAATTAAACCTTCATTTGCATGCATAATGTTAACCTACATTCACACACCAGCTTCCCTTTATGAATAAACAGAATCTATAATGAGCTTTTCTGGCGGATGTTTTGACATCACTTCTTAATTGAAAAGCCAGTTCTCAAATAGCAGACTTAAACGGTAAATTTTCTCACAGGGAGCAGAACAAATGTTGCAATTTTTTGCCATGAATTGATGTGTTATTACAAAATATTTTATTTTATGATTACGGGACTGACTGAAGGAAGTCCGGGATCTTTCTTTGTTCACATCTGTTTGCAGTGCTGACATGTTTATCTAAATAATAAATGGCCATAAAGACACATTTCATGTATAACAAGTAAAGTGATGACAGATGTTTTTTGAACATGCTTGTGTGTGTCTGTGTGTGTGTTTGTTTGTAGTTTGTTGTTGTTTGTTTGTGTGTGCGTGTGTAATGAGACTCAATAGAGTAGACCCCTGCCTACAGTATACTCATCAAATTATTTTTTCTAATTAATTTCCATTTTTTTGGGATGGGAAAGATTTTTTATCCCTAACACTCAGGGTGTGATTCAGAGTTTTAAGGTGTGCAATACACCATTAATATTATCAGCAAACCTAACGGTTTGGCGAATTTACTGCATCCCGCTTCTGGAACCGATCCAAGACCATGGACAGCGACTGTGGCCAAACGCGCCTTTTGCACTTGCTATTTCTAGCGAAATTAGCTTGTTTAAATAATAAAAAAAAATTGAGTATGTTTACAATACAATATTTTATTTGGCGGAACATTATATAGGGACTTGTTTTATTCAACAACAATCTGTGAGCAATGTCACGGAACACTAAATCAATCAAAGCTACTTATATTCGGAATGTAGAACACACCATAATGTAAATAAGTATTTTATAAATTAATTGTCTAGCAAAAGTTTAAGACGTCTCCATTGTAGAATATAGGACTTTTTTTCTCATTGATATTCACTGTATAGCAGGTGGCCTACATTTGGCATATTTTCTGTATGTTCGGCATCCAAACGACACATCATTGACGGCACAAAACAGGATCTTCCATTCGTGCAAAAAATGCTTTGGGGCCATAAAGCACTTCCACACCTGGACGAAAGCCGAAGCTTTAAGGCTATACAAACACAAAATAAAGCATCGATAAATACACCAAGTTCAGGTTCCTTCCTCTTAAACATCTTTTTCATACGGGGTGGTCCAGGTAATTCTCAGATGTGAATTGTTTCCCCATCGATAAAATCCAAGAACAAAAGCGGCGCAAAATCATAGTTGGCCCAGATGCGGAAAGTCCTTGTCGACTCGTCCACGTTCAGTTTAGCCTTTTTTTCGTGTATCTTTTCACTTTTGTTCAAAGAACCGACAGTCGTTCTTTAACGGTCTCTTGAAAAACGAAATAAATAAAAGGCTCGCAAAATCGTGTTGGCGAGTGCACTAAAGAGGAAAGACTAGAAATCCAGAGAAAGTGGAATATTTCCATCCGCCCATTAGATTCCCTCGTTCCAACTTGAGATAGAGTCGATCCTCGCGCTCCAGCATCAGTAGAACTCCGTTACTCGCCGCTTCCCGCGTGACATCCTGATCCCCGGCAAAAGCTGATATGACCGGATACTCGTTCTGCATCAGGTTGACCTGGTTGACAAGACACGTTGTCAACGTTACCTTGAATAAATACTTGGGCAATTAACCAGTTGCGTTTCTTACCTGGATGGTTTGCCTGTTGTATACTTTGACCACATGGAAGCTGAAACTATATATTCCTCTGCGTGGTGCGGTAAACACGCTTGCTTTAAGATCAAAATGATTGCCAATGTTTACTAGGACCTAGAACAAAACGAACAGAGTTGATTACAGATTTAGCTCGAGCGGTGTCGATCTGTGGCAAGACGTGTTACGCTTAAGCGCATTTGGTGTAGCTTTTTAAAATTTCTTAGTAAAATTCAGAAGTTAATTGTTGTTTTTTTCCCCTCATTTTCCATGGTAATTGCTTTCAATTAGTCGAATCTACACTAAAGATATTATATATTTTGACAGTACTTATTCTTCAGTATTAGCATAAATTATATTTGGGCTTGCCATAAACACGGATGCCTAAAATCGTATGGTCGTGTTTAATTACAGTCATTGATATTAATGACCGCGGGGATGTTGTTTTTTCTAACTAGAGATTAACGGAACACCGTGCGTTTTTCTTATTTTTTTTACAGTAAGCTTAGTGGTTGTTCTATGCATACAGTTTTTGAATCGGATCGGTCCTCCAATTGGTCAAGCGAAAAAGTTGTTTAACGAATTAAAAAGTATCAAGAAGCTGACCTGGTCAAAGTAGATGGTCATGGAGGTGTTGCTCATCTCCGAAGGCTCGTGGTTTGTTCCTCTGACGGCAGAAAAGGCCACTTTGGCGCTGCCGGAACGTACAGAAATCCCAAGTGAAGAGGTGACACCCCCGTCAGAAGAAGGGCTGGAATCACAGACCACCAGACACTTTCCCTCCAAAACGATGGGCTCGGTGTCATTCTGACCCAGACAGGACCCAATGCCACATCCCAGGAGGAAAGCGAGAGCCAGCATGGCAAAGCGTCCGGGACAAGCTGCCGGCAGCATCGTCGGAACTACAATCCTGTGCAAGCCGATCTTCACCAGCTCCTTGGAGGTTTGACGGAGCTGTAACTACTCTCTCTCTCTCTCTCTCTCTCTCTCTCTCTCTCTCTCTCTCTCTCTCTATCTCTCTCTCTCTCTCTCTCTCTCTTCATTTCTTCTTCTCTCTTCTCTCTCTCTCTCTCTCTCTCTCTCTCTCTCTCTCTCTCTCTCTCTCTCTCTCTCTCTCTCCTCTCTCTCTTCTCTCTCTCTCTCTCTCTCCCTCTCTCTCTCTCTCTCTCACTCTCTCTCTCTCTCACCTTCTTTGTAACTCACCGTCACACTCTGTGTATCCTGGTTTAAGCATCAGTTTGAATATACCCAAACAATTTGTCTCCTGGATAAAGAAAGTCAACCAAGAAAGAGAGCATCGTTTCATTACAATAACAAAACGCAATATTGTAATCTTAATATTGTCTTTGACTATTGTTTTTATTAAGATACCCCCCCCCCCCCAAAAAAAAAACAACAACAAATAAACCAAGACGAACTGCGTTAGAGCTGCTTTTAAAAAAAGAGTTCCCCAGCTTTGTTGTTTTGCCCATCATTGAGCATCACTATTATATATATATATATATATATATATATATATATATATATATATATATATATATATATATATATATATATATATATATATATATATATAAATGACTAGAGTACTAGAAATAAATCGTTCGCATCTAACGGCAAACATTGTAGACCATTACCTGTTAAATCCATAGTTCTGCGTATCTGCGCCTGCTTCTCCTCAGCCTCCAGAACAGCGAGTGAAGCGCGCGCCCTATGAGAGTGAAGAAAACCGATGCCTTCTTCATCCTTTTAGAGGGCGATTCACGCCCATCCCTTCTTTTCAAGTACTGTAATAATTCCAGGGCTGAGTTGTCTGGGCATAAACGTCAAGACTGAAAGTTTGGTCATGACTCTGCATAAGCAGGTGAACCACTGGACACCAATTAGGTATCTGTATTTCTACAACCAAAAATTCTCGTGGAACCCGAGGGAGCGCCGTTTTACGAACGAAAATATACAAATATGACTAAGTAAAATAATTTAGTTAAATGCAAAGCAGAAATACTTAACCACACGTTATATTGGTGACTGAACTGCTACAGGTCTTCTTGTGAAATTCGTGTGCGCCACCCTGTGGTGAAGCACTGCATCAGCATTCAATCGGCAACTAAAACGTTTCTTCCATCCACAGACTTTTCCTTTTCCATTTCTGAGACACAGGAATCTGGATCCAATCCCAACAACTCTTGGCCTGAAATGTCATAATACTACATGAATTATATTAAAGTAGTATTATAGTAGTAAACAATTTTTGACAGCAGAAAATGTTTCATAGTATTACCTGAAATGTGTATATTTTTAAAAACCCATTCCCACACACCATTCAATTCCCTGCTTTGATTATTAACTGCTTTTTCTATATTTAAATATTTTAGCTTTATTATTTTTAGCTTGACATTAGAAGAGCTACACACCGTCCTTGTCATAATATCTCCACACACCTCTGGTGACGAGCATCTGTGTTTTGGAGTGATGAGAGCTGCGGAGCTTGACATGGAATATCCGAGAGCAGTGGTCGACCTAGAGCCTGCAGATCTGGGAAAACATCAAATGTCAAGCTTGGTGGACACTGGCCTGTGTATCATTCGGCCTGGAGCTGTTCCTGTCCACAGATAACAGGTCTTCTTGGTAATGGATTACAGTGCAAATTTAATGTGAGTGTTCTATTTTCAGACACTATTGCTTTGCATAGACTGCCAAGGTTAACTTAAACATTATCTATCTATCTGTCTGTCTGTCTGTCTGTCTGTCTGTCTGTATATCTATCTATCTATATTACTTAGTTAGTCTATGATAATGGGAAATTCTTAAACAACCAGATAGAAAAAGAACTGTAACCATAGCAACAAAACCAAAATGTGGCAAGTTTAAAATCTTAATTTAGCAGCAACAGTTTTATCAGAAACTGCTTTCTGCTCTTTCACACAGTCTTTACAGGAAATGCATCTTCTCATTTTAAATTGTGACCTCTCACTGTCCTCAAACTCATTTACTTATGCAAAATGCAGTTCCGTTCCTGTCCTGTAGGGACAATTATCCACATATTGTCCACACAAGACAGATGACACGTCTTTTTTAAAATAGAAGGCTGAACATTTGCAAGTTTGAAATAAAAGTGAAAACGTTCTTTCGCACCTGTTATCTTGGCAGCAACTAACCGGAAGTGTGAGACAACCACAAGTATTGAACGTGAATAAAAAGATTTTAAAAACGTCTGGGATTTAACGGATGTTTTCCGAAAGCAGTTGAGACCCAGAGGCAAGAAACTGGTTCAATCTCAGATATTAAATTGAAATGAGTGCCTAGTTTGTTACTCGCATTATTATTATTACATTGCAATTGCTTTTCAGTCTGGGTCTCCTAAATCATTTTAGACTTTTCTTTTTTGTTTTCCCCTGCTGACAAGAACTAATTTTCAAGAATATTTCTTTACATTACTTTATAAACATTTTTTTATCTTTATAATGAGTGAGAAAAGTTCCAAATTAATGTTAAGAGGTTACTATCAAGGAGCGGATAACTAAATTTTTACTGTTTAGATTTGTATTTTTGTTCTTTTACTTTGAATACTTACTCATTTACCAACATTGTTTACGATAAAAAGTGATCCCAGTAGATCCTATCTCAGCAGATCGGAAAATTCCAGTAGATCATGGTCTCTAGATCTTTTGACCATGCCTTCATGCCTAAAGGCACTAGGCTGCTGCCATATGATTGACTACTTTGAAATTTGCCTTAACCATCAGTTGGACAGTTATCGCTAGTAAATTGGGTGTGTTTGTGTGTGTACGTATGTAAATAATGAATGAACAGGACACAAACTCAAGAACAGAGGTTTCTTGATGTGTATTTAGTCAGAGCTTGAAGTCTGGATCTTGACTGATGCTGTGACCCATCTGATCTGTTGAAGATGACTCTCACATGTCAGGGTGTGTTTTTCCTCTCCCGCAGTGCTTGGGCTTATTAAAGGTGAGCGTGCAAGTCAGCGTCTCCAATTCGCTCTGTTCTCCAGGGCGACGGGATGCGGAAAAGGGCTTGATGATCTGCAGGCCGCAGCGAGCTGTTGTCTTAACCTCTGATTAGAGCTGCCGGGCCACTCAATTTTTCGACTCGAGGAGCGTGTGCCGTACAGGGGGAAGGAAAATAATTGTGCTCCTCTCAGAAGACGGGGTGAATTGTAGAAATAAATTGCTTGGCCTCTACCTCTTGCCCAGACAAATCCCCGCAGGTTGCTCTGATACAAAGACACTGGAGGGTGAGATTTACTTGGGCAGTAATTGTCCCTGTGGAATTACGAGCGCAAACAATAGTCATTCATCTCCGGGAATTTGCTTGCATCTGCTTTTACAGCAGTAAATTATATGATTTGGTGTTTCTGTCCAGCACATTATGCTTCATATTTTAGATGGTTATTGTGTTCTGCATTTTTTTCAATCAGTTCTGAATCAATCTCATCATATTGCTTCCATTTGAAAAACTAAAAACTTAATTGAGGTTTGGTAGCCCCCCATTTAAACTCTAGTTAGGTACGCATCATGTATATGTAGTATATTTTTCCCTAAGATTTTTGATTCAAGATTTATTAGTTTAACTTTAAACTTGTAAAGTCTTGAATCACACATGTTTTGAATTGCTTGGCCCTTGAGGAAGACTCAAAGGATCTTTCTCTTTTTTTCAAATGATTGAATCCCAGTTGTGCAGATCATCCTTGGATTGCTTCACGGTTCTCAGATGGTGCCTTGACTAGCATCATACTCTGGTCCTCTTTCCAGACGCAGGCTTTTGTTTAACTTTGAGCTGATTTGGCTGAAATGCGACTCTTGAGATTGGTCTGATGTGTGGGCGTGGTCAAATCTTAAGCACCTGTTAGGCGCACACACATCTCAAAGGTTCAATTTGCAACTTTGTATTCATATAGCAAACGGATATGCACGTACATTTTTTGTCTGGGGTTTTGGAAAGATTTTTTCCACATGTTCTCAAGTAATCACCTCTACATATTCCATTATTTGTACCTTTTTTATATCAATGTTTTTAACAATTTGTGTTCAACATTTGTTATTGCTGACTGAGGTTGATATTGTCACCAGCTATTCACATTGATGCTACCGTTATGCAAAGATAGAAATATTTTTCATTCATTCTACAAAAATGAGGAAGCACAAATAGAGCAAATGCAGAGCAAACCGGGCATTGAAGTGTCATGTGTGTTAGAATGGAGATCATAGAGACTGATAGGGAAGAACACAAGGTCACTCTTAAACATTGTCTAACCTCTTGCAGCTCTTGCTCTTTTTCTCTGTTCTTTCATGGTGATGGCTATCCTCCTTTCAACTAGCTCACCTTGCTTGAGCTTTATCAAATACTGCTTGCGTCTGGGAAATGGCCAGTGTCTTACAGCGACAAAACACAAAGACGCCTCAAGTTTCTATTCAACTGGTTTTTAATGTCCCACA
>CM051497.1:17107526-17112526 GCA_028031935.1 Paedocypris micromegethes | reverse complement strand
CATTAAAAATGAAAAACAAAATACTACTAAAAATAACAATTTAAATTTAAAAGCACAAGCAAATATGACTCATGCTGCTCAAACAGTAAGATTCGGCAGAACTGTAACGTTTTTTGCAACTGTTAAAAGCCTGAGAAACGTTTTAAGGCAAAAATCACACATTATTTACACAAAACTGAAACATCCTCTTAAAAAGTCTTAACAATAATAAAACGGCTCCATTCATCAGTCAATGGTTTTGGCACAGCTTTATAATGGCGGCCTTCAAGAAGAATAGCAAGGTTCGGACCAACATAATGGGAAAATCTGTAATAGAGTTTGGTCTCAAGTCATATTGAGGATGTAATTAAAACTACAGTATATAGCGGCCATGTATTCCCCTATAAAGCCAGTTTTCAATGAGATGGATGATTGTTCATTCAGGACTTAAAGTGGTAGTTAAAAGTCAAAATCTGTCATGTATTTTTTTTAGGTGCCTAACTTATGAGAGCTAAATGTAAGTTTACATGCTTTATATACATTATATATATATTTTATATACATAAAATTACTCTAAATCAAATTAATTAGTTGCATTGAATGAACAGATAGGCAGAGACAAACAGATAGACAGACAAACAGACAGACAGAACCTTTATTCCTCACATTTTATAAATTGCAAAATAAAAAAGGTAAACTTTAAAAAACAGAAATATATTTCTCCTTTGGAATTTTAGGGCCTTTCCTGTAGATGGCAGAATGGTGAAAAGAACATACTATCTGTTACCAATTTATTGGTCAATATCCCGAAGTAGACGTTAACTGGTCAATGTGTTTAAACACAAATCCAATTCTCTACACTTTCTTTATGAGACGGATCTGAAGTTCATAAAGATGCATGTAAAAACTGACATGAAGTGTCGGATTAATGTCATGTGGTCACAGCTGTTGTTGAGCGCCTAAATAAGACTTACTGTTACTGCATTTACAAACAGATTGTAAATTGAGTTTTTCTAGGTGTACAAATCATCCAGAATGGCCGAAAAAGGACATCAGCCTCATAAAGAAAAGAAAGACAATGAAACACTCCAAACAACTGAGCAAATCAATGAATGATGGTATGGTTAGAGTGAATTAGCGTAGCATAGCAGCCCACACAGGGCGATTTTAATCACATCGTTTTATTAACACAAAGCCAGAAACTCCCGGTGGCATTTTATTGCAACTTGGCTTTTTTCTCACCTCTCTGATTAACATTTAACTCCGATCTGGTGGGACCTTGTTGCTACAATTAATTCTCTGTCAACCCAAACCGAGGTCACATGCTAATGAGGCCGAAGCCTGGGCGATACCGCTCTGCATTGATATTTCATTTAAGCCACATCCTGTCATTTACATAAACATTTGTGCTTTTAGCACAACCTTTTAACCCAAGCGGCTTACATGACATTACAGATTTTACAATTGAACACTAACATGCTTTCCCTAGGAAACAAGCCTATGACAGGTTGAATTGGCAGAATTGCTTCTTCGTGAGTAATTAAGGTTAAAAGTCAAAACTTAGGTTTTCCTGGTCACTCTTGCTATTCTGCTTGCACACATCAATTGTCATAGTCCTTGTTAGATTAAACGAATTGTGCTGTTTGTTTCATATAGCTGCTTTGAGACAATCTGTAACAATTTTTAATAAATTGAATTTGAAACTAAAATGCTATTGATCTAGCTGGAAAGATTTTGAGCTAACAGAAAACACATTGGGCTAACAGAAAAATTACCAAGTTATGAGTTTATCAGGAAAGTAATCAGGAAAGCTATTGCGCAAACAGAAAAGCTACTGAGCTAACAGGAAAGCTATTCAGTTAACAGGAGATGTATTGGTCTAATATAAATATTACTGAATAAATAGGAAAGCTACAGAATTGCTATTGAACTAACAAGAAAGCTATAGAACTAACAGGAAGCATTTTGGGATAACAGAACAATTCAGAGTCAGTATAAAGCAGGAGACATATTGGGCTAATATAAATTTTACTGAGTCATTAGGAAAGCTAACAAAAAGAAACTTTTGAGCTAACAGGTGAGTTACTGACCTAACAGGAAACACATTGGGCTAACAGAACAGAGTTAGTAGAAAAGCTAATGAGCAATCAGGAAAGCTATTGCGCAAAAAGATAGACTTCTGAGCTAACATGAAAGCTATTGAGCTAATAGGGAGCATATTGGGCTAAAAAAAAGTTGAGTTAATAAGCTATTGAGCTATCAGGAAATATATTGCGCTAAAATAAAATTATTTAACAGGAAAAGCTAACCTGTTTTAGCTTTAGTTAGCTGTTTTTTAGTAAAGTAGTTTTGACTAAAACAATAATAAAAAAAAATAACAAGTAAAGTTTGGTTCATTTTGAACTTGTATTACAAGAAAAGTAAAGGTCTGGGGATTTAAATTGGTTTTGGAGCACTGCAAGGAAAATTCTGGAAACGACAGATGCTTTTAATTGCCATCAATGACAGGAGAAATGCTTTTTTGATTTCAGGACAAAACTGAAAACAGAAATGAAACTGTCACAATTGCCACTAGCCATCAACTACCTCAGCCTTTTTCTTGATTTGTTGACGGCTAAAAATCATTCATTTCCTTTTGCTGGTGCTGAAAGCAATTGGCTAAGAAGTTACACAGGACAGTTGCTTTCATTTTCTTGTGTTCTTTCCAGTTTGGTGCAAAAGGTTCGCGCCTGGAGCAAGCGCCATCGATCTGAGCGAGTGCTAGGCCGCGGTCAGCATGTGCGCTCTCGAGTCAGTGCGGCGTTAGCGTTTATGTGTTGCCGTGTTGGGTTTTGTCCCTGTTTGCTGCGCACATTTGATTTATTGATGCTGTGGTCAGCCAGGCTCCAGGAATGCTCCCATTTGTGTCTTTATTCGTGATAGACCCCCGTTAACGGTCATTCATTATTCAGGAGGGGAGCGTGGAAAATTCCCATCACCGATTGGTGCTTGCACAACATGCTGTTTTTTACACACGTTGTTTTTCTCTATTTGAAGTGGAATTTTGCCGTTTCTGTATAGAAGTTGTGACTGGAGCTGGTCTTTACTTTGGGCTAATGGTTTGAAACCGTTCCTGTCAAAAGAGCATTTTGAGACAGTGATCCATGCCTTTGGTACAACTCAGCTGGATAACTGCAACTATCTGTACGACCGTGTGTCTCAGTCGTCCATGTCCCGTCTCCAGATGGTGCAAAATGCCGCTGCACGTCTAATAAAAGGAACTCGAAAGAGAGAGCACGGTACACCAGTTTTAGCTTTGCTACATTGGCTACCTGTCCATTTTAGAGTACATTTTAAAATTATTTATTTTGTTTTAATACCCCCCCCCGTTCCTTTCTGAGCTGCTGTGTGTGCACTCACCCTGTCGGTCACTCTCGGTCAGCTGATCAGCTGGTTCTCTGTGCTGAAGACACAGTGCAAGCTCAGAGGTGATAGGGCATTTTCTGTTGCGGGTCCAAGGCTGTGGGTTAGGGTTAGGGTTTGGAACGCTTTGCCTCTGCAGGTTAGGCAGGCACCTATATATATATATATTATTATGTGTGTGTGTGTGTGTGTGGTGTGTGTGTGTGTGTGTGTGTGTGTGTGTGTGGTGTGTGTGTGTTTTGGATTATGTGATCATGTTTTTTTAATGTAAAGCACGTTGGTAAGTCTGCTGTTTTAAAAGTGCTTTTATAAAGTCAAGTCAACTTTATTTATAAAAGCAGACTTACCAAAGTGCTTTTATAAAACAAGTTGACTTGACTTGACAAATGGTAATCAAAATAAATGACGTTCATTATGTTAAATCCAGAGCCATATTTTTGCACTGTTTTGTTTGCTGTCTCACTCTGTTCTAGCTCCACCCCCCCCCCCCATTCATCTTGCTGACTGCTGATTGCTGCAGCAGCTGAAGCAGTTTGCTGCTCCTCAAAAGGAGAGTGTGAGACCGATTCTCTCTCTTCTTTCTCCTGAGAGCTGTGTGTGTCTCGCTCCGCATTTGTGCGCTTGCGTTTGTGAAAGTAGTGGTGGCTTTCAGAGTGGACCTTCCGGGGTGTGGAAGGTTGTACGTTCTTTTTCTTTGACGCACCTTTAACCATTATCGTTTGCTTTGGGAACAGTAGGGAAAGTGGCCGGCCTTTTATTTTATTGTTGACTGTTTTCTCCTGTTTTCATTGGTTAGTCAGGGAGACAGTGTATCGTTTTGTCGTTTATTTCTTTTCTTTGAGGTGACTTTAGTTAGCAAATCAATTAGCGTAGTAAGAAGGGGATTTTTGCTTGTTATTTTATTGCCTGCCCTTCCCGAGGTATTGGTTCCGGTTTTGTTTTCAAACCTTCCACCTGTGTTCAAATAAATTGTCATGTTTGTTACCATCTAGTTGTGTGTGCTGTGTTGAGCTGGTTTCCTTGGTTGTGAGTAAAATTATTATTTCTATGTTAATCCCCTCCTACCCCTAGACTACGAGGGGACGTAACAATTATGTTCTGCTCTTTACTTTCATTTCCAAAGGTGGGCTGGCGAAGCAAATAGCATTGTAGTTGAAAGTGAATGGACTCATCTGGCTTGGATGGATCAGTTTAGTTTGTGTTGCAGAAGTCACTCTTAAGTTGTTCCAAAAAATTGCTTCAGCATTTTCTGGCTTTAGAGTGTAAATGCTCTACAACATTCAACATTGAATTTAATAGCAACAACATAAAACAACCGTTAAAACCATTCTCTATCTTTTTTAAAGTGTTTATACTATACACATACACACGTATGTTTTATCTATGTGAGATCTATATACTGTATATGTGGAGCACATCAATGTAAGACGATGGCACTTCATTTACATTGGAGAAAATGACTCCTAAATGGTGATATTATTGGCATAATAGTTGACCAAAAGTCCTTGGTCTCTCTCTATATTTTTCTTTTTCTCTTTCTTCTCTTTCTCACTTTCTTTTACTCTTTCTCATTCTTGCGCCTTTTTTTCGCTTATTTCTCTCTTGCTTTTTTTTTTTTT
>CM051497.1:16989658-17107509 GCA_028031935.1 Paedocypris micromegethes | reverse complement strand
TTTTTTTCCTTTGTCACTTGCTTACTTTCTCACACACTGTTTCTATTTAAGAAAAAAATATTCAAAAGTCAAATGCTTATGAATGTTATTTACAGTATATAGCTAAAATAAAATTCATTGAAAGTATTACATTATAAATTGTAATGCAATTACAATGATATAAATTAATTTTGTTGTGATAATTAACACAAATGTCGTACGTTCCAATGATGAGCAGAGCATTTAGATTTTAGATACAATTTGCTGCTAATCGTGTCATACATACTGACATTTTCAGTATTTGTTTTCAAAGAAGTTAATATTGTGTGTAATCTGTTTCTCAACAACGAATTGTAAAACTGAAAAAAAAAAAAGATATTTCTTGTTTATTTGTATTGCGGAGGTAAATTACGGGGTTTCAGTCCTACCTTTTCACTGAAAAGCTAATCAAAGTGCTGAAAAATGAATTGCAGGTTGCGTCGCAGAGTTTTAGGTGACATTGAGTTGTAGGACAAAGTAAAGCAAAACGATGATCTTATCAGCAGAAATGTTTAGTTTTTTGCTCACAACGTCTGAATAAATGCAAGACTTTTCAAATGTGATCTTTTCCTTCATAAAACTGGAAAACAATTTATATTCATAATCTACGTTTTAGTTCATGATACTGATATAGAGGTGGGCAATTCATCAGTGTTAAAGTGAAAATCACCTTAATTGTTCAACATCAGAAGTACCACATTGAAATGCAGCATCAAAGCTAGCAGGTTATTGTGTGGCACTTTTTTCTGCGCTTTCCTAGACAGGCATTGTAATCAAAGGCAGAAACACCTTCTGTCATGTCACTTGCTGCAGCCAAAGATGGAAATGACTAGAAACGCACTTCCATCATTTTTCTTAAGAAAGTGCTTGAAGAGTTGAAAGCAATGACAAATTTATCACTGAGATATTTTGTTATTAGCGGCTGGTTCTACTATAGTGAATACATGCCATATTATGTAGCACGTTCTCACTGTAGAGAGTGAACTCAAAACTTGTTAAGAGAAGCTAAATTCTCTGTGATTTTGTATCTTATTTCATTTCCAATTATGTTGTACTAGTGTTCTAAAAAGTAGGCAAATGACAGCAAAAATTTTCTGAAAACCATTTTTAACATCTGTGCTACATTTTTCATTGAAACAATACAATTATCACAGTAGCACAATAGACTAAGTCCAATCTCAGAATCTTTGGGCAAGACACTGACCCCCACATGCCCCCCGGGCGCCACGGCTTAGGCTGCCCACTGCTCCAAGTTTGTGTGTGTTCACTTCACTGTGTGTATGTGCACTTTCACTTGGATGGGTTAAATGCAGAGCACCAATTCAGTATGGTCTAGTGGCCATATTGCATCACCTCACTTTCCTCTTTCTTTTCTGTATTGTGATATAATACCATTATTAAAATTCAGCACCTACAGGATTTGTTTTGACTTTTTTGTCCAAAAAAAAAAGGCAAATTTTGTGGTGGTAGTTTCAATCTAGTAGTCATTTTGCGCATTTATAATATGTTGAATAGCCTATAGCTCAACTTGTTCATGCAAAAAATAAGGATCATAAACCAGACATTTTGTTTTATATTTTTCTGTGATTTGTGGTTAAAATCAAAAAGTTTAGCAAGATCGCAAAGAAAATGCATTTTTTTTATTGATTCACTGCGATAAATTCAGCATATGCAGAATCACAAAAGTAAATCAAACACTGGCCTGTATGATTGTATATAAGCCTCAACATTTGGAGAGACACTATTCTCAGAGAAACCTCAGCAAACAAAAAGCCAGAGTGAAACCCGTGAGAACAGCAGGCCAGATGTTTCTTTAAGCTGCGGATAACTCCACAGAAAATCGAATTTAAGTACAAGATATCTGGCTTTAAAAGGCTTCACGTCTCCAATGCCGTAACTGGCGACCGGATTGTCTATAATTTAATTTACAGTGAGTTTGCATCTTTAAGTACCCGTGATGCTGCCGTGAGCCGCCAAAAGGTGTGAAATCTTTGCACCAAAGGCATGGATAAAGACAAAAATGTGTTGTGTGCATGATAAAGAGAGAGGACGTGAGTATGACTAAAATATTCTACACCGCTTCCAGTCAATGCAAATGGGTTTAAAGGCGTTTCATGGCCAGGCCGTGAATGCTAAAACAGCAGAGGAAATGACAGAGTGATCGGCTCCAAACACATTGTACAGGGATTTTAATCTTTACTTGGTCTTTTATTGGTCAGTAAAGGATGTAGCTTCTGACAAAAGGCTTGAAGCTTTTCCAGGTTTATTGTGTTTTGGTTGAACTATCACATAACAGAATAGATGTTGTAACAAGTTTGCAACAGCTTTGGCGATTCTGTAAAAATGATCTAAAACATTAGATTAAAAGACACACATTCCTTTTTTTATTATTATTGTTGTTGTTGTTACTACTACTACTACTACTACTAATAATAATAATAATAATAATAATACTACACCATTATATTCATAACGCCCTTTCCATTACAGAATCTCAAAGAGTGACAGAGTTAAGTATCATAATTGTATGCTTTGCTAAAGAATGTCTTTGGATTGGCTTTAAACAAGTCAAAGTCCTGAGCCACTCATAGGTGGAGTGGCAGGCGATTCCAAAGCTTCAGTGCTGAAAGCTCAGTACTCCATAGTATTAAGTCTGGTTGCCGGTGCTGATAATAGAAGGCAGTTAGACAACCTAAGAGTCCGGTTGGGAACATGTAGGTTGATCAGCTCTTCTTGATATGAAGGGGCCTGTCCTGTAGTTTAGTGTTAAGTTTAAATATATTGCGAAAATGGTAATACAATGATTTGCACAGTTGTTTTATGTGCTCAGCAAAAGTTTGTTGGGGGTCAAACCGAACGCCCAGGTTAGTGACAGAGGAGGAGAGAGGGATTTCCTGAGCATCAAAGATAAACATTAACAAAGGGACGTCTCAGTCTCTCAAAACCAGAGTCTCAGAGGAAACCCATACAAACCCGGGAACATGCTCCACACAGAAGTGTACCAACTGGAATCTCAAATAAGTCCATGTTGTGAGAAGAGCAATCACCATCCCAACATCAGAGACTCCAACATAGCAGATTTACAAGTAGAATTCAACATTCCCTCTTGCACATCTTTATTTGTTATGCGTCTAGTAAAATCGACACCGGTGTGTGAAGGAGTGTTCTCCGAGTGTGGCACGAAGAGGGGTGCCATCAGCTCTTTGTGACAAGCCCACTGTAGCGAGACCATCTTCCGAGTCGTGTCACCACAGCTGAGACAAAGGAACCTTCTCAAAACGCTCCTGTCAGCTTTCTGAACGTCAAAGATTCAGATTCCCAAGCAAGCTGTTCTTGAATACACGCGGGCAATGGTCGTCCTCATCATCACTTTAGATGGCTGACAGAAGCCGCTCACGTGATTGAAGATGCTCTATAGACTTTCATTTTCAGTCGACCCACATCTATTCACCGCTCTGCGGAATGATTAACAGAAGGCTTGACTCTTCTCAGAGCTTCTTTTGCTGCCTGTCAAAGTGTGAGGATTCGTGGCTTAAATGTTTACACGATGGCATTCCCTCGCTACTTCGCGGTTCGACTATCGCGGATTCACTGTATCGCGGATTTTTTTTCTTTATTACATATATTCGTGGATTCATTTTTTCTCGACCGTATCTCGGCGGAGGATGCTCGCAGTGCCTCGTGACGGACCGCCGCCGGAAGCATCTCACCGCGGAGAAGCGAATCGCTATGTCGGCCGTCTCCCCGCGACCACTACCGGGCCGCCAGCTGTGGAAAACGCTGCCCGTGTATGCGTGCGCGCTCCGCCCGATCCTCCCGTTCACACTCTTTGAAAATTAATATCTCCGCGGGGACGACGCGTGTGGCAGGGAAATGTTTGTTAACATTACTTTTATAAAGAATTCTACTTGAAAAAAGTGTTTTAAAAGTCTGAATAAGTGTTAAATAAATCTCCACTTCGCGGAAATTCACCTATTGCGGTCAGCTTTGGACCGTATCTACCGCGATAAACGAGGGATTACTGTATCATTGAAAGTTTTGCTGATTAGAAAAAGTCTATACACCAGTACCTGAAATGTTTGTGTATTTTTTTGCAAACCGGCATGAGTTGATTTGGTAAGAGATTTGATGCCCAAAACATGGTTCGCAGGCCATATCCTGCCTGGGAAAGTAATTTGCTTCCAGTTCCAATGTTTCACTCTTTTATTTCTATGTTCACCTATTTAGTGAATTATGTCTCTTTCAAATAAGTTATGACTGAAATAAAAAGGATATTTTTTTTTGTCTGTTCTCATGTCTGGGTAACTAGATTCATTGGAAACGCCACGTGAAATTCACAACAAAGTAAAATTTTGCCACCAAATTTAAAAAGGGAACAGTAGATTAAAAGTAATTGTTTCACGTATACATGCGTACTGTACATAGCTACACTGTGTCCCATATTCTCATTGCTTTAAAAGTATTTTAAATAGTGTTTCAGAGCAAGTCATAGTTGGATTTAGCAGGATTCAGTTGAGCAGTGATAAGCAGTTTTCTGGAGTCCCAAGTTTTTGCCCAATTGATTCTTTTCTGGAGCGGTTGAGGAACCAAGCTGTCTACTTTCTTGCTTAAGTGCCTTATTACATCGATTTAGTGCTGTAAACATCCTAATTGCTGTTTGTTGTGTTTCATACGGTGAACTTAAGCCCAATTGACCTGCTGTACTCTTCATTAGTGCAACTCGCAATGTGGCTAACGACATACTAACACGTCACCGCTTTGCACATCGCTCATACGCTCAATGCTTTAACAATGCGCAAAGTTCCCTAAGCATCTTCAAGGTCAGATATGATATAAAAGCAAAAGCTTTCTGCAATGCAACACGATTGGCGCATGCTTATCTTCCTTTGACGGGGGAAGTTGCACATGTCACATGATTTACTGTGCAACACTATTGCGATGTCTGAATTGTTCGAGTCAATGCGGCTTTTGGCTAAACACAGAGGAAGTTGGTGCTCCTGCTCATTAGGGAGTTGGGATTGTACGACTGCTGGTTCAGGGAGTGTTCGCATAAAGGCCCCGGAGGAGTCCATTCAGCTTTTTTTGTGAATAATTACCTCAGATGGCTAACGAAAATCAATGGCATGTCTGTCGCATCAGCTTGGAATGAAGTGTTTTGTAATGAAGGTTCACATAAGTGTTCAAGGCCTTGAGAGACGCCTGACATCTGACCGCCGATTGCAGTAATGCAGCGGAGCCGGTCCGAGATGATTTCCTGGTTAATTAGGCAGCGCACAAAGTGCCAGTTGTGTTGGGTAGATGTCAGGGCGCTGAAGCTTAAGCTGCTGCAGTTTCTTGGAATTTAGAGTCTCTGTTCTTCGATAAATAGATTTTGCCGTTGGACAACTTTTTAAAAAGTTTTGTATCAATACAGAGTACGGTATCTAAAAGTTTGAATAATTAATTCAACATAATTTAATATATTGATTTAAACTAATTTAATTTGTACAATTTGTTAGTGCAAGCCACTACATTTTTTAACTACTTATTCGCAGAATAATTGCAAATAAAAGCTTGTATTTGTGACATACAATGTAAACAAATAGTATACTTAAAATATTATAATAATGATTCTATAAGCTCAACAATTATAAACACACATTTATTTTACATTTTGTTGTTCATTAGAATGTTTGTTTAATTGGTAACAATGTTTTTCTATTTATGCACTGTCTACCTATCCGTCTATCTGCCTGTCTGTCCGTCTATCCAGCCTTTCCTTATTTATCCATCCATCGATCCATCCATTCTTTCTTCTTTCCTTCCTCCAGCCTTATAATTCTATGAAGTAAAAGTGATGTATAGACATTAAACGATGAAAAGAAACAATAACATTTGAATAATCATGCTCTTAATTTGGGAAGAATTGTTTTGTGTTTTGAATGAGAAGTATCTAAGAGCTTTAGTAGTGTCAGTAACCAGAGATGAAGGAAGGCTTGAACCACATCGCCTGACCCTGTGGTGACGAAGGATGCCAGTCTGGTGACCTGACAGCCACTGTGCTGCTAAATCAAACCTGACAGCTTGTAATGAAGACAGAAAGCATTATTCATAGTTCCAATTTCACAGTCAGAAACAGTCAGTGACCAGGGCAGAACTGCTTGTAAGTGGGAGATCACTCCGTTGGAAAAGCAAAGGTCAAACTGTGCAATTAATTTCCACGTTTTTCTCCACAGAGGAACTTAAAACTAAAGGCCTGTGATCTTAAGGACTTAATCGAAACACGTGGTTAACACAGCACTTTTAGTGACCTACATTATACAGCTATATATATTTTTTTTTTGTAATCATCATGCACAAACACAGATACCAATTCTCTCAGCACATCAAACTATTTTGATTGGTCGTCTACACCAGTCCAATCTGACTGTGGAGGAGACCAATTAATTTTACATATTGTTTGGTCAAATCAGAACTTCTTCACATATCAGGACGATTTCAGAAACGCTCTATAATCACTTTTCTTTGTTCTGATTGCACCACGTTCATTGTGAATATCTCTATATTTTTGCAATCAAGCTCAATTTTTCACTTCCTGAAACCCTTTCATTGCATTTTCCTGTCTTTTGTTTTTGTTGTAGCATATCAGTGGTGCATATGGCTTGTTTGCATGTGATATACAGTGATCTATTTATGATGCAATAATGGTAACTTTTTTTATTCTGTAATCTGTGAGTTATTTCTTGTCTTGTTTGATTCCTGCTAAATTGCTGTAAGCAAAGGGTTCGCGTTTCCGCAAACATCCCAAGGCCTGTAGAGATTCTATTTCCTGTTTGTTTGGAGATGGTTTTGCTGACAGACATTTCTAACTTGCAAGGTGAACGTGCAGGTTGAGACTAAATATGAATTTTTTACTGCATAATAAAAGCAAGCAATGTGTTTTTAACAACGTCAGCTGTTTCTCAAAGTAAGCATTTTTGTAGCATCAATGTACAGCACACAATTTCACCCTCATAAGACATTTAAATAGTTACTCACTATGTCTCTCACTCGCTCTCGCTCTCTACCTTTTTTTTCCCATTTCTCCCCTTCTATATGTATATACACACACAAACACAAGTCGGTACGTGTATATTTGAGTTGAACGCAGAGCTGAAAAGTCACTCCAAATTTAACACTACTCAGAGTTGAACACTACAACACAACACAGAGTGGAACACTACAACACTACACAGAGTTGTACACAACACAGAGTTGAACACTACAACACTACACAGAGTGGAACACTTCAACACTAAAGGCCCTGGCCGGCCTCAAACTCACACCTCGAGTGTCAAACAGAAACGTCTGCCACCGTGCCGCCCATTTTTCAAAATTATTATTAATTATTTCAATATTATTATGAGTTCATTGCAACCACAGTACACAGTTGAACACTACTCAAGAGTTGCACACTACAACACTACACAGAGTGGAACACTACAGAGTGGAACACTGAACACTGCTCAGAGTAGCACACTACAACACTACACAGAGTGGAACATGCCCTTTAAAGCAACATTTTTCTTTGATTCTCCTGTGAGCAATCAAGTACTACACTTTATTCACTGACTTTGTTCATTAAAAATACATGCAAATTTCTTTTTCAAAATGAACATGACAATCAGCATTTCAATATTCAAAGAACATTTAAAGAACAAGAATGAATGTCCAGTTCTATTGAACAGTCGTTTAACCCAGCAACTGAGCTTTTCCACGTTGCATTAAAGCTTGTTGTTGATGGGTACATTTTTGACCCGATAAAGTTCATCATGGTTTTTATTCTTTCATCATTTTCTCAAACAGCAGCGAAAAAAATAAATTGCACTGCTCTTCTGAAGCAATGTGTCCTCGTGTTCTTAATGACAAATGTGTACCTTTAAACTAATTCCGGTTTAAACAATTCACCTCAAATAATGATTTGTTAATTGTGTATTGGCTGAGCATGCACACAGTATAACTGTACATACTCCAGATCAATCATATTCGTTCCTGCAAGAGCCGGAAACAGTTTTTCTGATGAAACTGAGTGCGGTGGATGCATTAAGCAGAGACGTTACAGCACTACATAAATAACATGCGCTTGTTTTTCTTCTTTCTTGCTTTCTTTGGTCCTTTACATAACCAACAATGTGAAAATTCTATTTGCAAGTCTTTCTATACGTTGGCATTAGCACACGGAAGACAAATGATTCTGTTAGCGTAAGCTAATTCTGCAGGCGGGTAAACAAACACATCTACTGTGTTGAAGATGCGCTGCTTCATATAGACCGAATGTCGGATCATGAATCAGCAGAGCGTTTTCATTGGTGATAAACACGTCATGTGTGAGTATGGTTGGTTTATCGTAGATTTTGCGCGACCTTAAAGGTCATAACTTCCTTGCTGCCAGAACTGAAACCCAGGGCATCAGCTTCATTCATTTCACTTGGTAAAAAAAATTCCCACCAAAACAAAGTTGCTGTTCTGAAGACAGAAATGCTGTTGTTGCAGGAATTTGTGATGATGTATTTATTGTGATTTGGACTTGGCATTGACTCAACGGCGCTGAGGTTTATTTTAGATAGTCGTTTCCCTCCATGAGTTAAAAAACAGATATTTTCACAATACTTTCTGAAATGACACTTAAGCAACCTTCCCATGAAACACATTGTTGTGGAGCTGAATCAAAGTGTCTGAATAATTACTCATCTCTGTCATTCTGTCACAGAGTTACTTACTCTTTAAATGTGTCTATATATGTATCTTTACAGTTTTTTGTTATTCCAGCTTTCTCTTTCTTTCTTTCTTTCTTTCTTTCTTTCTCTTTTTCTATCTTTGTCTTTCATACATATCTCTCTTTCAATCCCCATATATATTGTCTCTCTCCACCTATCTCGCTATCAATCCCTCGGTTTCTTTGTTCTTTCTTTTTTTTTTGCTCTCTCACAACTTCTCCTTCCATATATCTGATTCTTTGATTTTTAAAGCTCAGTCTATTTCTCTCCTTTGGTCTTTTTCTCTCATTCTCTCTTTCACTACCTCTCTGACTATCTATCTCTTTTACCATCTGTCCATGGACGTTTTTTCTTTCATACTCTCCACTTAGTTATATATATATATATTTTTTTTTTCCTTTCTAATCCTGAAAAGAAACAAAGTGTATAAAAATGTAACTGTTGATTAGAAATGAACTTGGAAACATTTAAGTTCTGAGCATTTGTAAGGCACTTTTCACAGTTTTAACTGTCTCAAAGCGCACGTGTGAATATCTAAGATAATTGTTGCTTTTTATTCATTTGATCGTCCGGTTGTTGGTGTTACGTAAATGGCTGTGATTATTACTAAGACTATGACAAGACAAAGACCAGTGAGCAAGCACATATGCAACAGTGGCCAGGTAAAAAACCTCTCTAACGAGGAAAAAACCCTGGGCAGAACCCGGCTCACTGGTGCCAGTCTCCTCTGGCATTCTAACACTACAAAATCAATGCTTTGGCCGTTCCGCGCCATTTTAATGATGGTTCCGGAAGTTGTTTCCCTCCTCGGTGTTTTTTACAGGTTTTAGAAATAGAGCTGTTCTTAAGAAGTTGAAAAATGTTTTATGAAAAGTCTTTCAACTTTCATTTCTATACATTCAGTGTAATCTCATTGCGATGCAAATCCCCCCTAAATATTTAACCAGGCTTGCAGTCAGCAAAATAAAATATGGAAATCAATGATAATAAAATATTCAAATGTTTTATTTATTAACCACATATTAATGAAAAGCAAACTTGCATTACTGTATACGTTCCATATGTACTTAACGTCATAATTAAGCCAACATTGCATGAAGTAGTCGTTTTTTTGGCTGCTAGTTTTTTTACATTGAAGTGATACATGTGAAGTGAAGCTCATGTTATATCTGTGAATGAGTTTATTTATGTTGAATTCCATATTATTACAAATATGTTCGTATATTTAAAATGATGTTCATTTTGATTCAAAATCACTGTGAAAACTAAAGTTTTCTTACACATTTAATCACTTTTTTAACAGTTCTGTGTTTATATAGAAATCAATTAATTGCATAGATTTGGAGCATAGACTTGTCTTTCTCTTCCGCTCTGCTTGTTTTTTTTTGCTACCTTTATTTCCCTTTATTTTTCTTTCACTACTTTTCACTCCCTCTCCCATATACAGTATCTCCATATATCTCTTTTTATTATTACCTCTCTCTTCCTGTATTTTTTTCTCTTTCTCTAGATTTCTCTCTCTCTCTCTCTCTCTCTCCCTCTCTCTGTCTTTTCTTCCTTTCACTGGACAGTAAGAGTGCAAGAACAATTCTGAAACTGTCTAGTGTTCTAGACAATCCTTGTCTCGAATATTTGAACACACACACACACACACGGCTACATATTTAATTATTCGCTCTGAATCAACTTGGGTTTACCAGCGGTGTTTTGCTTCATGTTCAGCTTCGTGACAGCGAAAGCAAGATTTTTGAAGAGTTGGTCCTCTATTCTTGTCCATTTCAAAACAATTCAATGGAGCGTCACGGCAACAAAGCTTTTCCTTTAAGCATGATAGTACATCTCTCACACAAGTGGCTCTTGCCCTTTAAAGACGACCTCCTCCTCCTCTTCCTCTCCAGAAGTCTGACTGTGCTGTTCAATATTTCTTCGTAGAAAGGTCTCTCAAGATGAGCAAAATCAATAACCTCTTTCACACCACATTCATCCCCTGCTTTGCATTTGCTTCATCAGCAGCAGTGAAACGAATCGTCGGCCCTCGCGACCTCATATCCACATCAGCGTTTGCACGTGTGTTTGTAAATTAGCAATGCTTCAAATGGTATTTCTTCTTTTTTTGGAGCTTTTCACTTGAACCAAATGGCCCCTGAAGCCTCGAGTTCTTCAGATCACACAGTCGGTCTGAAGGGCTCCACAGGGGCCGTTTATTCATTCCCCGTCGATGTGTTCCATCACTGTTCCTGCTGTCACCTGCTCTTTTCCATTATCCTCTTCTCCTTCAGCTCCTGTTTGCACCATTGTCCTGACGTCTCGGCTGCATTGGAGATTCACACCTGCGTTTGCACAGGCTTTTGTTTTAAGCCTCTCATGTATTACAAATATACATCAAAACGTCTCCTGGTTTCTCTGGGAATCTAGTTCCTGACGTCTGGGAAACCGGAACACTTAAAAAAAAACACATGGTTGACTGCAAAAAAAACACGCTGAAAAATGTGTAAATATGGAAAGCCAGTGTTGGAAAAGTGTTTAAAGCCAGTTAAATTACAAACTTCAGACAGACAGATCAACCTCAATCAATTGACAGACAGATGAATAGATGGACAGACTGACCAACTGACATAAAAGCCAACTGTAAGTCTGTTTGTATGGGTGGGTGCAAATGCAGACAGTCGTACAGACCAAAATAAATAGGCAGAAAAACAGGCAAGCAGCCAAAAACAAATTATAGATATATAGATCTAATCCATAGATACAAAGACAGAAAGAAAGATACATAGATAGTAAGAACTGCTAAGACAGACAGAAAAAATAGACATGCAGACAGACAGAAAAAGTAAAACGATAGATAGAGACAGTAGGAAAAAAAAGACCGGATTGAGCAGCGGTGTGTTGTATATAAACATGCCGGAAGTGTGAGTGTGTGTTGGCTAATGCGGGGTCTTCACCCCTGAGGTTCTCCTGACGCCAGATCCCTCATTATAATTGCTTTGTTGTAGCTGTGAAATCCTGCAAGAAACAGCATCACCTTTCCAGACTCATTCTAATGCACCGTTCCTCCATGCGGAACGGTTCCTGTCTCTTCATCTCTGATTTTCTCCTTTTGTCTTATGAAACTGACCATTTTGAAAAAAATTGTGGGTCTGTTCCTCTAAGGAACATGCAAGAGAATCTGTTTCTTTGGCTGAATTTGTCTTCCATGCTGTGTGGCTTCTCCCCAAACCTTTCACATGGCAGTTTAATGGAAAGTGTCACCCGCGGTTTCCGCCTCCTCGAGACGGGAAAATAAACTGGTGCACGCAACGGAGCTTGACTGGAAGTGTCATCATCACGCGATTGGGGAGCAGCCATATTCTTGATAAATCTGCCGAATCATCTGATAACAAAGAGCCCAATTATACGCTGATGGTAAATATGGCTGAGTATCGTCTCATTTGTCTTGCCGATTTGTCCGGTGTAATAGATGAGTGTTTACACACTGATATTCAACATTAATTTCCTTGGCTGGTTTCGCAGTGAAATCTGTTTTTTCCTGCATAATGTGCTTGACTTGAACTCCAGTCATTGAGCGATAGATGCGCCTTGTTGCAGGTTAAAAGAGATAAATCAAAACTGCCCCGAGATACGGATAAATGAAGGAATGATGCTTCCTGAACGTGTGTAATATTCATTAAATAACGTTCATTTATTATAAACAGATTAAGAGTTTAGAAGTATTCATTTCTGATCTGAAATCATCACAGTTGTTCGACAAAATGGTGTATTATCTATAAATAAAAGCAAATCTTTATGTGTATAAGTACTACACAGACACATATACTGGATAATATTATTTTATAAATAGATGGATGGACACAAATATAGATGGATGAATGAATAGATAAATGAATCAATCAATCAATCAAATAATGAATTAATTAATGCATGAATAATAAGACAAATATATAGACAAATATGCCAACATAAAAATGGAAAGATGAATAGATAGACAGATGGATGGATGGATAGATTGGTAGACGGGCAGGCAAATAGAGTTAAATGGACAGACAAACAGAGCGACAAAGAGGTTTTGAGATTTGTCAGACAGACAAACAGGCTAATAGAGAGTTAGACAGACAGAGAGAGAGAGAGAGAGAGAGAGAGAGAGAGAGAGAGAGAGAGAGAGAGAGAGAGAGAGAGAGAGAGAGATTGACAGTTAGACCGAGACTGATAAACCAAGACAGATAAATCGATATACTAAAGACAGACAGAAAAGCAAATAGAGAGTTAGACAGACAGACTGATGTAGCTATAGACCGACGGACTGATGTTTTTTCCAGCATCGGTCTGTAAGTGTTCCAGTTCCACACACAGGTCACAACACGTCTCACTCTTCACTCTCGGGTCGTTCGGGGGAATGGGCACGTTCAGCATGTTTCATCTCTCCCGTGAGCACTTGCAACTGATTGATACCTGCTCTGCTGTAGTAGAAGGTTTGTGGAGGGTCAGCGCGCTATTATGTGCAATCCTACCCGAGTGAGACCTGAGTCTCTCCGCTGAGAAACACTGAGATTATCCGTCACTTCATTTCCTCTCATTTCATTTAAGAGTGTTTATCCTCAGAATCACACTACTTCTGTTATAGGATGTCAACGAAATTCAAGAGATTTATGTCCCTTTGTTCACACAAAAAATGTAGCAGCGATGTGTTTGTGTGTGGAAGTGTAAGATTTCATTGTACATTATATAGTAAATATAATATTATACACACACACACACACACACACACACACACACACACACACACACACACAAATATGTAAAGTAACAATGCGAAAAGAATACCAACTAGTGATGTGTTGTTCGCGAACAAGTCGGCTCTAAGAGCCAATGCTTTGCAACGAACGACAAGAGCCGATGCCCGAAGGAGAAGAGTTGATGCTTCAGTCGTTAGATCTTGATAAGTTCTGCTGAGAATTTGTGCGCAGAAGAGCAAGACTATTTTTATGGGCGCACGATTCGTCCAATAATCTCAGAGAACAGACTAGACACATATTTAGAGATTAATTTCGCTAAAGAACCTTTTTGTTCTATTATTTTTCTACCTTTCGCGCTACGCGCATGCGCATTGAACAATCAATAGCAAAAGTCTTATATATTTGGTCAGAGTGTAAATACTCGTGTAATGACAAATGGGCATAGTTTATGATAAAATTATGGAATGATAGAACAAAGAATGATAGAACTTCAGTCTGATAACACATATTGCAAAAGAAAATAAAGGACAAAATAGAAAAAAAGGAACAATAAAAAAAATTAATTTATTCAGAATTGCAGTGCACGAGAATAGAATAATAGTTACACTAACAAAATGTGTCTGGATAAGCGGATAAGCCAACCATTTCTAACTCCAGTAGGACTTATTTGTGTGCGGGCCAAAAAAACACCTGTTCAGACACAAATTAATTCCATAAAAATGATGAAAACTATTCAAACATTTTTGGAGATAAAGATAACTGTAAGATAACATGAAATATCACATCACATAATGTGATCACATAATTTAATAAAGAATTTTTTTTTTTTATATAAACATTTGAAAACTTGGAAAAAGTTTTGGGTCTAAATGTAACGGGTGATAATAACGCGACACATACATGGAGAAGAGCGTTTCCAGCTTAGTTCTTACTTGCATCCAGTCAGTTCTGAGTTGACACTGTTGAATGAGCTTTTCTGTGTGTTAACTCTGAGTCGCTGTCGCTGAGTATTCTCATCGCGGCTGGACTGTGATTCACGTGCACGACAATCTGGCATCCCGCTTACGCTCCGTGACATTTCAAAACTCCACATCCACTGACATGAAAGAAAACCATCACAGTTGGTTTGCGCCAAATGCCCTCGTGCAGGGAGGGATCAGTTTCTCGCGGCAGAACACCCGTGTTTCAATCGGTCGTCGTGCTGTTTTCTATACTTCTGTATTTATTATTTATTAACTACCACTGTTATTAACGGCCATAATAAAATTTGTCGTGACAAACAAATTTAATTAATCGCACGAGTAAACGCGTTAACTTTGACAGCCCTAATATATAAATATAAGTGTGTATGTATATTTAAAATATAAATGTGAATGTTTATCTGATTGTGTGTTTATTATGTACAATAGACTGTAGAGAAAGAATATGTGTGTTTACCTGTGGAAAAACTTTAAAAGCAGCATGTTTATAAAGTATAAGTGTGTGCCTCTTTGTGTGTTAGAGTATATGTAGAATAACATATTGTGTGAGATCATGTAGAAAATGTGTGTATTACGCGAAGAATAAATTATACAAACACACACACACACACACACACACACACACACACACACACACACTGTATAGTGAATGTGGGTATGTTTGCTTTTGTGTGATGGTGGATTATACAAAGTGTATGCAAAGAATAATGATGTGTATTATTACTCATTGTGTATTACGGTATATAGAATATATAAAGGATACATGTGTGTGTGTTTATTAGTGTGTGATTGTGTTATAATTAATATATATGAATACATTTTTGTGTATTACATAATAAAAAATATAGATGAAAATAAATGTCTAAAACGAGGGTTGGTGAATGCAAATAGGACTAGAAGACAAAATAACATAAAATACTAAAGTATGTATTTGAATATACGAATATAGGATCAAAATACTGAAGTACATCTATAAACTGTCCAAATAAACAACTAGTGTTTATACTTCAGAATCTCACACTGCGGAAGCCCTCCTACGTGTCTTGTCCGGTGTAACTCACAACAGCACTTTCATCCTTTAGTCAGGAGAAGTGCAGAACACTGCCAGGGTGAGAGTAAGAAACGGCGTGGCCGTCTAACCCCGGCCTGCACCGGCAAATGAGCTTCTGAAATATTTAACTGCTGTGAACCTGAAAGGTCCCTCTTCCTTGAAAGAGTAATGTGAAATGCTCAGCTGTTCCCCGATGGGTCGGCACAGACCTTGATGCTTTATTTCCACAATGACCTTGGTGGGCGAATGTAAAATAACAATGTGATTGAAGAAAGTGTGGATGCTGAAAACATGCTGACGTGGAGTGTTCCACGCACACCGCGATCAATCTCCGTCACACCGCGGCTGGAGGCTTTCAAGTGTTGGACTGGGTGTTCGTTTTCGAAGTGCTCAGTTGAGCTTGTGTAAAATTGATGATGAAGTTGTTGCTCTCCTGGTGGATCCGGGTGATTGTTTATGGTGGGCTTGTGAACATTTGTGAATTTGCTAAAAAGATTCAGTTCTGATTTCCTGTCCATTGTTTCTACAGCGTTGCTCAGTGGACTTATTCTGAGTTGCAATCATTGATAAATTTTATTCTGGGGGGAAAAAGCCTTTTAAAAAAAACTAAGCTTTAACTTAAAAAAAGAATTGCCCTGGTGAGCTGAAACGGGGATCGGCAAAGGGCCAACCTTGGCCTCTAGACCCTAGTCTCTGCACATGTATGAAAGCATTATCCCGAAAATGGTTATGTCATTTATCTGCAAGCTTTATATGACCATAATATATGCAAATTTCATAAATTATAGATTAGATTGTTTGCTGTATAGTGTCTGCAACACCTGCAGGCAGCAGTGGTGGTGTTTGAGCTTTTTATGATGTAAATGATTAAACTATTTTGAAAATTTTTTATAAATAAATATTAAAAAAATGTTTTTTTTTTTTAATTATTGTAAAGACGTGATTAGCAGGTTGAAAAAACATGGCGCAAACAGTATTTTGTGCTCTAATAAGAGTACAGTTTTCAGTTTTTAAATAAATATTGATAGTAGGATAGGATAGTAGTAGGTTCATCTGAAACTGGTTTAATTTTTAGAAGACTTGAGAAGTCTCAGTCACCAGTTTTATTTTGGCTAAAACACACTGTATCAAAAATTGAGCAGAATGATCACAAGTTTGTTTTTACCTGAAATTTCACTACCTGTAAGATAGACCACTCCACAGAAAGTAGCTAACAACGGAAGAATATGTAAGGTGATTGTCAACAATCATTACAAGGATAATAATAATAATGATGGAACTCTTGTCAAAACTTACACGCTCAGAACAGTTTCTTTTCAGACTCACTGCAGAGCTCAGCCCTAGTTTGTAGTTGCTTTTTAGGGCACAGGGTGTCGATTGTTCCATGTCAGAATAATCAACTTCTTGTGCGGAGAGTAGCCCTGTCGTCGATTCCCTCTCTGGCCGCCCTCGTGACTTATTACAAAAGATACTGACACCCTTCCTGACGCCCTATATCTATCATAAAGCTCCACCATCATCCATGGCCTATATATAGTCCAGTCAATGTCACTTAAGGACATGCTGCATCTACAGTGTAAGCAGAATGGAAAAGTGCTGGTATTCTCCACACAAGCCTCACTTTTCCCCTGGTTATTAGTGGGATTGTTTAGCTTTAGAAGGCAAGCCTGCACTTTATTGCAATAGGAGAGTACAAATTGTGGTCTTCATTAGCTATTCAATAGAATGTTTATGATGGAAGTGATTTAAATGAGCAATGTTTAGACAAACAATGAATGTAGAATGGATAGAAGTTGATTCTGCATTTATGAACAGTGTTATACAGCTGACTGTGAGAGAAAAAGAGAACACTGCGGACTGAACCAAACAATTGTCTTTATGTATTGCTCGGTAATGCAGACCCCAACAAAAATGAGCACATAGAAAAGTTATCTTTTAGCAAAATGTTAAATAATGGTGTCATAATTGTGGGTTTTGTGGGCCAGATGTGGCCCATGGGCCACCAGTTGCCCATCATTTGCTCGTTTCAAGTTGCTTCACAATTAAAGCAAACGCACAGCCTGATATTGTAAAGTTTGTACCACGCACGTATCTCATTTAATTTTTTTAATCTTAGGATTATTGTCTCATACAATACTAATCATTCAATTTGGAATGGGATTATACTATAGGTAGAGCGATGGTATAAAAGTATGACATGGTATGATAGTGCTGTAGTCTCACAGACTTGGTTCTGAATTTGCATTGTCTCTCCGTGCTTGCGTGGGTTTTCTCTGAGTCTCTTGATTTCAAAAGGTGGAAGAGTGGAAGTATGTGTGAGTGAGAGTGTAAATATGTGTGTCTGTGTCCCGCTTTGTGATTGGTTGGCCGCCAATCCAGAGTGTGTAGTGTACCTTCATCAGGTCTAGAGTTACTGGGATTGGTTTTAGCTCCCCGTGACCTAGAAGCGGAGCATCTCTTTGCTCAAATACAGTACAGTCTGTACACAACATCATGATTATGATTTCCAAGACGTTTCCATGCCATCTTTTAAATGACAGGGTTGTTTTTAAATTTAAATCATGGCCTTTAGTGTAAAAGTCTGTATGCTGTCGCATCTTGTTGCTTGGAGACAAAACTCAAATAGGTTTCTCTGTATAAACGAAGCAAAATAGTGATTTCAGGCTATGCCTTAGAGAATCTTCATTAAAGCATAATGTGGTACCCATGCATAGCTAGACTCAGTCTATTATTGGTTCTGACCATGTATTGTTCAGAAAATGTGTGGCTAATGTGTCTCTTTTACAGTAGATGAGCGCGGCCGACTGTCACGACAGCAGCTGAATCGCTCTGTTTAGAGGAAATGATGGCTGGAATCTGCTCACTGAAGGTTAATGGCGTTGTCTATAGGAGGAAAATAACACCACTGAATCACCAATTCAACCTTCTTCAGGACCGTCTTCATCCTCTGTTGGAGTACAAAACCCTAGGCACTTATCTGCCTTTTTGCTCATACTGTATATCAATTTAGATCTTGAAAATGTTTATGATTCATTTAAATGTGTTAAAATTAAATGTTAAGCTTAATTTAAATATTTGCATATTGCTTACGCTTAATTTACTAAATGGACACATTGAAATTTGTGCAGTAACACTAATTGGTAAATTGCGTTTGACAACGTAATTGTATATAGCAGCTAATAATTACTTTTATTCAAAGATAATTAGAATAACTAGTTATTATTAAATTTGAACCCTAAGCCTAACATTAATTCATATAAAATATTCATATTCATTCATCTAAAATATTTATAAAAAATAAACATCAAATTGTTAACAGAGCTTTATTAAATGCTATTAATTCAGTTAGTAGATTCGTTATGAAACGTAAGTTTATCTACTGCTACTTCAGCTTTATGAAATTAATTATCTGCAAGTTCATTAACAGTGAAGATAACGTGCGCATCCATCATGGCTGAAGCATCGTGCTCTTTTAATTCGTTTATAACCTGCTCATTTAATTTGAAAATAACCAACTGTAACGCTCCATATGGTTTAGTTTCTTGCAATTTTAAAATAGAAAACAGATCGAGAGTGTGTTCCAAGTGATTTCTACAAAATTGCTTTTCTGTAAGACAGTTAAATGATGTTCTATTGCGATTTGCAGTAGTTTGATAAGTGAGATCAAGTATTTAGTAGGAAGTGTTTTTGAGCTTTTAAAAAATTTAGTCGATAATAAATTAATTATCTTACACGATTTAAAAAAAAATATTACAAAAAATATTTAAAAAATAAACAATCTCAAAGTTGTGTGTCATCAGTTGGCCTTTATTCACTTTACGTATCATTATATTGTGCGTTTACTTAGGGAGGCTTTTGTATTACAAAATGGGGGGGGGGGGGTTGTAGGTTGAACATGTAGTGCTGCTTGGTAAATTCCACATTTCGTTTTATAGCATTGCAAGTTGTGAACAGCCAATGAATGAGGACAGTTAGCGCAAAGAGAACCAAAAAGATGTGAAGGCAGTGTGTACAGTATACACTGATGGCCGACCTGGCGAGAAGTGCAGAGACTCTGGTTTGTGCTGTGTACGCTCTTAATGAGCCGTTTATACAGCAACGTATGACTCATCTCAGCTTATCTCTCCTCAGCTACGATACTGTTCGCTCAGTCAGTATCTTGTATGAAGGAATTAAGATTGGATTCGATTTTGATTACGATCTAGAGTAATTATTAATTGGTTGCGATTCTTGGCAAGTCTGAGAAGGTAGTCACTTTTCTGCAAAGGTTTTGCATTAGCGCATTATTACATATTTAGCCGTGCTACGACGTTTGTTCCTTGAGTTTGAGGATGACATTTACTTGTATGCTTTTTCAGGCACTTATTCAAAGTGACTTTCGCTGCATTACAGGAAAACCTCCCCTCGGAATTGAACTTGTGACTTTTGGTGTTGCAAAACAGCGTACATTAAAAAAAAGCCCCCCTACACTGTATAAAAATGCATAAACATCTCCAATAGAAATTAGTTATTTTATATGTAATTTGTTTATAGTCTTTTTAAACTATGACTCTGGAAAAATGATTAAGCTAGCCTTGCTAACATTTATAAATTATTATTTTTTCTACTATTAATATTTGAAACCATAATGAGTTTGACATTTGATCTTTTTGCATTTAAATATTTCATATGTGAAGTAGTTGGAAGTGAGGGGTTTTTAATTTGCAAGTACCGTAATTTATTGTGCAATTGAAGTTCCATCAAAATCTTTTTTAGTTTGAGCTCCAGAAATGTTTGTTTTGCCATTCGTATTAAAAACCAAAGAAAATGAAAGTTCCAGTGCTTAATCTGCAGTGTTGCACGAGCGGCGAAGGCTGTTTTGTCCTTGTGGCGAGATTCATACTGCAGACGCGTGAGTTTATGCCGGAGCGTGATATTGTACTATGAATTTCAAGAAGGCTAAGATGAGTTCAGGAGTCTTTACTGATTTTTTTTTCAATTGTCCTCCAATTGTCTGCTTGTCTGACATGTGGCGATTTCTTTGAGAAAGCCTGATAGCACGTAAAAGGCATCACACAGTTAAAGGCGGCAAATGAAAATGCCATTGCTGTAGCCCATATCTGCCACTCTTCAGTGCACACTTCTGCCAGAATAAGTCTCTAGAGTGTGTGTGTGTGTGTGTGTGTGTGTGTGTTTAAATACATTTAAACTCTAACGTATATATATATATATATATATTTATTTAGACAACATTGCTGCACTGTAATTATGGAAGGTTTCCACTACATATTGAATTTTCTGCTCAAAGGTTCTCACAATAAACCCTTTATACAGACATTACCGGCAAAATGGCGGTATATTGCCTGCATGTGTGAACAGACAAATGCCGGGAAATTCGGAACATGCCGGCATGGGTACCTGTAACTTTGCCGGGATATTGTTGGAAGTCTGCCCTGTGAGAAAGTACAATCACTGCCGTTTTCCATGTTTACAATGGCACAGCTGTTTTAAGCGTGTCGCCAGTTGACGATGTCACTGAAAACACCGGTATTTTGAAAACACGTTGTGATAAGTTTTCAACTTGTAAAATGCAGGAATGGCAGCGCTTGTGTGAACTGTATTTACCGGTGAAGTCGTTCAGCTATTTCTCCTGCATTTTTCCGGCATAGCTGTGTGAAAGGGGCTAATTTCACGTTCATGGATTGGTTTACAGACTACAAAGGCCAGGATTCTGTTTGTTGTTCTCTTCGTGGGTTTGCAGTCAAGTGCTTCATTGTTTTCACCTCTTCTCTTCATTAGTACAGTACATACAGTCGGACTGAACACAAACTTGCAGAAATGCAGAGTGTGCTAATACAGAGTGGACAAGTCACGTGGATAAAGACACCCCCACTACTTATTTAACAATGTACTACAATAGACTGTATTTCAACCATTAAAACGAAGTCTATTGGTGACATTCAAAAAAATTTGACCACAATCCATCTTTGTGTCTTTTCACACTTCACTGCCCACAAACGCAGAACAAATTGTCGAATCGCGTCGAATCGAATCGAGGGTGAAAAACACCAAATGTGCCGATCCAACCGAAGCCAACAATAATGACAAAGCACATAAAGCATTAATGTTTTTATATTTATTAAATACATTTTAGAGCAATGTTAAGGTGAGTGAGATGAATTATGACAATTCAGAAAGTCATGACTAGAAGGTTTATATTTTTATTACGATCCGTCAGGCTTGGCTTGTGTGTCATTTTCTTTCATTTTCACTCTAAATGGGGTTGAAAAATGCGCTTATTCTCTTTTGTAAGCCTTATTTACCGCAACAAGTCATTAGGTGAAATTTTCCAAAACGTGTAATGAGAAATGTATGTTGAATGCAGAATCCTAACCCTTATTTTCTGCTTCTCGCGCTGCAGTCTCTTCCGCGAGTGGCTTCACCAAATAATTCGCTCCCACGGTGATTAATCCACAAATTGTTTTATTCACACGAATCAGCTTGAGCAGTCTGTTACATGCCAGAGCTCAAACTTTTCTCCGTTTTCAGTAGGGCACGAACACGCACGCCAAACGGACGTTATCCAGTCACAAAATAATGTGTCTCTATATAGTCCGAACCAAACGTGCGCTTGCAGTTATGCGGAGATTGCGGTTATGTGATGTTGCTCTTAATCGGAGCTGTTTCCCTTTCTTTTAAATGGGATTAAAAACGGGACAGAAGACTGACATGCAGATAAGCACATTTTGCAGTTAAGCGATGTGCACTTACACAGAGTTGAGTGTATTACCATGTATTTAAGTCGTCACCTGTGTTTGATCCATTGTCTGTCATTAATGTTGCACCCGCCTGTCAGTCGTCTCTGTCTTCCTGATCTGCACCTAGGATCATAACACGCAAGGCCCAATAGATGTAAGTGTTATGAACAAATGTGTGTTAAATGGTCAGTCTATTTATAGAGTGACATCAAATGCAAATGTGGAAGTGTTGTGTAACAATTTATATCAGACAGCTTTTTGGCAGCAGATTATGCCAATCTCACTGTACAAAAGATTGTGAATCTTATATTAACATAAATATCCAGATACATATAGACTTTTACCAGGGAAATTGAAACATGGCAAAAATTGTTACCGTGATTCTCTTTCAAACTCGCAACTTTCATTAATGGAGGTTTTCCGCTCAAAACGTGATATTTAATTTCATTGATCCATCACATTGCTTGTAATTATGGGCTGTTGATTGTTGTTCTGAAGCATCTAAAGTACATGTGTATGTCCTCACAGTTGCACATTTGCTACTTTCCTCATACAGGAACTGCATAGAGTTGTGATCGGGTCAGCCACTGATGCAGATTTGGGATCCCACCTTCAGACGATTGAGATTGTCTGCTGTTCCTTTTGACCAGGAAATGAAAGAAGTGTCTTCTTTACAAGTCTTCTCAAAGCGCCTCTTACAATGAGGAACACCATGCACACCATCCTTTGCCCGGTGAAATAGCGGCAACCAATCTGTGCCAGCGTCCACTTCAACCGGGCATACACACCACACACGCTCACACACCCACACACGGCCAGATTAACCTGAAGCGCATGTTTTTCGGATTTTACCTTCATTGCCTATATTCCTTTCTCAACAGTAAAATGTGAACTCTCAGTCAAGCATGTGTTGTGAACCTCATGGAAAAGCTGTGCAGCTAGACTATTTGGTCTGGTACATTCTGCTCTTTAACATTCATAGACTTGCTAATTAAGCTCATCTAATTCTAATGATGTGGCCAGGAGAGTACAGAGCAATCCTTGCACTCCACAGCTGGGTCACCACCCAAAGGTCTGGCCTGGATTTAACTGCTGGAGTTTGATTCTTCAAGGACCAAAAATGAATGGAAGGCAAAAGCATCAGCACATCTATTTTAGAGCTGCTGCAGAGTTGCATTCGATTTTGCTTGTTCAGATCGTCCAGTCGTTTGACTTTGACCACGGTGGTTGTGCCAACACGAAAAGCGTTTGAGGGCAAGTGGCTGAAGTGCACCAATGAAGCTAATGTCTGGTTCTTTAAGGGGTTGCCTTATAAATGCATTTATGGATTCATTGGTGATTTGGTATAAAAGCTTGGAAGATAAAATACCATTGAATTTTATTCATTCATTAGCAATTATCGCTTGGATTACAGTTATGCTGGGACCACTTTTTTGATCCATTAGGCTTTGATGTTGCAAACACACTTACCTACTGAACTACAGGAAAATCAATATTATTAGCGAAAGCTGCAAGTGCAGTGTAACTTAACCTGCTAAATTACAAAACATTTCATCTGACCTGTAATGAGTAATTTAGCAGGATAATAATCCAGGTAACATTTAGAATTGGGGATGCATGTTTGTAAGGCAAGTGCTAATTCTTATAAAAGATGATTGAAATCACAAAACATTTTGTGAACGCATTTTTGGGCAAATTGTGTGTAAATCAAATGAAAATGACATTTTTTCAAAATCTGTCTAAATAATATAGCTGCCAGCATCACTGGCGATTTGAGGAACGTAGGTCTGGAAGAAAATATGCTAGTCAGTTGATTCTTTTACGAGTACAACTTAAGTAAATATGCACTTAATTATTCGTCTTTCATTATCTGAGAACAATCATCTTTGCATCCAGACAATCTGTTGAACACAAGCAATACTTTCTACAAAAATTCTAATTGAACAATGCTATTTTGTGGACTATAAGCCGCACCTGCACACAAGCCGCATCCACTCTATTAAAAAAAGTTCCCTTTCCAGTTGTTCACTTGACACTACTGGGGACAACATTACCTGACAGGGAACAAGGGTTTCAGTCGAAACCTGGAGAGTTTTGCAAGCCACAAATATGTGTTTATTTTTACCTACAAGAAAAAAATCACTTCCTGTTTAACAGCAAACGTCATGTCTGGCCCGGTCGAACCTAATAATGAAATACTCTTAAGTTTTTTCTTGAAAAATAAATCAATAGATGAATGGATGTGTGGATGGATAAATAAATAAGACAGACAGACGTGAAAATGTGATTACTCCTCGGTTGAAGTATGTACAGTAGAGATCTAAACTTCCTGTTAGTTCTTATTTTGGGGGAAATGTGGAGTGTACGTATGACTGCTGGACTAGAGAAAAAAAGGCTGGTTTGCGCTTTCAATGTAGAGAGATGTGTGAGAGCGAGGGACCGAGACGCTCAGGCTTCTTCAAGGAAGTGTCACCATGGTTAATGCACATTAGTGCGGCGACTGACAAAGCCCCTGACATCCATTGATAAGACACAGATGCCTGGAGGAAACTGATGGAATGTGAATGTGTCCAAAATTGAACCGAGGGTTATGGTGCATATCTTGGCAAGAAAAAAGGCTGTTATTTCTCATCTGGGGGGAGTCGGTCTGCAGACTTTTTACTCTATTGTCTGAAATCAAAAGCGTTGCTCTTCTCACCACAGCAGTATAAAAACAGCACATTTTTAAAGCAACTTTCCAAAAAATGGTTAGTTTTAAGAAAAAATGTGTAGCTTTATTATTTATTGTTTATGTTTAGATTTCTTCCTTTATTATATATTAATTTCAATCCTGTACAGTGTTTTTCCATTTTATACAAATAGCCCAAAAAATGTTTTAATCATAAAAATCATATAGTATGTATAAAATACAATATGTGATACAGTATATACTATATATAATATATACAATATACAAATATTTAATTTAATAATAATAAGTATTATTTAATGATTATTTTTATTACTATGAATAAAATTATTTAATACTATGTAATATAGTGTTATATTTTGTATCTCATTTCTTTGGATCTCATTTCTTATGTTGTATCTCATTAGCTAGTAAAGCAAAATATATACGTTTTCGTTATAATTTTATAAACGTTATAAATAAGTTATAATTTTAGTGTTTTTTAAACGTAATCTGGAGTGAAGAATCTGAGTCTGAAGTATTTTTATTTGATTTTGAGTTTTCATTTATCATCTATAATTTTTTTGCATTAAAGTTAAAAAAAAGTGTGAACATGTAAGAGGATTGTTGCTTTTTATTTATTAGTAGTTGGTGTTAAGAAAATGGCTATGATTATCACTGAAACTATGACCATGACCAGTGAGCAAGCATATATGCGACAGTGGCCTGTATATAATTTACTGCTATAGTTTAAAACTATATACAGCAGTATGGTTTTAAAAAAAATTTTGAAACTGTTTATGTAACTTTTTGCTCAAATGCTTAAATAAAATTTTACAAAAGTGTTTTAATTTCAATGGTATTTTAAATTGTGTTTGTAACTTTACATAACCATCAATCAAAATACTTTGCAGTGGGGGAGAGACATTGTAGTGTTCTCTTGCATATTGAGCCTCAGACGATGTAACGGTTTAAACTGATTGTTTGTTTCCGGATAGAGATTTTAATTATAAAACAAGAACTTCAGTGATAGTGTTGTAATCTTGCCTCCCTGTTCCCCGCTGAGACCGGCCTGTGGAGAGCTTCAGCGTCCGTGGACAATTCCCGGCTGAGTGAAGTGATTATTAGCCAGACGTCGCAGAACCACCTGCCGCCACGGAACACACGGAACTTTATCAGATCAGCACTGGAGCTGAGGACAGTTGTATGGACTTTTCCTCTTATCTCTCTCCGCGGTGTCAATTGAATAATGGCAGTTTCCTCCAACGTCGCAGAGTGATGTATTGGTCGCGTGGTAGAGCAGATTTCCTCCAGGTCTCCAGATTCCTCCCAAAGTCCAAAACCATGCGGGAGAATAGGAGTCTTGAAAATTGTCCACAGGTGTGTGTGTGTGTGTGTGTGTGTGTGTACCTGTCTGTGTCCTTCTCTGTGATCGGCCCAATCCAATTCAGTGGTGTGTGTGACCCTTAAGGTTCCAGAGTTGCTCGATTTGGTTCCCTGTGACACAGAAATGGAAAAGTAGTTCAGAAAGTCTATAGCTAAGAAAATGTTTACTAGCTTGACTTACTATATCACAACTGTAATAATTTCATGTACATGTGGATTTTCTCAGCATTCCTGCGATATTGCTGTTTCAGTGGCTGTATTAAAGTTCTGTCATTTCATGGTGTCTGTTTGTGTTTAGCTACTGGGCTTCATGAAGCACAAGCAAAATGAATTTCTGTGCAGGACAATTGTAACTAAATTGCCACATAGAATTGAATGTGATAATTTGCATATGAATGGATTTATGAATAGTTTACAAATAGACACTGTGTTTGTGTGTGTGTTTGTGTGCTACTTTATAATTCTCATTTAAACGACTTGTTTTCAAGCCATAACATCCGATAAACGTTTAATTGCCAGAATCCATCTCAATTTCATTGTCACCCAGCAATACTTCGACAATAAAGTCATAGTTCTATTCTATTTTATTCTATTCTATTCTACTCTATTCTATTCAATATGTGTTGTAGCATAGAATGACACAAAAATTGTATGCAAATATATAGTCTCTCAGTTGAAAAACTGATAATGAAGCTTAAACATAATTTAAAATCAGCGTAAAGATCGGAATCATGACAATAAATGATGATGATGAATCTGGAAGATTGGTGAAATCCATTTTTGAATAAATTATTGCTCTGCCACATTTGTCTGTGGTTGCACGGCTCTCATTACAAATGCATGTCTCCATATGTCAGGCCGGGGAATGTACGACTTATTAAAAATCAGTCATTTGTTTAAAATGAGAAATAATGGCTTATGGTATCACCATATATGCTGTGTGTGTGTCCTAAAAACGCTGCTTTATAGTGGAATTTAACGGTATAATCCCAATTTGATCATAATTTGCTGTTTTTCTACAGAATACTTTTGCCATGATTATTGCACAAGGGAAATAATACAGCAACAAACAGATTTGCATTCATCTTCATACTGCAAGTAAAGAGGAACGTACATATTGCTCTCGCTCATGAGACCCAACACACAGCTCCCGTATCAAACGATTGCAAATAACAGTATTAATTTTGTTTCCCGATCATAGAAATATGATATGTATTAAACTCGGTCCAGTTTAACTTTTCTGAATGTCTAGCATGTAATGGTTTAATATGAAATCAAACTCTTCATACAAAGAGCTTGACGGTGTGGCTTCACCCATAGGAAACCTTAGCTCCACCCACGTCCACCCCCAGGTCTTTTTTAAATTATTGTGCAGTTCTAGGGCAGCAACAACAATCCCCGCCCAAATTTTTGCTAAACGTTTGGGTGACATCACTCAGTACTTCTAACAACCCTTCAGTCTACAGTTGAGTAAAACAACGTCATTCTGTGAGATGATGTTCATTTGATAGCTATGGCGACTAGGGACCACATCAGATTGAGAGTGCTTTCACACCTATGCTTCTGTTTATTTGGTCCGGACCAAGGGCAATAAATGATATATTGTTGCATTTCTCTGGCATTTTAGTCCCTGTTCACACCACACTTTTTGCTCTCATCCGAACCGAACCAAAATTCTGTCATGTGACAACCTCCACGACAGTCATTGGCCAGATGTGTCCTTTTAATATTTTCTAAACTGCTTTTCAATTAATCAGAATTGCGGTTAAACTTCATAAATAAACTAATAGACAACATGCCGTTATTTAGTTTGTAGAGACGACTGTGCTGAGAGTGTAGCGCGTATGCGGCTGCAAAAAAATTATTTAATACTGCACGACTGCACGATAAAGGCGCTTTCACTTCACTTCGGGATAAAGCGTGAAACAGAAATCTACGGGAGATATTCACTACGGCAGCTGAATTTAGTCAAAATGCGCAGTTGTTTTTGCAGTTTACACAGTTTTGACCGACTAAAAAAGGCTGGTGTGAAAGCACCCTCAATCTAACTGCAAAAGTGCACAACTGAAGCATTAGCCAGTCAATGACTTGCTTAGCTGTGGAACAAAATGGTCCAAAATTTTAACCTGCCACCTTGTGATCAGAAGTCTAACTCTTTACTACAACTGAATACTTCATCAATAACTGCCATAGGCATTGACTTCAGGAAGCTTTAGACCAGGGGTGCCTAAACTTTTTGATTCGTGGGCCACATTGTGTTCTAACATTTGACAAAGGGGCCGGACCGGGCTGGGGGAAAAAAATTCACTTTTTAGGATATACAAAATTATATAGGAAATAAAATTTTTGTTTATAATTTAGTATTTAACATTAAATAGTGTTTATTTCTATTTAAAAATGTGTTCCAAAAAAAATGAAAGAAACAGATATAATACTAAAATGCAAATAAAGTGATTTAGCATTTTAACTGCTTTTTAAAGTGTTTTCATAAATAAAGCAATAAAAACCTTCATAATGGAACATTGAAAAAAAAATGTATGATTTTGATTTAATTTTTTACAAGCTCGGGTGGGCGTGGTGAAACAAACCGTATTCGTTTGAGATCACATGGTGTGCTCACACGCTGAACTGTGGTAAATTTGTGGTGATTGGATGAAATTGCAAGGTCGCAAATAAATTGCGGGGTTTCGCTGAATTCGCGTGAATTGGCGCGATCACGCAATTGCGAAATCCTGGAGGGACTGAATACTGGCCGCGGGCCGTATTCCATTCATTTTATGAACCAAGTCACGGGCCGGTCAAAATTTGATTAAGGGCCGCATTTGGCCCCCGGGCCAGACTTTGGACATGCCTGCTTTAGACGATCACGGTCGGATGCCCACCGACTAGATAGTTTGTCCATAAAATCAAAGTGGGCTTGCTAATAGTATTGACTCAATACGACTGCTACGCCAACAAAAACGTAAAGATTGCAAGCAAAATTTCAAAATGAAAATGTGAAGCTGCATTTCTAATATTTTATGCGCTTTGAGACTGTTATTGTACAGTAACTGTGAAAAGTGCCATACAAATGCACTGAACTTGAATTTGAACTTAATACATTTGCATTCCATATGTTGGCCACAAATCTGGTTCCGTTCGCCCGTGGAGGTGACAAGGCCTGAGGAGCGACACTCGGCAGTTCCCCGCCGACATGCTAATGAGGTCACAATGAATTGGAGCCAAACTGCAGGGTCACAATGAACGGACACTGAAATGATATAATAGATTTAAGCAGGTACAAAAATCCATAAAAAATTGTTGAAATTGAAATCTGGCTTGTGAATGAATTTTAAACCATCTTTAGTCTTAAAAGTGGAATAAATATGCCAATGTGCCATCATGGTGATCAAATTTGAAATATTAATCTTACAAAACAAGAAAAGGAAGAAACTAAGACTGAAAACACAATCTGTTATTTGAAAATCTATTTATCTTGGTTATGACAAGAAAAAAAAAATGTATCATATGCTTTATTTACACTAAACCGTATAATCGTATTGGTCATCTTCAGGCCCATCAGTTGCTATGTTTGGCTCCAGCTCCCCATGACCCAGAAATAGAACAGCAGTTCAGAAAAGAAACCAAGATGATCTTGTACGTCTTATAAGGTTAAAGGATATATATAAAACACTTTACACTTTGGAAATGGACTTTAGCGGTGGCAAGATGTAAAGTAGTGTGCACATTTCAGAATTACCCACAGAAATGATGCTGTTATCGCTGAGATCCTCCCAAGATGCCGCAGGCGCCGTTCCTCCTGACAAGCGCGTGCTGGAATTGCTTTTACATGCCGAGGGTTAGAAAATAGTCTGCGTTCACCAGTACAGCAGCAAGTCTCTGCAAATATTTGTTCACGATCGTGAGAAGCAGTTTAATGTGCTTTCATTATACAAGATTAAACCTTGTTTTTTAAGTCTATTTTAAACCACGTATAATATTTATTACATATTAATAAGAATGTATGTACAAATAAAGTCTGGATTTGTGGTTTAAACATTGCATTTAACAGGGATAGGATCACAAACACGTGGCTTTTTCCTTAATGCATATTGGTCTTTTCCCCATCATCCTTTGGCTTCTCGCTGGTTTTCTGGAGAAGAATAATAAGGACTAATAGGATAACAGAGTGTTCCACAGATAAGAAATGCCCACGTTTGGTGTAGAAATCAAAGTTCTGGTTGTGTTTCTGATGCGGGTTCACTCCTGCGACCTTGGTTCAGAGCTACTTGAATTGATATTTTCCTCTGTTGGAGCTTCAGATGGGTCTTATAAAGAATAATGTGTTTCTCAGTGATAAGCTCCGCAGACGACGGACAACGTTTAAGCCTTCACCTTCCTGCAACCTCCATTTTGCCTTGTAATGCAACCTCAACCTGCCTAATAGCAATAATATATCAAGATATAGCTGCAAGCAGCTATTGCGGGGTTCAAGCCTTCCTTTTATTTTGCTTAATCATATGCCAAACAGATTGCATCATTTTAAGAAATATTCCATGATGCTATGAGAAAGCTTAGCTCTATTACTTATTCACAAACTGCTTTTTCCAGCCAAGTCAAGTGATTTAGTGAGAAAAACGTCATGTGGTGAAACAAACAGTGATTTGGTTCATATCTAATGCACAGTTTCTGGTTACAGCGAAGATGTGCAGTCATGGAATTAAGTGTGTTTATCTTTGTTTTTACAGATGCACAACAGCTCTCAACTTTGCGTGCACGTGTGTGAGCAGAGCAGCACCATGTGAGTGTGTGTGTCCATCAGCGAGAGCTTGGTGCACGGCTTGGGCTGCGCATACACGCAGATCCGTTTGCTTGCGCACACATCTTTTTGGTCCTAGTTTGATCCCATATCATTGTGTTTACTGCTATGACAAAAAACTAACACATTTTCTGAAAGATTTATTTAATTCACATCACACATGTTAATTTAATTACCACGCTTGGGTCTCTGTTGTTTTCTTTTGTGAGAAAGGGAGAACTATCTGCGCACTGTTCTGAGTAAAATATTTTTTTATTTTGGTAGGCCACGCCTATAAGACGAGCCTCCCACTTTGAGCCCACTTTTAATCTTAAGGAAAAATCCTCGACTTATAGGCAAAAAATCACCATACTGTATATGAGAAATATACAAAACAAGCAAATCATGATGCAAATAGATAATGATAACAACAACAACAACAATAACAACAATAATAATAATAACAATAATAATAACATGCATGCATTATTAGAATATAGTGTTAATACCTGTGTACTGTGTATGCAATAATTATTTTATATAGCAATAAGGTCAAAGATATGATATAGCTCTTAATGTTCTATATAATTAAAAAAAAAAGTTGTGTGTTTTAAAAATTAAAAATGATCATACTTTTTTTTTATTATTATTAAATATGTGTGTTTTTCTAGTATTTTGAAGCCTGTGTAGGCTATCTTCAATATATTCAGTGTTGACAGATTTTTTTTTCACTGTGGTTTACAGAATAAAAGGCCTTTAATTTATTCAGGTCAAGATTTTGTTGTAGATATGTGTGGGTATATGTGATATATTGTCGTAGTTATTCATGTGTGACTGTGTTTGCTTGACTTGCGTCCCTTGAGAATCCTTTAATTACAAGCGCAAAACCCACCAGCATACGCCGCTTATCTGGGGTTATACGATAGTGCTGCGCAGCTTTTATTAACTAGTTCATTTGTGCGGGCAACAAAAATGAGTTTGCTTCCATTTGCAACATTTCCTTTTTCTACATGAATTGATGCAACTGAACTGCAGCTGCAGTGTTGCAAACTGAACGAGATAAGCTCTTATTTACATAATTGCCTTTTTGCCATTAGTCACCCTTAAAAACCACCAATCAGTGTCTTGAATTTTAAGTCATTTAGTCACAATTGCTCCTAAAAAGCTGCAAAGAAGCAGCATGAGCAAACACCAGCTTCATGAAGGTTTCTTTTTTGAAAAGCCGGAGAATAAAGGCTCCTGCAGGCTGATTAAACTATATCAGCTGGATTTCACAAAGAGCAATGCTGCTTAACCATTTGAATACGAATTTCCTATCTCTTACCATCACTAGAGCTGGTGTTGGCAACACCAAACCCTAAGATTGAATTCCAAGGAAAACAGGATGTGGATTCACTTCAATAAACTGTTGCTTTCTATACTCTTAGTATGTCTATACTCTAAATACTATATCTCGTATATACATATTTTAGAAGTTTTTTTTATTTGTATTTATGAGTTTGTTTATTCATTTAATTATTTTTATGAATTTATCAGAAACTGCATCCTTGTCTTCCATTCGAGTCTTTCATCATTGGATTTTACAATTTCCTATGAACTGTAATTTGTTACAGTGGCCATCCGTGCTTACACTAAATCGATTGATTTCCATACGCTGCATCAGTCGTCTGCGGTGCACTTTGTTTCTGCATGTTTAACCAAGACGGATGTTCTGGCCAGTCGCTGGAAGCACATTAATGGCGAGGTAGCTTCAGTATACATTAATCTCTAGTTTGGCACATTGCACGCAAATGATAGAACACATCTGTGTTTCAACTGTTCGATTATGGTCAGGGATGGATTACAGTTCAGAGTGGCTGGATGGATCTAAACGTGGAAAGTGTGATTGGTTTTGTGGCCAGTGAACAAGGGGGCAACAATGCCTGGAAAACCCAAATACACTGTTAAATACACTGAGAAGTAAACCCTGGGAGAAGAGGTCCGCTGCTCCCAGAACTGTTCGTTATTCTTCATATAGTTTGCTGTGGTGTTTTTGTCTCTTATGCATAAGACTGTACATTGCCTCAAGTTCACTTGATTTCCCACAAACCCCCTTGTCACAGATAGTTACTGGATTCAGCAGGAGAAATTTGTTTAACTGTGCCTGTCATAAAGAATTGTTCTGCCTTCTCTTATGCTGTGTAAAAAGTCCCAGTAAAAAGCGGCAATTTACTGGCAGCTGTTGTTTCGAGCTGTAAAATGTAAAAGCTACCATTTTTTTTTTGTTTTCATTTGTTTAATATACTTTGTCTACTTAAAAAACAGCAACTCAGTGTTGCTGTATTTTGCTGCAAAACATCAATGTAATGTTTTTACAGTGTACACTGTAAAAAGTGCTACACCCACAAAGTAGGTTTTATATACTTTAAATAACAGCAATTTAGTTTATTTTATTAGTTTAACGTACAAAAATATTTAATCTTTACTTAAAATGTATTGTTTTTTCATGTAACCATACATTTTGAATTAAATTTGTTTGAGTAGTTTCTTGTATGTGACTTTTGTGTTAAAGAAATGTTATGATAAAATATGATAAATATGAGTTGACATGGGACGATTTATCAAACCGTTGATCAAACCGGACTTTTATAATTAGGTGTTACACATTTTATTTTTATTTTATTTGGGCGTGACTTTGCCCAATAATTGGATAATCATTTTTTGGGAGAGCCAATGAGAAGCTTGCATGTGTTTCTTGCAGTTTTTTAACTATTTTTAAACTTTAAAATAAAGCATGAACATTTTACATTAACTGTTACGCTATAACAAGGATACATTGAAGCAATGTATGTTAAATGATGACAATATATGTTTAAATAATATAAATAACCGTCTTACCATCAATGTGTCTACTGCTCTTCAGAATAAGGTTGAGGTGGATTTCACTCTATTTAAATTTCTGACTCTGACTGTTGTTTTCTGGCTGTTAAAGGTCTTAATATAAATTATTATCTATATGAGTGGAATCTCTTTGTGAGAAAATATATAAAAATGTTGTTTTTTATTTATACTAAGAACCTTTTTAAAATGAGTGCAGGTTACATATAGAAACCTATAAATACGTTACATCAACTTAATAAAAATCGGTTTATCTGAGCAATTTTAGAATCATTAGCTCAACTTGATTTTGTTGCTTTTGTTTTACATAAAATGAGAGTGTTTATAATACTTGAAAAAGGCTGGAAGTTAATTCAACTTAAAAATGCCCATGCAGCCACTTACCTCACTTTTTATAAGTTTAATCTGGGTATTAGTTTTTACAGTGTAGCTTTCTTCGTGTTATATTTCATGATTTATGTTCCACATTGCTGTATTGTCCTTTTTTGACTTTATGCTCATATTGGCCAATACTAGTTTAGTTAATTAACAACGCCCATGACATGTATCTATTATGAGGAACTCTGTGTGGTTAATTACATATGGTTATTGTTATAAATAAAACAATAAATACATATTTTTCAGAGCCAATTTATCTGAACTGATCATTCAGTGATGGTGTGATCAATAATTCATTTGATATAATTTTACTCCAAGGATCTACTCTGTTGCTCAAGCGGTAAACTTCTATGGTTTGCTCCACTAACGTGTGTTTTTTTCTCTCCTGGCAGCACAGAATGCTGACGGACTTTTGATCAATGTTCTGGTGTGATTCACGTTCGCGCCAATAGAAAATCATATCTAATCGGGAGTCAGCATTTATCCCGATGAAAAGCATAATTCTTCTTCCAAAGACGTGAGTGTGGTTTGACAGCATCTGCAGCTTCTCATCAGACTCCGCAGCCGCAGATGCTCCGCCGGTCCGACACTGCAGGTGCTGTTCATTCAGGCGGACTGGAGAGTAGTTGTGCATCTCCAGATATTCACACCATTCGTCGCTTCTTTCATTTCTTTCTTTTTCGTATCTCACGCCGTGTACGCTGATGGATCCCGCCGACCCGCAGTCTCAAGGCTCTGCGGTGGCTCTTCAAGAACATCTACGGCATCTGTAGTGGATTAAGCGATCCATCGGTCAGGCTGTTGTGGGAACTCTACCGACGAACTGAAGCAGTGGAGAGATTTGCGATGGTGTAAATGAACTCTTTAAATGGGAAGATTGCCGACAAAAGGTTTCGTGCTGTCGTGGAAACACTAAACCCGGGCTTTAATCGTCACTTGACCGTGCGAGTTTCTTGGAGAAGTTGGGGTTCCCTCAATTATGGAATTCGACAAGGATTTTCGGAAAACAGATTTTTCACAGATGGATGGAAGATTTTCCAAGCTTTCTTTTTAATGATTCTTCTGGTTGTGACACTCGGAAGGTGGAGCAATCGGGAAACGCTAATGACCGATCCATCAAGAGCACCACAGGGGTTCGGAAACGACTGGATGGAAATGTGGAGATCTTTTTCTGGCTTTATACGAAACTACTAACGCGATTGTGTCGTTGCTCTCTGCTGGAATCTTGTCTTTTGGTTGATCGAGAAGATGCATTTAGGTCTGTGAGATGATAACACGTTCGATGTAATTGATTTTTTTTTATATCGTTGTTGTTTTTTTCCCATATTTTTCATTGTGTTTTTCGTAAATATCAATCGTTTCTTCTAAAAGTATTCTGATCTAAATGGAATTAGTTGAGAAAGCCCTTTATGAAAGGAATAGACATGGTCAATGGGAACGGGTTCCTTCACGGTGAGTCCAGAGAACTTCATTCTTCTTTTATTTTATGCATGAGGATTGATCTGCATTTATTAGTGATACTCGCCACACCATGTGAGAAAGTGGAGTGGGGAATTTGGCAAACCATACAATGAAAACACGGGAAGTCACTGACATTGCATCTTGAATTGTGAATTTTCTCTGTCCTAATGTCGAATCAACAGTGGGTAATAAATCTGTTGATCTATGATCCGCGTGCGTGTGTGTGTGTGTGTGTGTGTGTGTGTGTGTGTGTAGAGAGAGAGAGAGAGAGAGAGAGAGAGAGAGTGTGTGTCGTACTGTAGGCTACTGTAAATCAGGGTACACTTGTGTGTGTGAGGGAAAGAGCTGTGTGTGTGTGTGTGTGTGTGTGTGTGTGTGTGAGAGAGAGAGAGAGAGAGAGAGAGAGAGAGAGAGAGAGAGAGAGAGAGAGAGAGCAAGAGTTTAATTAAAGAGTTGGAAATGTAAAGACATAATTACTCTATACACTACGCATTTTAATGCGTGAATGAGAGATTTATACTTACTCTAATACTTGTGAATGTGTGTGTATCATACTGTATATAAGCAAAACACACCGACAATTATTTGTATTACACTTTCTGTTTCTGTTGATCATAAATGTGGATTATTTTTGTGTAATCTTAATCATCCAAAATACGAATCTGTTTTTTTTTGCACTTGTTTGTCTAACAAATAATTAGTTCCCAATGTTTGTTTCCTGCGACATAATTTGATCTACGCTCTCCTTGTACCCTGATCCCTAAAGATTCACGGCTGTGCTTCTGTTAAACTGTTTGTTGCAGTTGTCGCAGGACTTCTCATGCTTGGGTTGTCTGGGGCAACAAAGAAGGAAGCAGGTAATGATGTTTTGTCACAGAGAACCCACCCACTCTCCCTCTTCATGTTTCCTGGCAGTCTTTTGACATCTGACTGCTCTCTCCCAGTGAAAAACAATTCCGGGGTGCAGCCGGCAGGCCAGTGTGGAACCTGGGTGAAAGAATCAGACGGAGGGCTCTTCACCTCGCCCAATTACCCCAACAAATACCCCCCAGAACGAGAATGCATTTACATCATTGAAGGTAACAACCTTGTTTGAGCGGCAAATGCATCTGGCAAACAATCTGTCATGTGACGGGAGCGTGGTGGGGGTCGCTTGAAACTGTTCGGCTTTTTGTGGACAGGAGAAGCCATTGTGATGTTAATCACTGTGCTGCATCTGTGATAGAACATAGCCACCGCTCTGAACTTTCTCTAAAGTCACACCAGGTAATGTTGAGTTAGTTTCCGGGTGTAGTCTTCTTCAGAGATGGTGTGTGACTATCAAAACCCAAAATCTTTCACAAACTTTTTTATTGTGTAAAACCATCCAGCACAATTTGAAAACGTCCCGCTGCTATAATTTATGGACTCAAATGTGCGATTGTGACTTTAAAAGTCTTGGTTAAATGAAAGATCCAAGCATTGTTTTCAATTAAGAATTTAAGAAAAAATATACAGTTTTTTATACACATTGTACTTGTATATGTAAATAGAAAATCAAATTGTAATCTATGTAATCTATTTTATAATCTAGTCTATTTCTCCGGTAGCTCTTGTCCACTCAGTCACACTGTAAACTAAGATTATCGCTGCATTTTTATTCTTGCATGATGATTGCTACAGTAAAATGACCGATGCTGTATGTACTTGTGACGTGTCATTCAACGTCTTTCCTCCCTTCTTTTCCAGCTCCCCCGAGACAATGCATTGATCTTTTTTTCGACGAAAAGTATTCGATAGAACCATCGTGGGAATGTAAATTTGACCATATTGAAGTACGGGACGGGCCTTTTGGCTTTTCTCCAATAATTGGACGCTACTGCGGCCAGCAGAACCCTCCATATATCAGATCAAGTGGCCGTTACCTGTGGATAAAATTTGTCGCAGATGGTGAACTGGAGGCCATTGGATTTTCTGCCAGCTACAATTTTACAGCAGGTATTATATTTCATTTTACGCTTCTTAATGCATTTTCAGTGAGGCCCTGAAAATGAGTGTGCCAACGATTCCTGGGCCTTAAACTTTCCCCAATGGTGGCTGAGAGTTCTGACACGGGTTCTGACTACAGTACTGTTAACCGCTGTGCGTCGTCTTGAATACTTGATGCAATCAGAACCTGCTCTTCAAGATCCAGAGCATGGTTTATGATGGGTCCCTCGTTAATGTTAATCGGCTTTTAGCTTCTCGGTTGATGTTTTGATTATACAGTTTTCACACTTTTACATAGTATCAAATCAGCTATGCGATCATCTGCGATATGCACCAAAGTAGTCCCGGTCAAGGACTTGTTCATATGTACAGCCATTTAGACACTTGCTAACAAAGCCATAATTGATTCTTCATATTCTCAGTGGACTCAGCATAGCCTCAGACATTTGAATCACGCTAAGACGGATGTTCATTTCCTGTAATGTTCTAGTTCCTTGATTAAAATTGAACATCTGACCGGTAAACGCCTGAGTTTGAGTGAGGGATGTTTGTGTAAACGGTGGACAAATTGAACAATGATAGATATTATGTGAGGAATGCCAAAAGCCGTATCTGAATAAACCAGGAGGTAAAGTTGTAAATGCCAAAGAATTTCACAGAGTGGTCTCGCTGCAAGGGTCTTTTCTTTGATGAATGGCTCAGCTGTGGCACTGGGTGCAAGAGAAACTGGCACACAATCGAAAGCTGCACTGATTTACACTCTAATCTGAGAAATGAGTTATGAGGCTTTTTCTTTTTCTGTTGGTGAGACTAGAGGAAAGTCTTTGGCCAAGTTTGCAGGAACTGTTCAGCATGAATGGATTCAGACTCCTGTCAGGGTAGAAACACAGCTCCCGCTCGTCTTGATAAGGCATATCAGTGGCATATAATTTACATAATTAAGGAGATAAAAGTCCCTGAATTCACATCCCTTGATGTTCCCCCCCAAAAAAGTGGCAAGCGCATCTGCTGAGCTGCAGCCAATGCTAACACATGCTAATGCAGAGGGTACGACAGATGAATGAAAAGCAGGGGATGAGTAAAGGGTAGAAATTACACTTATTCTTCTTCCTTAGACTTTTGACTCTTTATCATTACACAATGAAACATTGGTGTATTTAACGAAGAATTGATGCTACTTATCATCACAAAACAGACACTCAATCAAAAATACTGCAGTGAGAGGGGAGTATTTTTCACTCCGTCGTCTCTGTCGTGAAGCCCTGGGCTGTACAAGTTCTGAAGTGTTCTGTATCAGACCTCATTAAATGTGTGGCTGCTTGCTCTTTATCTTCTGTGTATCCACTTTTTTGTGCTTTATCCATTTCTCGGTCACAGGGAGCTAGTGCCAAGAATCAAACTTGGGTCTCAAACTCAGATCTTGATCTCTGTGATTTAATTTGTGCCAAGGCATACATTTTTCCCGATGATCTTAAATCTTAAATTTCATTCTCAAAATCAGATCTCAAACTTGAATCCACAACTCATCTCTTGTTTCTCAAACATGCAAGTTTAACATCGTATATTTATACAAAGCATTGACTCTGCCTCAGACCTGTGTCTTTTAAACTCTAGTCTTAAACTTGGGAATTTAACTCTGATCTTGAACTCAAATCACATTTTACACAGTATCAACCCTCATCTCAGCCTGAAACTCATGTCTCAGCTTTCAAATCTCGAACCAAGATTTCAAACTCTGGTCACAAACTTTAATCTCAAACTTTAATCTTAAATCTATAGATCTTTATCTTAAATCTCAAACTCTGTAGGCTGTCAAATATTGCTCTTTAACTTGGATCTAAAAATTAAATGTCGAACTCTGGTCTTAAAGTTAGTGTGCAAACAGCTCTCCAGGATTTAATCTTAAACCAGGATCAGAAACTCTGGTCTCAAACTTCAATCTTAAACTTAGATCTCAAACTTGGATATTAAACTATAATCTAAAACTCTGGTATTAAAGTTGGATCCTAAAATTAGTTCTCAAACTCATCTCCTGAACTAGTCTCTCAGACTTGTTCTTCCTTGCTATTAGGTTACTCATCCACCTCATCCAAAAACCAAAGGCATCAGTGAAAATACCAATGACCTACTAATCTAATCCACCGATTAGAATTTGTACTCAGAATTGATGCCATCTGATGCAACAGAATGTAGCAAGTCACGTGTCCTTGCAAATTGTCATAATTAATAGATGTATGTAATGTGTGATCTAGTTCATAAAGCCTGCAGAGATGAGACTATCGCTGATTAAAAAGTTAGACGATGATTGAATTAGTATTGAAGTTAGTACATTTAAGGTTTTAAATTTTGTTTTATTTTAAAGTTTGGTAATGAATATAATTTGTACGTGGGAGTAAATGCCAGTTTGTCTTATGCGACAGTCATTGCGACTTCACAACATCACAGCTATATTATAATTGAAGAGACAAATCTCATCGTTTCTAGACTTTCCAAATGTGTTTGTGAAGTCATTAAAAGTTCCTTAACTTTTAAAATAGCAGATGTGCGGTTTAATCCTTTGCAGAAGCCAAACTTTGGATGCGTCAGTGATAGAGAAGTGAAGTCATGTGCATGCTGTGTGTAATTACTTCCCGGTGCGGTGTGAAAACAGAAGCGCTTGTTCAGTCACTCTTTACATCCCAACGCGTTTATCATGCAGATCTCATTGCCTGTGGTTTATGCCGGCTGGTTTACTCACCTGCTCTGTCCATCCGTTTTCAGAATCGAAGTCTGACTTTTTTGTCTACTGGGCATGTCTGACCTTATTACTCCACCTTTCTTTTTCTCCAAGAGATAAAGCTGTGCTTCCAGACAAGATCTGGTTGGGTTAAATAACAGGGAATGTGTCTTTCCCCAGGCTCCGGGCTGTTTGAAGCATTTGTCCCAGATATAAACAGACGCAGCAGTAATAAGACAAACAAGATGGACTAAAGAGCGTTTCAGTGACTGCATCCTCCATCCAGTGGCCATTTAATAACCTTGTTGGCAGAAGCCTCATGTGGCCTTTTCATCTTTTGGTTTTCAGCAGCTTCATTGAAAGTGGCCTTGATGGTACGTCTGCCATCTTAAGACAAGTATTTGCCACCCCCTAGCAAACATGGTCCAATTACGTTCGCAAATCAAACCTGCGAGGTTTGTGCGTACTCAACCGGGAGGTCAGTACTTTAACCATGCCCAAACATCAAAGGAACCAACAACAGGCTATCTCAATGAGTCTCAATGCAGCAAAATCTTCTCAAAGTTAAAAAAAAATTGTTTGATAAAAGCGTCATCCGAAAGGAAAATCACAAAACCAAGAACATTCTGCCCAGTTGACTCGGTTTGAACTGTTTTAAAGCACAATCCGTTTGGTCTCTCTCAAGGCCAAACTCTATGAGGCTGATCTCTCTCACTGGCGTATGATCCGTTTTTGTGCACTGCTGGACCTTTCTTGTGCATCTCCAAACTCTCTTGTGCATTTCCTAACCACTCTTGCAAACCATTGATCTCTTGCGTATTTCAGATCCCTATAGTGCGCTTTTAAAATAGATTCGTTTAGTGGTTGCGTGAAATGAAATACTGCATATAGTGTGACTAGAGGTATATATTTCTAGAATTCTAGACTAAAGTTTTTTTCTAAATTAATTCTAGACTGTTCTTACCTACTTGGAGTTGTCTGTAGTATATACAGGTACTAAAGACACTGTCATTAACTCCTCGTACTAATTCACAGACTACAGCAAAGAACTACAGCAAATCTCTGACTTTTGGAACCTGATGGCTTCCAGTTCACAATTGCACAACTTCATCATGGGATCAAATCCATCTTTCTGTCTTTACCTTAAATTCAATGTCTTGTGCAGCATTAGAACATCTTTTAGCTTTACCTCTTAGTTTAATACTCTCTAACTACTTCAACCTCGCTGTTGTTTTTGACTCAATTTGTCCTTTAGAAAAACCGATCATGGAGTGAAAAGCAATTTTTTTTCCCAATCTTTTCAATCAGATGCTTTCATTAAAGTGTTCAGACTCTGGGTCATGCTTTTATAACTTCAAGACTATTAGAACTCACTTCATCCGGCTCGTCCTAATTCATCACTTGATTGACTGGAACTGGTTCTTGCTAGATTATTGACTGGCACTCGAAACCATGAGCATCACTCCAGTTCTGGTCTCATTACACTGGCTCCAGGGTAAGCTTTGTGTGGATTTTAAAATTCTTTTAGAATTTTTTTAAAGCTCTTTCCTGGTTGCACACCTCTTTATGCTTGTGATCTCTCCAATGTAACCGTAGATAATAATACTAATCTATTACGTCTTTCACTCGCTCAATCATAAACTAAATTAACTAAACTAAATCAGAATTATACTACAATTTGAACTTTTTGTATTGCGATTGATGATTGCTCTCATGCGCGTAAATCTTTATTGGATGTTTTTGTCCAACTACTTTTGGTTTTTTCTTGACAAATTATGAATCTATGAAATGTAAAATAGTATTACAAACTAGAACTTCAAGATCACATCTGCTTAAGTGTAATTGACGTGATGAACCAACCACAAACAACGTCTGTGAATGTTTGGACCTGGGGTCCGATCAAAGGTTAAGAAACACTGCACTGGAATTGTTTGAGTTGTTTCTCTCTCGTGCTCAGCATTTATTACTGCATCTGGCTAGGAATTATTATTTCATGCAATTATGGCCACGGATTTCTTAATCCGTGATATTAACCAAGTTTAATAAGAACTGAGCGACCTATTGATAGTCTGATCACGTTTGTCATTTCACAACGGCCTCTTGAAATTGTTAGCAACAAATTAATTTTGCTGACGAATTACTGCGGTGATGCATTCAAGACTATTATTTCAGGGAAACGTCCACATGCTTTAGGTTGCACACACACACACACACACACACACACACACACACACACACACACACACATACACATAGTTTTTTACCATTCATTTTGCAATTGAAAGCTTGTACAAAAAAAATAAGTCAGTTTAACTTACGGTATTTACTCGCTTATAAGTCAACCAGACAATCATAAGTAGACCCCCCCACTTCAGCTGTGAGTTTGTGGTATTTTGTCTAGACCCCCTTATAAGACGAGGGAAAGAAATGAGAGAAAAGTAGAAAAGATAGAAATGAGTAGAAACCGAATGTTGGGTTTCATATAAAGCCAATTCGGGTTATTTGGGGCCCATCGGGATACTACAGAGAAAAATGATAGAACACCTGTTCAGATGCTCTTTAATCCTATAGAAATAATAAAACTATTCAGACATCCTTGGTGGTAAAGGAAGCTTAAAAATCAAGTAACCCTGTTTGTCTGTGTTGGAATTAATCTGTTTAAGTTATTGCTAATTTATGTTTAATGTTGTCATTGGTATGGTTGCGTTATAATTTTAAAGAACTGTGGGGAAAGTGCCCTGCCCCTTTAAGAGAAAAACAAACAAAAAGATAATCCAGGTCGGAGTTCTCCCGAGAAGCGACGGCTAATGCTAACTCGTAGTTTGGGAATAAATACTACTTTCGAAATCCACCGTGTGACTCGTTTATTTGTGAAGCCCCACGTCAAAGAGAAATACAGGAGTCAGAAGAGTCGCTCTTTTATGAGAGCTGAGCCGAAAGACTGCGTGTGTGTGTAAGAGAGAGTGATATATCTGCGCACTGTTCTGAGTAAAATATTTTCTATTTTGGTAGACCGCACGTAAAAGTCGAGCCCCCCACTTTGAGCCCGAAATTTTGAGGAAAAATTCTCAACTTATAGTCGAGTAAATATGGTAATTTAAATTTAGTCAAGCTCTATTGAAACTGTGCAACATAGACACACACACACTTATTACATTTTTAGCAGTATATTTGTGTTTGAAAATGCATAAAAATATAAGAAGATAATAATAATTTGGCTAAAAAAATTGGCTCACAAATTCTGAATTGATGTTAAATTAAATGTTTAATTTGCCTATTGCTTGTAGGCATTAGCTGTGTTTTCTGAAGCCAATTTATTATTGCTATTAACTCGCTCAGATGCGTGATTAGCACTTAATTTTTCACAGTCATAACAAGCAACCGTAGTCTTATTTGCTCATGTGGAGGATGTGTCTAGTGCAACAGAACAGATACGGTTGTGATTTAGTGCTGATATTTAATCTTCTAATTTGTAGGATGGGATATTGTATTGAATTTAAATCATTTTAATGGCATCTCGAATTAGAAAAGGGAGCTGGATATATGGCCCTTCTGTGCACCGTACATTACTGTTGTGTTGAGAATTCTTGCTGAAAAAGAAATTGGGTGAATATTCTGCAAATTCAGTGAACCACCAGAGCCTACCTGGGTTCCTCAGTTCAAATGGAGTCTAGGAATGGAGTCATTTGTACAATCGACATTTCAATTGACATGTCAAGCTGTGGAAGCCTGAATAGATTTTCTGAAGCCTTTGAGAAAACAAAAATTCCATTTGGAGGCATGAGAAAAAAAGAGATTATATTTTACAAATGCTGGATCTGGTTTATTACTGGTGAGAGTAAAGTAATTGACTAAAATGACAGACAAGATCAATTGTAATCTTGTTAGACTTGGACTCTAATAAAATTAGATTTAGTGGCTAACGTTATTAATGTACATAATTTGTGCAGAGAATACACCAAGAGACTGATGGCTCTTGGATTTTACATGTGGATTCTGTGATAAACTAACGGAATTTAAAAAGGTAATTTGAAAAATTGTTTGGGTGTAAAAGTTTGACCTCAAAATTGAGGTAGACCTCACAAATAAAAACAAATTATTATAATAAAAACAAAATATTCATTAATTCAATCAAAAAATGAATTTCAGACACTAACAAAGTCGGCAATCTTTTAATAACAATAACTCTATGAAAAAGGTGAGCAGGACTGGAATAGCATGACTGTGTGAAGTTTACATTTACCTTTTACAATTCATAAAATTTAATCTCATAGCTGCTGTATATACGAAATAGGCAGTACAATGTTTATACTTGAACAACGGCTATAAATGTGCAGTTAACACAGTAGAAAGTTGACATTGGCTAGGAAAACAAAAACAACAGCCCACTACCTTACTTACTACCTTACTTGACAAAAACCTAGCTTGCTAGTGTCAGTCTTCTTTGGCATTCTGGCTTTTCAAAGCCTTTGTGTGATTGTGGTTCCTGAGGCTGAAACGTCATCTTCCTTGTGAGTTTGCAATTGAGGTGATATTCAGCTTGTATGGCATTTGCCACGTTCGTAGCACGACTAGCACGTTCAGCTCGTCTGCGGTGAAAACGCTGTGATAGATCTGAAATTGCGAGATTTCTGTCTCATCTGCTTGCTTTACTTCCTCTAGACCAGGGGTCGGGAAGCTATGATCGCGAGTCATATATGGCTCTTCTGGTGGCTGCATATGGCTCTTAGACAAAGCTTTAAAAATACATAAAAACATTTAAAACATTCTCCGGTATTTCAATTCCTTCATTTCCTGGTTGCCGGCGATAGAGCCAATCACAGCTGTCCTCTGGACAACACCATGTTTTCTATTGGATTATGCGTAACGTTGTTGTGACGTCAGGACGTTAATTTCCCCGCCCTTCTTTTAATATCCAGTAGTTCGCTACCTAATAGCTGAAACTGTTGCGTTTGAGTCACATCCACGCGCGGTACCTGCGTGTCGCTGTACAAACACTGGGCTTGGCATGTTCACGTGTGCTTGCTAGACGTATTTCTTTTGCAGTTTTCCAAGCCGTTGTGTTGTGGGGAATGAGTTCATCGCTTTACATGGGGTAATATAAGTTAAAAGTTGTAAAATAAATTCAGAATTTTTACCAATTTGCCGTGTTCATGGCTCTCTCAGCCAAAAAGGTTCCCGACCCCTGCTCTAAACCTTCAAGTCTTTCTGTCAACCATATTGCCCACAGGAAGTGACATGACACGGAAATTGACTTACACGACTTGCAAAAGTGGAATATTTTCAAACTGAAAAGTGGATTGGTGAATCAAAAGTTGATTTTCTTGCTTGACTCTACCTTGTGAAACTCTTCATTGTCCCAACTGTTTAAATGTCTAGGGAAGATCTGGGTGGAACATTTGCAGATGTTACTATGAGTAATAAGCATTTCTGGTTTCGGTCTCTTTTAGAAAAGTGTGTAGAAAAAGACTCCAAAAGGAGAAGTGCACTGCTGAGGAACTTAAATCCAGCAGTGTGGAATCAGGAAATCTGAATATATGTTTTATTTTACACACTTCAGTTCCTCAACTGGAAGAGATTTTGTCTCCTGGGTTTTTTCCACAAACTTGATTCAGCTTTGTGATACCCAGATATGCCACTCTGTGGTTTGTGCCTGCAGCTGATCTAATTTGCTAAAGTAATGCGTTTAGACGGAGATGTTTGGCACAAGGTGGATGAGAACACAAGGTACCTGCTGTTTGTCGATTCCTGGACTTATTTTGCTCCCGAATCAATTTGGTGTCAGGCAGCCATGTGCAGTTTGGGCGGGTTAATGGAGCATTGAATTGGTTTTTAAAGAGTAGTAGTTTTTATTACCTCTGGAACACATTTATTTGTTGATTACATCAGAAATAAAAGCGGTTTGTTGTTCTGGTCAGCCCCCGGATGTTGGTACACCTCACATTAGATGCGATGTTATCGGATGCTGCTGTCGTGTATTTACATACTCTCTGGTGCAGAGTCCCTGTTTGTAAGAGAGAGCGGCCCAATCGAACTACACCTTTCGCTTTTCTCGAGGGAGAGCCACTGTTCTCCTCTGCCCACCTATTAAAAGTTCCAATTGTGCTCTGTTATTTAGTCACCAACATTTTTATCTTCTCTTCCTTTTTTTTCCTCCCCTCGCCAAGCCAATTACCCCCAAAATCAATATGTGAGCAGGGGCTTGCAGTGAGACAGTGGGAGAGAGAAGGAAAGACATGGTATAGATCTCCAAAAATCAAGAAGAATGCTTGCGCCTGAATAATGAATAAATGCTGGCCACTAAGATGCGACGATCGATACCCGCTCGCGATTTGATATATACATGTTACAGAGTTTTTATTTAAATGAAATAAAAATTGAGTTATGTCCAATTTAATTGTTTCGATTTTGGACAGCATAATGAACTTTAAAAAAACATATATAAAAACCATCAATGTAGCTTGTCTGTGGACAATTATTAAATCTTAATTGCAAAGTGAAGACACTATGCAAAACACTTATTGTAATGTATTTAATGTATATCTTTGTGTGAACATCTATTGTATCCTTTTTTAAAAAAATTACTTCACTTGCTCCTCTTTTTGTAAGTCGCTTAGGATAAAAGCATCTACCAAATGACTGTAATCTTTTTGCTCTTGTTGCACCTTGTGTAACGATAGAAACAATCATAAACGATAGTAACATTATGATGAGGCTGTTCATTTTTGCTCTTGTTATTCGAGAAGTTTCAACAATCTAGTGTGTAATTTTAGGGTGACAATCTTTTGCTTGTGCTGTAGGAAGTAAATGTTTATTTGTTTATTTATTTATTTTAAACTTTTTCATTCAAGTGAGTTAAAAACTCTGAATGCTGATGTTTTTTTCTTTTATTCAGTTTTTTCGGAACTGGTGTTTGACTGATTAAAACTCACTTATAGTCCAATTAACAAATAGTTAGGTATTGTGAAATGCAAATCTTATTGTACTATAATTATTGCAGCATTTTTGTTTTGTGAAATTTAATACAGTAATATAAAGTATTGTTATCCACAACCCATGAGAAACGGACCACAGGTGGGACCATTTAATGAAATGAATAGATAATTAGGACACAGGTGAACAGAGAAAACTGATAATTAGCAAAATACGAGTCAATTAAGGTGGCGGGAAAAACAAAGACAGTATGTGTTCAACACCTAAATCACCAAGTGCCACACACATTTTTGTGTCTTTCATGTTGGTATTCCAGTGCAGCCTGACTCAGGCCGTTGCTCATTAACTCTGTCTTTTTCTCGTCTCTTTTGTTTGGTGCTTGTACTCACAGGCCCAGCAGCTGTAAAGCTCATGCTCAATTTCACAGCATCTCTTTACTCATCCATTCATAATGGCTTGCCTACAGTGTGCTTTATTATTATTCCCATGCTAATCCCAACACCCATTTGGCTGTGAAGAAGAACTGCACTGCAGGGCCGAGAACAGGAGGTTAATGGGATCCCGCGAACATGCGGCAGGATTGAGACTCGCGTGTCGTATAAAGACGACGGATTTAGGTGAGATTTAGCGTGTTGCCTCTGGACCTTTGTCTGGTTCAATCTAAATGTGTGGAATGGCGAAGCAGGAGTCTTGTTCTCTTTTAATGACCTTCACGATCGCATGGCGGAAGAAGCTACAAATGGGTTGATTCTAAAAATGGGATTTGTCTCCCAGTTTCTGGAGAGCTCTTTATTCGTTTGAAGTAACATTTTTGGTCAAATGTAATACTATGTAATACAAAATTACAATAAAAAAGTTTTTCTTTTCAAGAATAATTACGTGTATGAAAGTATACATTATAATTACTCAATAGATTAATACAAATAATATTGACTCAACAATATTAATAATAATAATCATAATAATCATAATAATAATAACCAGTCGTAGGGGGATTTTAAACCGCAACGGACCAAGTCCCCTACAACTGGACCACAATCACTGAATTTATTTGACTAAGCGTGTTAAAGGGGACTGCCACTTTATTGGAAGAAATCATTTCTCCTAACGCAAAATTGTACTGCTTTATTGAAGCAAAATGTCCAGATATGTCCCAATTAACGGGTATATAAGAAAATTGTATCTCTTCTACCAAAGCTGTCTATCTCTACAGCTGTCTATCTTTTTTTCCGTCTTTATATCTTTTTCAGTTTTCTCTCACTTTCTTGAAAGCCACAGTCTTGAATCAGAATCTGGATCCTCAACTCTGAAAAATCATTTATTTATTCATCTTTATTGTTTTCTTGCTAACACTAACATTTTTTCACACAATGACTTCAGATCCGCTGCAGCATATTTCTTGCACCGGACTTTAATAATTGCTCTCGCTGAGCCGCTTGCTTTTAACGGGACAGTGGTGTCACACACCGCTTCGTGTTTGTGTCGTAGCCGTGCGTTGATTATGCCTAGCAGTATTTGTTTATGCAAGCACAATTTGTTACTTATGCGCCCATTTGCTGATTTCTCCTTGACCGCTGACCGTAAAAGCCCACAAGTCCAGAAAGTCAATTATTCCAAGCTTTCCCAGTGGGAATATTAACTTCCGAGAGCTGAGCAGGCATCCGGATCATCTTCCTCTCATCGTCCCCGGCACAGAAACGCTAAACAAGCCACTAAACAATGTGGCTTCCTTGACTTTTTTTTCTCTTTCGTCTTGCCAAGCTCGATTAATCACGCCAGCCGCACGGAAATCCTCCTCTTTTATTATGTCCAGTCCCAGAAAAACGCAGAACTGCTCCGAGAGGAAAAGTAGAAAGGGGAAGAGAGGAGTGGTGTGATAGCAGTTCCGTGCTAGTGTGCTTCCCTAAGGCCTTGTTCCCTCTGAATATTCATGGATCTTGGCGAGAGAGAGTCTGCGCCATTTGTAAAAGGACAACTTTCAGGTTTCAACTGTGACCGTGAAATAGGCCAGTGTGCTGTGAGATGCCAGGAACTTTTTCTTGTGCCGCTTTTTCAGAGCTATAGGAAGCGTTTCTGGCGTGTAATTTTGTGCTTGTCACTGTGGCGTTCACTTTCAACCATTGCAGTTATTGATCTGTCACAAATGTTTTGATCGAAGCTATGGAAATGTATTCAGTCTCCTGTCATCCTGTCCTGCCATCATCATCTTTGCTTCTCTATCCGAAATTCTATCCATTCTTCCAACCATGTTTTTTATCCCAATTTCTTTTAATCCCTCTATATCATTGTCTTTCTCTTTCCGTTTTTTTTCCTCTCCCTTAAATTTTTTTCTAGCTTATTTCAATCATTCTTCTAGTGTCTTTTTATTTTGTTATTAGTTTTTGTGCTTTTTTGTATCTCAGACACAAACTCCTGTGTTTTTTCTAGCTTTTTTGGCTTAACAAAATGTTGTTTCCTTTTTTCTTGAATCTTTTCAACCTGCATCTAACTGCCTATCCCGTGTTTTTCCCTGAAAAACGAATAAGTGGCAAAAAATTACTTAAGATAATGCGAAAAAAAACACAAATAAAGCAAAGGCATATTTCGATTTTTTCCCTGATTTTAGCAAGCAGACTTGAACCTGACATGTTCTAGGAGGAGTTTGACAGCACAGCTGCACATTAGCTGTTTTATATTTAGTGATAAAACAGTTGATAAATGTGCAACAATCTGCCACAATGTTATTGATTGTATTTAAATGCCAGTTTGTGAATGACTAAATTATTATAAATCATTATTAATCATCACCTGGTAGTAAAACCCATTAAGATCATGTTGTTTTATTTTCAATAGCAGCTTCTGTTCACTAAATGCTGCCGTCACGTCAACATTTGTGCTTTTACTTGGTTTGATTTGTGACTTTTGTAGTCTGACAGTGGTGGTCCAACCACTGTGGTGGTCCATCATAGCAGAAACACGGGGGCTTTTCTTTGGGATCTGTTTGACGAGTTGTGCAAGGCTGCTCAAGAATTCGGCCGTCGTCCTCTGGGTTGCAGACTTGCTCCTGGGAGCAGGATTGAATCGTTCACATGAAGGTTTGAATGGCGGCGGAGACTGTGGAGCGGAGACTAAAAAGCGAGGTCTCGGCCTGGAGTAACAGACCCACTGTTGAGAACAAACTCCCACCATGCGTGTTTGGGCGTTGCCGCAGGGTGTGGTCACCCAGTTGTTCTGTTTTCTTGACTTGATGGGACAGAAGAGTGTATTTGTGTTCTGACGCACATCCAGAGAAGGTTTTTAATAACAGTGAAGTCTTTAAATGAGCTGTCAGTTTCATTCACGTAAAAGATCCATAAGTGCCAGCATGGATTTTTCGGTTGAGTTGATAATGTCCTTTAAGTCAAGCCGTTTGCGTGCTCGCGTTTTGTTGAGCTTTGTACATCAGTCTTTCTGAAATATGTGTGAATTTGATTGATTGTGTGGTGCAAATGGACAACTGTGATGAGACAGATCACGCTGTTTGGAAATGTGTTTGTGTTCGTAAGTGTGTGCAGTGAGAGAGCTGTGGAAACCACTCGGCTTGACATTATTTGTGTGCGTGCGTGTGTGTGTGTGTGTGTGTGTGCATACATTTTTATTTGTTAGTACTATGGATGAATGGATATATGGGTGGATAGATAGAGCTTTTGCGGTGGCAGCTCCAAAACTATAGAAACAGCAGCTCTTGTACATTAGACAGGCATCATTCTTACCTGCTTTTAAATCACTACTCAAAACTTTGACTGCCGCTTGGCACAGTTTGAGTTGGGACATTATTTTGTCTGTTTTCCCATTTGTTTGTTTTGTGATTTTTCTTTTATTAGCTGCTGGTTTCATTTATATTATCATCTGTTTTATCATGTATTTTTGTGTACAGCACTTTACATTAATTAAGTTTGTGTTAAAAGGCTTAAAGTAAAGTTACAGTTACTGTTCCTTTTCTATTTCAGTACTATTTCTAATAGTTTTTGCATTTCAATTAATAATTTTATTTTATGAGTATTGATATTTAATCAAATATCTATGGTGTGTATGTGTGCACGCTGTCTTAAACACTTTTAAGGTTAAAAATAAAATCATAGCTGAGGAAGATAGTTTCAGTGTTCCTCTATTGTGTTAAATTGCCCTCCTGCGTAGAAGTTAATTGTGTTCTTTCTGAGAAGCTGTATTTTTTTAGTAGGTTTCTTATTTCATTAGTTGTATTATTGAAAATGGAGTAGTGATTGCAATAAATCTACTCTCGACTGCGAGTTTGGCTAAAACAGGCTCCCTGTTTCAGGAAGAATGCATTTAAGGTTTTTATTCTGAGAATAAAGCAGGTAATGCTTTGAAAGAAGCTGCTGTTATGGATGGAAAGATCACTGGTTATTGACTGCTTTGTTCCTTATTTCTCTCTAATAAGTCGTATTAAAAGCTCCACAGGTTGGAGTTGGGTGCTTGTTAGATACGTCAGCTGAACCCATTTATGTCTTCATATATGCTAATGTATAGGTAGGCATACGCTTTACGTATAGCCGGGTGCCGTAGGCTGCCATAAACTGATTTTTTTGTTAGCAAGTCCAACCAATATTCTTGATAATTATAGAAGGCCAACTCTATTAGAAAGCAACCTTTATACAGGTAATGCACGGATGCACAGATTGTAACCGGAGCCGGAATGAGCGAATGTCTGAGACCCAGTTAGTCAAAAAATACAGCGCCGAACTCTAGTATATCTAGTATAATAAAAGTTTTAAGGTGTTTATTTATATGCTAGATTTTTGCAAATCCCTAGAACCCACCCAGGACAATCACGAAACTTGAAACGCTTTGGCTTTGCTTTGGTTTTGTGCTTTACCATTAATCTTAACTTCTGTATAATTATACACTTTTGTAATGTTTGTATTTTATATACATAAATACAAACATTACAGAACTTTGCAGCTATCTACTTAAATGCAAATGTCCCCATGGCGTAATTACGAATAAGATCCAAAAATATGGAAATGAGACTTGTCTGGACAAATTGTGGTGCACAGCTCATTGCTTATTTTAATCCCTTTTAAAAAGCCCATGTGGACCATCCTGGCCTCACACTGGGTGACTTTCTAAACTGAAATTATTAGCCTTTTAGCTTTCTTTATGATTTCAATGAAGGCATCCGAGGCCGTTGTAATCGCTTTGAGGATCTTTTTTTAGATCCCAGCACACTCCCTGCAGACTTAGATAGTTACATGACTCTCGGACAAAAAGCCAATTTTGGAAGAAAAAAAAAGATGTAAAAGAATATTCTTATCACTCCTACCCAGAGTCTTTTTAATGCCGCTCGATTGATACATAGCTAATTTCAAATTACTTTAGCGCAATAGGGCTATAAAAGCACGTTTTAAATTGTAAGAACGGATCAGTTGAGTGATGGTTCATCTTGGAGTCTTTTCTTCTTCGCTGATAAATGATCTTTACTTTGTGTTGGCTATCCAACATCTGAAAGCAATTTAAAATGACCGTGGTTTTAAGGTTTTTTTTTTTTGTATTTTGCAGCGAGCAATGATTACAAATAATGACAAAAAATATATATATTTTTACATTTTTCGTGAGTAGTATGTCTTTCATTAACTTTACAAAAAGATATGGGCAGGGTTTTTAGGAGGAGCATCAATCCAGAATTTAAAAAGGGGGTTAAAGTGAGGGGATCTGGGTGGATTTAAGATATATTTCTGCTAAAACTACGAACGTCTATCTACGTGAATAGTGGTTGATATAATAAACTGTAAAACTAAATATTTATTTTAAAAAATTTTACAGTAAGGAGTGGAAATACAACATATTACAATATCAGTCATCTTCAGTCATCTTCTACCGCTTCATCCTTTACAGGGTCGCGGGGAGCTGGCGCCTATCTCAGCGTCTTAGGGCCGGAGGCGGGATACACACTCTGGATTGGTGGCCAACCATTCGCAGAGCGGGACACACAGACAAACACATTCACACACTCACTCATACCTATGTGGTCAATTTTCCAATTCCAATTAGCCTGAAGCGCATGTTTTTGGACTGTGGGAGGAAACCGGAGAACCCGGAGGAAACCCACGCAAGCACGGGGAGAACATGCAAACTCCACACAGAACGGCCGGCCTTGAACTCACACCTCAAGTGTCAGACGGAACCATCTTGCTGTGAGGCGACAGCGCTAACCACTGCGCCACCGTGCCGCCCTCATATTACAATATAAAAATAAGAAATTATACAATTTTTACTTTAGGATCAATTGATTGATACAATTGGTTTAAAAATGCACATATTGTTATCATTTCATGTGTAATAAATGATAATACGTATGCTGATATGTAACTCAGCTTGGAACTGTAAGCGTTCAATCCTGGACAAACCTACAGGACACCTGTCATTCATGTATCCTCTTCCACATGAACTTCAGGTTTTCATAATTTAATCTAATACAGTTTTTGTTTTAGTTTTAGACTACGATTATGTTTTCCTATTTTTTTTTGTTTGTTGAGATTCTTACGTTTGGTTTCAGCTTCAAGTGGCCAGTCAATGAATTGCAGTTCATTGTTTGAAGAGCGAGTGGGAGGTTTTTGCTCAATTCTTGCGATTTCCATCACAGAGCCGCTGCCACTTTTACCATCATACAAGTATCAGAAGGTCGGGTTGTAAGAATGGCTTTACTTGACGGCGTGTCTGTGATCTGAACAATGCCGTCTTAATTCAACGTGCACACAATACATCTTTTTCCCTTTGAGCTGGTACAGGGAGACTTATAATACGGCATATCAAAGTCAGCATGTACGGTCAAAGCGTCTGGCCTGGTAAGTGTGCACATGAAAGGCCAGTCAGTGCGCTGACAGTTTGTCTGGCTGCACATCACACATATTAGTGGAAGTTTAGAATTGATGTAATTGGTCTTTCCTAAAGTTAGTGCGGAGTAGAGCAGGAAGGTTGATGCTGCATGCGGAAGGTGTCCGCACTGTCGTTCAGCGGCTGAATGACTGGAATATTCAGTTTTGTTGAACTGATTTGGTCAGAAAAGCTTCTGTGAATCCTTTTTCATTTCTTAGTCTTCTGTCGGTGGAGGTTTGAGTGTCAAACTTTCCCATTTGTGTGTGAGAGTGTGAACGTGTGTGTGTCCCGCTTTGTGATTGGTTGGCCGCAAATTCTGGGTGTGTGACCTTTCATAGAGACACAGAGTTGCAGGGAGTAGCTCTTGGTCACCATGACACAGAAAAAGAAAATGTTGTGAGTGTAAATTAGAATAAAATTATTAAATAATAATTAGAATAATTGAATCAGAAGTGCATTTTGTTCCGGTTTAATTCAGTGTGAACGTCCTCATTTTATTTTCCTGAATTACTAAATGAGTAGCCTGCGTTTAAAATGAAAATAATGTGTTTGAGTTTAAGTTTAAATTTCATAAATTCTTAGTTGAGTGACATGTTACTTGTTACAAAACCATTGTTTTTACATTTTTTTGCAAAACATTTAATATTTTTCACAAAAGTCAAGAAATATAATAGTAAAACGGGAAATTATTTTAAATTAAGAAGTTATAATTGGAATAAAATAGTGTTTTACTACTTTATTTTATGTTTGAAATTCCTCTTATTCTCCTGAATCACTAAATGATAAACAAAATGAACTCTTGTCTGTTTAGTGACAAAATTGTTTAAACTTCATAATTTAATGGTTCAATTACACTGTATGATTCGTTCATGAATATTTACACCTTAAATTCAAATTTCTTGTATGTATAAATCCATGGAATGTGTGAACAATTTCAGACTTTTTTTTTATTTTGCATATTTGCATTTAAACTATAATATTAAAAAAATACCTTTTCAATATTTTTTTATTCATTGTTGTAAATTCCCACGTTATTAAATTAAAATGAAAACACGTTATAATTTAGTGCTAATGATTTTAATATTATTGCAGTTAATGATATCTCTGAGAATAACATGGTGCAATTACTGTTGCCATCGTAAAATATGAAGCTAAATGATCAGCAAACAAATTACTTGATTAAGTAATTGACTTAATGGACTAATTGTTTACAAATATTGTCAGTAAACAGATGTTGTTCTATTTTTTTCTTTCTCTCCACTCATTTTCTTATTGTTGACGTTCTCTCTCTCTCTCTCTCTCTCTCTCTCTCTCTCTCTCTCTCTCTCTCTCTTCTGCCCATCGCTCTTTTCATTAAAGGTTCATGTATTGATCTTAGCTCCAGTGGTCTGTCAATTCTCAGCAAATCGTCAGTTTCCCTGCACATTTTTCCTTTCCTTCTGACTGTGGTGTTGTGGTGAAGACACATCTTCATTTATTATCTCTCTTTCTGTCCATTCCCTCGTTTCTATCTTAGTAGTGCGTCTCACTTCAGCCTCTCACAACCTCCTAGTCTGCAATTATCAGCCATCAGAAAGAGCCGGACCACCAGAGCTCTGCTTAGTGCCGAGGTGAAACCTGAACAAGCACCAGAAAAATACCGGCAGCCCAATTTGTGTCCAAATAAAGAACAGGACAAGGAATTGACCCTTCCAACTAAAATCCATTGTTTTTGGACATTTAAAGTATTAAAAGTGTACATTGTACTGTTTAAGAAAATAATTTATACCGTATGTCATTGGCAGTTATGGAATTTATACATTGTGATTTGCAATTTCAATATTAGGTTAATGAACTTCCACATTGACCCGATGGTTTAATCTTATGAAATCTTTAAATACAAGCTTGTATAGGCTCGAATAAGCTTTGCTGAAGGACAAAGGTCTGTGTTTAATGCTCAGTGGTGTGATATGTAGCACTATCACACTACACTAGGAAGGACTTAGAAGAATTGTCTCTTTCTCCCCGTGACCCAGCAATGGAAAAAAAAAGTGTTCTGAAATCCAATTATTTTTTATTATTAATACAACCAGGTAAAATGCATACAATGTTCTCGAACAAAACTGAAGCCTGAAAAGTGTAGTAACTTCCATTCTCTTGATTCTCTGCTGTGAGGAATTAAGCTTTTAAATCCACTGGGACAAACTGTCTGTGACAAAGAAAGAATAGAAGATCCTGCGTTATTACAGATTTATGAAAGCATTTTAAAGCAGCATTGTTTGCATTCTCCAAATTTTATTTTACTGTCATTTATTATTCCCTCTGTTTGACTTAATAACATGTCTCAGAAAATCCAATGGTGAAATATACAGTATGTGCATTAGCATAAGTGTCAAGAACGCTGCGCCGTTCACAAACACAACCGTGGTGGGCCTAAAGAGTGTCAGACCACACGCGGGAAAGTGGCAGGTATTTATAAAGCTTGTACTAATAACCTCATCATGTCGGAGAACGCACTGTAGCACTGCGCTTCAAAACCCAAGGTGTTTTCTGAAGGAAGAAAATCTGATATTCAATCCACATTCCGCAGGCTAAGCTCGCCTAGAGCATTTATTTGTTTTTAGTTATCCTTATATTAGCTATCAAATAATATTAATTATTGACCGAGAAAGAAGTCTTTATGTGTCTTCATGTGCTTTGGAAACTGCCCCCAGATGAACACAATGAAGACATTCATCCATTTTCTAATCCGCTTTGATTATAACTGGGTGATGAGTAGATGAAGCCACTCACAGGACTGTAGGGTTGAAGACATGACACGCTCCTAATCGAGGCCAGCCAACCTCAACGCAGACCGTGTAACACGCAGCAAAATCTGAACACGGAAAAAAACGTCCACAACTCTACTCCAAAAAGCCCAAGTTGGACCTTGGCTTTTTTGCGGTGAGACAACAGACACTTTAACATTACCAAAGTGAAACTTACATGTTCAGGATTTCAGTGTTTTTAGCCTCATGGTTGAGTCAAATTCACTGTGAATTTCTAAAAGATGAAGTTTTTAAGGCTGGTGAGGGGATCAATTGTGATGGAAATTCAGCCTGATTATATTTCCCGATGTGTCATCGGTCGACTGAGGACCATCTCTTCTAGAGCTTAGAACCTCTCACAGCATGAGTACTGTAAAATAGTTGGACAAACCACAAGAGCATTAAACAGACAAGAGGCCGTGTTGGAAACTCATTATTGTGACCCTTTAGACATTCAGAGAGGATTTTGTACTCCCACATTCAAACTCTCATTATTCCTCGCTTGAAGCTTGTTCGCACAATGATACGAATACGTGTGGCGATTGCTGCATTAGTTTTCTTTGCAACAAATAACATGGTTGTGATACCAAGCTGTATATATGAGAAAATGCACATTGTTATTAAAAAGTCAAATCTAATGATCAACAAAAACATGGCTGTAAACTTGTTTTAGTTTTTAATCATTCCAAATCTTAATTTTAATTCCATAAATTTTCTGCACTGATTTTTACTGTTTCTGGGTCTCTGGGAACTTTATCCAATCCCAACAATGTGAGACTAAAGGCGGGACACGTCTTGTTTTGGTGGCCAGCCAATCACACAGCGGGATACTGACACACACAATTTTCCAGCTCCACTTCTCCTGAACGTTTCTGTTTCTAGATTGTGGGAGGAAAACGGAGATCCAGAGGAAACCCACGCAAACTTGAGGAGAACACAGAAAGTCCAACTTGAGGCTTGAGTGGGTTTTTCTTGCCAGCGCTACCCACTGCATCATTGTTCCCCTGCAATTCAATTCCCATCAAGAGTTCTGCTTTAAATACTTATCTGAAAAAATGTCTGAAAAGTAATGTAATTACTCAAGTAGTCTTATTTATTACAATACACGTGTGCTTTCTATTGCTAATGGTATTTCTACCATGATGTAGCTTTTATGCAACATTGCAGTCACTTGCATCACTTTTCCAGACATCATGAAAGGTTTGTTTTTTTATTGCTGGGACACAGTTTACCATTTATCACGGCGTTCTGTTCTGTCCGTGTGAAAACGGGGAAGTAATAGGAGAATTTACAATTGCCCAAATGTGTCCGTCAAGTCTGATATCCAACCACTTACAGTAAAGCATGATCTCTCATCTCACAGACATCTGCAGCTGAAGAATATAAAGCAGCACATTCTTTTTAACAATTTAGAATGTAATGTATAGTTACATGTCAATTGTACAATATATTGTGAATTATTTTGAAAACAATTCGCTGCTTTATATTTTTCATATTTACTGTATAGTGATATGTACATACATTTTACAGTACATTGTAAATTACTGTAACTATGTTATACATGTTATACATGTATTTTACTGCAATAGCATACAGAATAAAAAGCAACAAATACATTTTTAACGATGAATTTAGAATTGAGTCACATAGTGATATTTTTTTGTCACTTACTGTAATTATGTCTTGCAGATAAGTCAGTAATCCAGACAATCAATTTGACTTTTTGCAAATGATAATGACCAGGGAAATATTTCTCTAAAAAGAAGAAAGAAAAATCTGCAAAAGAATCTAAAAAGAAATCTGCAATAAAATAAACCACTCTATTTGTGGTAAATGCAGTAGTCTATATTTTTGCTTAATGCATTTTTAAATACAAACATAATTGTATTTTCTTTACAAGTACAATATCTGTGCAGGAATTTGATACAAGTAGCTTACTCGAATATATTTTTAAAAATTCTAAAAAGTATCAATTAAAAATATTAAAAACGGATTGCAAACGGTCCGCAGCTCTAGTGACCGTGTGAACACCTCAGCATGGTGATGGAGAAACATATGCTACCCTGGTGATAAACAAGGTGCTGGTGGTTGGCTGCTGTCAGAGGCAGATTGGACTCTAGTTAAAAGAGCATGCTGGCATGTAAATGAACCAGAGGGGAAGGACAGGACAGACCCAACAGAGATTCTCGCCCGCTGTAAGCCCCTTATGGCCCCTTCTTGCCCCGGCGGAGTAAACCACTGGCACTGCTTGTGACTGCCTGGTGATTTTATTCAAATGTATTTGTTACTAGTTGATTTTTTAGGACGTTTAGTTATAAGTCAAATTTTACACAGTTTTTTTTTTTTTACATTTATGTTACAGTGATAAAAGACAATTACAGTAACTGTACAGTTTCAGTTCAAGTTTACAGAAATTGCGTTTAAGTTAATTTAGTGTAGAGTTACAGATTTTAGAAGTTTACTGTTAAGTTATTGTACAGTTTGTTTTACAGTTTAGTTTTTGAAGTTTACAGCTAAAGTAACAGCCTTTATTGAATAATTGCTCTTCTTTCTCCGGGATACTGAAATTGTCTTGTGTTCCACACTTTGATAAAACAAACTTTTTGTGTTCTAATAATAGTTAAGCAATTTATGTGAGAAAAAAATAGTATCTATATACTTTATATATACGTACTACTTCTCTTTTGGCTTTTCCCTTATCAGAGCCCGCCACAGCAAATCATCCTTGTGAGGGTTGTATTTTTAAATATTAATTTTAGCATGAATTGTTTAATTTACCATGTACAAGCTTAAAATCTGACATTTAGTTCTTTGGTCAGACTGTTGATGAATGTTTTAAGATGTTATAGCTCTGATGAGATAATTAGTAAGAAACTTGTCAGACCACTTTAATCTCTCTCTCTCTCTCTCTCTCTCTCTCTCTCTCTCTCTCTCTCTCTCCCCCTGTAATCTCTCTTGCCCTCCCCCCTCTCTCTCGCTATAGAGCTCCTGCAAAGAATGTAGATCTTCTTTTAATCTTGTATGTACAGCACTGAATGTGTGAAAGATGTTAAAGTATAAATCCTGTTTGCCCAGGATTATTAAAGTGCCTTTTATTTATTGCAGTAAAGAATCTCACCAAAAAATGTAATTTCAAAAGCTTTCTTTTCCTTCTTTAGCATTTTTTCCCCCTTTTTCACCATAAAAATACTTCATAGAGTTGGATAGACGTAGTGGCTCCTATTGGGGTTTTTTTCGTGTTAAAAAAGTGTAAATAACTAATAATTAGTGATTTATTAGATTATAGATTATTTGCCGTGTGTGTGTGTGTGTGTGCGTGTGTGATTCCAAAAGATGTTCCCCTAAATGTAAACTCACAGTTGTGTATACATCTGTTTGTCAATTTACCACTAAATAAATAGACAAATGTATTTAAATTGTATAAAATCACAGATAATTTTGTGCTGGTGTTGCAGACATGGTCCTGATGAAACCTAAAGACACAGCCATTGATGAACGTAACAGTTCTGCTCAAACGCTTCTGAGAGAGTGAGAAAGGCAGCAGCGGAAGTGATGTGATTGCAACACACTTCTCCCCAAGGTCGTCCATAATGGACCACTGCCCACTCGAGCGTCTTACTCTGCATTCAATCAAACCTCCAATCAATTAGAACCAAACCACAGGCTTTATCACAACTGCGTGCGTGCCTGGCGGAACCGCTGGACAGCATGACTTACTGGTCCTGGTTTGGCGTTTTATGAGAACATCTGCTTTAGCTGCTGGTCTTTTGAATACCAAATGTGGTTTAATGGAGGTTTTGGTTAGACATGAGCCGGTGGCTTTCACAGGCAAGGACAAATCAATGTCTGCTTTACCTTTTTTTTTTACAGTTTACACTTGCGGCCTTACTGTAAGGACACGTTGAAGGCCCGGTCACAGTCTTTATGTGCAGAGTTTTCAATGTTTTGTGTTGTCTTCCAGGTCTCTGATTTCCTCCTACTGTCTGAAAAAAGCTCCCCATGATCCAGTGGGGAAAATTAATTTTTTGTACTTTTACAATTAATTATTGTGTTTTATATGTAAAATACAGTTTGGCCTTAAATTGTCAGACTTTGTCAAATGGGGACCTATAGCGGCCCCACAACGGCGAAGACCTGCCTGAAGGTTGAGATGGAACTTTAAGCTGAGGTTATAAATGAGTTTTGGTTAGGATTGTGATGGTTAGGGGGCAGAGAATACATTAAGTGAAGGGTAAGACCCCCACTTTTTGATATACAGTATTTGCAAGTGCTTGTATGTGTGTGTGGGTGTGGGTGTGGGTGTGTGTGTGTTTGTGCAATCTTCAAGACTAGAACACATACGCGTGCATCATGTCGTGGAAGGCAGTAGCTAAATAAAACAGGAGATGAATAAATCACAGCGCTGAGGGAGTTTTTGGCATGTCCGGTTGGTCATCAGGCATTTATGTTCTGGATGCTGGCTGAGCGATGAATCCTGCTGAAGTGGAGTTTATCGATGAAACTGTCTGACCGCAGTCGTCTGGAGGAATGTGAGCGCTGCTCCTCTGATGGAAGTCAAACAGAACTCACCTCTGCTTCAAGCTCTTGATCAGCCCTGTCTAAAAAACACGCTGAAGAGCAGGATTCCTTTGCTTGCACTCTTTTTTTCAATCCTTACCTCGCTTTTTCTCAATATTTAATTTTTTCATTCATCGCATTTGTTTTTGTTTATCAACAAAGGTTACAGACAAATGGTGCTTGATGGATGGATAGACAGACAGACAGGCTTATTGGGATGAAAAAAGAGATGGATAGTAGGAAGATACTGTTAGAAGACACTGTTAGACAGATGATACATTGAAATGAATGAATGAATGAATGAATTAATTAATTAATAATACTTTATTTATCCCAAAAGGGGGAGAGTTCCGTGTTTCAACAGCAACATAAAACAGTACAACAGAAAACTGTGATGCCAGAGAAAAACCAAATACAGTAATAGTACAGATGACAGATAGACCGACAGCCAGATATGGATTAAAATAGAAATAGATGGATGGATGAAAGCTAGTGAAATGAGCTGAGATTTGAAATAAACAAATAGACACAGGGATGGATAGATGGATGGATGAAGGTAGGGAGGGATTGATTGATGGATGGATGGGTTTGTGGATGGATGGATGGATAGCTAGATACATGGACAGACAGACAGATAGATAGAATGCGTTTACGTTTTTTTTTGGAGACTGTTCTTCAATGTTTCTCATTATAGCCTATGTTTGGTTGCTAAAGTTGGATTCCGGCACATTGGTTCATGCAGGATAATGCAGTCATTCAGACCTGTAGCATGAGCATCAGCGTCTTCCATTAGCAGTGCGGTTAATTCATCTGTGTCTGCAGTGACGCTATCAGCAGCAGACGAACTCAATTCAGATTCAGTGACATGGTAAATTGTGCAGGATTAAATGCTCAGATTAGCGCAGGAAAGTGACTCGTCTGGAGTGCAAAGTGGTTTGTTATTTTTTAGCGGCGCTCAGGCGGATTTTATTACGGCACTTATGTCATTTGTTTTATTTATTTGTTTAGTTTATTTGAAAAGAAAAATGTGACCGTTTTCATAATGATCCACTGGTTACCTTGAACTGCTTTTATTTGAAAGAACCAACTCTGTCTGTTTCACCTTGTTCTCTTTCACCCTCGCTTTGCCCCCCTCTATTTGTCTCTCTTTTCCACAGGGACAAATAAAGTTTCTTTGATTTCATTTATTTTTTCATTTCACTCTTTCCCTGGCAGTTGTGGTCCAGTGGTGGTTAGTTGGACCTGGCACACAAAAAAGCGTTGCAGTGTCCTTTGTCCACAACTAAAGACAGCCGACTGCTGCAGGGTTGTGTGTGTGTTTCACTGGATGGTTAATGCAGAGCACAATTGTGGTACTATCCCTCGCTTTGTCAATCTCTTTTTTCTCTATTGCTCTCTCTCTTTCTATTTTTTTTTCTCTGTATATCTTTATCTATCTATATCTCCTTCACTCACTCCTTGTTCTCTTTCTCTCCTTGAACTGCCTTGCTGAACTCTTGATTTCTCAAGTTTCCAAGTCTCAAACTTCCTTTATTGCCTTGTTTGTAATTCACCTTGCTCTCCCTCACTTGCTGTCTTTCACTCCCTCTTTTTCTTTTTATAGATCTCAGTAAACCAAGCTTTTTAATTTCAGATAAAGAATAAAATGGGATTTATAAATAATCTAATAAATATTTTCATAAATAACTCACAGCATTGAAAGTGAAAGGTTATCTTAAGAAATGTCCCATTGTTTTCACGGTGATTACAGATTTTTTTGGAAGGAAGACAAATTGATTCCTGAAAGAATGATCCACTAAAAGTTAGACTAAAATCCACTAAATCCACAAAATGATCCACTAAAGTTAGTTAAAATGTACAATTGCTAATGGGAGAAATTGTGAAACAGTTGTCTCTTTGAATCTTTTTGAACTGTGATACATTGTAACAATTGATCTCTGGATTAAACTATTGGATTATTGACGATTGAAACAATTAGTGATTCAGAGAGTGTTGAGTCAAACAAAAAACGATCCTGTGAGTGTTGATTAAAATGATCAAAGATCCAGCGATCGAGTATTGATTTAAAACAATGAATAATTCAGTGAGTGTTGATTCAAATAATAAAAGATCCAGTGAGTGTCATTATAAAATGATCCAGTGAGTATGGATTCATAAAATAAAAGATGCAGTGACAGTCGATGCAAATGATAAATGTTCCAGTGATAGTCGATCCAAATGATACATGAACCAGCGAGCGTTGATATAAAATTATAAATAATCCAGTGTCAATTTAAATAGTAATGGATCTAGTGAGTGTCGATATTTAATGATAAATGATCCAGAGTCGATTCCTACAATAAAGATCCAGTGACTGTCAGTTTAAAAGGATAAATTATTCAGTATTGATTCTTACAATAAAACATCCAGAGAGTGGTAATATAAAATGATAAATGATCCAATGTCGATTCTTACAATAAATAAACCAGCGAGGGTTGATTTAAAAACTGATCTAGTGAGTGTTGATTTGTATGATAAAAGATCCAGCGAGTGTCAATTCAAATTATAAATGCTTCTGTGAGTGTCAATTCTTTTGATAAAATACCTAGCAACTGTTGATTATTACAATAAAAGAATCAGTGAGCGTCGATTTCAGAAAAAAAGATCTTTTTAGTATCTACTGAAGAATCACCTTGATCAGAAAGATGTGTCAAGTGTGTCATTACTGTGTTATTATCTTGACTGTCCACACAAATATCCAAAGACCAGAAAACCAGCGTCAGGCCTCTCAGAAGACAAACATTCTCTCAGCCAAAGCTCTTCCATAGCCGCTTAAAGCCGCTGGCGCAAACACTCAATTAATCAAGTCCTGGTTCAATTCCACACATCCGTCTGTGCTGGTTCTGAAGCGTGGCCTTCTGCTACTTCTCACTGGGACACGGCGGCTGTGTTCTTCTCTCTGTGAAGACGGCTTTTATATCCAACTCTTCAAACAAAAGATTTGGGGTTTAAGGATTAAGCCTTTGTGCTCGTGTTTGTAGTGAGTCGAGAACTGTAGAGTGTGTTTCGTCCTCGTACTCTGCAAATTAAGCCAAAAAAAGAGGATTCAGGTTTTCCTGTTGCTCAGTAAAGCCCGGTGTTCACGACAGCTAGTGGTTTGATTCTCAGGGAAAGCTACAAGTTGTTTAAATGTAGGACTGCAAAGGTGTTGCCTTCTCGGTATTATAAAACAAAAAAAAACAAAGACAAATTTCATCCTTTATTTCATTTCTTTTTGTTGGTGGTTTTTGTTTGGACTAGATTCATTTTTGAGGATAAAGTTTTTCATTTCAAATAATGAAAATGAAATAATTTAAAATAACATTAAAGTAAGTATCTTAAGCCTAAGTTTAAATGGATTTTTAGTTTGTATTCAGTATTAAATGTATTGATTACCGTAATTAATTATTGTTTAAAGAATCATCACGTTTAAAATTAAAAGCTGTACGTAATTACGTAATTACACAATTGATGAAACAGGAAGTGATACACTCAAATGAGCAACTTTGAAATTGACGCGAATTTGACAATTATTTGTACTCACATGGTTAAGGTTAGGTATAATTCTCTGAAACTTTAAATTTAAAGGATAACAATAGCTTATAAATGTTTTTTCTCAGATTTATCTTATTTTTTTCCAAACGCATGACTACTTTCAGACTATTTTGTTTCTTCAGTGATTGCATAGGACATAATCGTAACACGTTTGAAATTGCTAAATTTCCCTCTTCGTTGAGAATTGCTTGTTTTGGTGTCACTTGACTAGAACTGTCCAGTATCCACAAACACTCTTTGCTTATTAATCAGAATGTCAGAGAACACGGACAACATAGGCCTGCACAAACACGTTTGATATTCAAACCTAGAGATTAGTGAAGCTAAAGAGCTGCATTGACGTCATTAGTTTTATTGTGGCGCCTGACAGCAAAACTCCAACCAAAATCAGAAAGACGAGCGCCGTTTCTGTTGTTGAGTCACTGTGAGATAAAATTAAAATTGATTTAAGGAATGTTCTGTGTTTTTGTACAGAAGTGTACAGAACTGTACAAAACGGCTTCCATTCGCTAAATATGCATAAACTAAAACTGCAAATGAAATGAATTTTTTTTTTGCCAAGGAAACACTGTGGGAACTTGGCAGTTTTTCAGTTCCAAATAGCTAAATGATTAAAAAATTTGATTTTAATGAAAAAAAAAAAAAAACAACATTTGTAATGGCTTTTCTGCCAACACGGAGCTAAAGAACAGTTCAGGGATTTAGGAAGTGTATTTCTGGTTATTTGCAGCAGCACCATGTTCATGTACTTGACATTTTCAGATGAATAGTAAATCTACAGTGGAAGGACAATGTCAGCTACTGGACTGAGTAATGTAAGATAAATTATTCAAACACAGTGTACTCTGTCAAAATATGAGAAAAAATATGAAATTATGTATTTTAAGAACAAATAACAAATTATACTCTATATTTTTTATCTACACATATATCTATTTACACACGCACGCACGCACGCGCGCACACACACACACACACACACCTTTGGTGGAAAGTAACAGAGTAAATGGACTTTGGTTACTTTGCATTAGAATCCTGTGGCTACTTTGTACTTGTACTGAGTATCCAAAAATAAGTACTTTTACTTTCTACTTGACTACATTTTGGACGAAGAATGTGTACTCTTTACTCCACTACATTTAAATGGCCACTCGTTACAATGTTACCTGTTACATTGTGATTGTGTGCAAAAAGTCTGCATCTTTTTCTACCGCAGTAAATTTCTTGAGCGGACAAGGCGATGTTGCCGTCTGCAAATAGTACTGAAAATATTGAAAGTACTGGATGCTGTTTTATGAGCCAAATAACGTGAACGTGAATTAGCGGTTAATTTGAGCATTTGAGTTTGACTGAGACTGACTTTTTTTAAATCTTATTTGTACTGCCAGTTTGAAACATTGAGATTGTAAATTTCATTTCTATATATAATACCACATGAATTGAGAGTTCAGCCTAAATTCAGTATGAGTTAACTACTTACGTTTTTCTGAAATTGGGTACTGACACGGATACAAAAACGGAGTTGAAATAAAAGTTCCCAGTGGCTAACTGCCAGCCTCCGTAACAGATATGACTTTTTACAGTAAGGTGTTCATAGGTTTACTCAAGTTGTATGCTTTTCAAGTACTCTTTACATGTCTGACACCAGTGTTGGGAGTAATGCGTTACAAAAGTAACATATTACAATAATATATTACTTTATTCTGTAACGCAGTAGTGTAACTTATTACTTATATAGTATTTTCATCAATATATTAATCGTTACATGCAAGTAACGCTTGCGTTACATCAAGTCTTTCACTTTCAAGACAATAAATCAAACATTGAATATTTCCTGCTCGTAAATAGACACGTAAGTCATTCGTCTTTCGCTGGTGGAGCGTTGTACTTTGTAACACTGCTCTGAGCTCGAGGTGTGCAGCTATTGGCTCTGAGCTCGAGGTGTGCAGCTATTGGCTCCGCCTGGTTCGCGTCTGCGCACTGCACAGGGCCAGTCACGGACTCACGGCAAATTTGATGAACATTTAATAAACAACAGCCGAAGATACATTCGCGAGATGGTCTTATACGCATTGTTTCAGTTTTGTAAAAAACAAGAACATTGTGATGAAATGCAACCTCTGTGTAAACGCAAAAAAAATGTCTACATCAAAAAACAGCACTAGCAATTTAAAAAAAACACCTCAAATGGTGCCATCTGACCGCTCGACCTGGGAACAGAAAGAAAACAGCAACGACAATGTCCTCTGCTCTTTATGGCCAGAAAGCAGGACAGTATTGTGTGGTAAGTCATTCAAAATGAAGAAAATGCACTGAAGTTTCCATAGTCATGTTGCGTCTGATATCAAATAAAGCCAAGTTATTCACAGATATTGGAGGAAAATCGCATTATATCTATCATACTTTTAACACGTATTACTGTTAATTATTAGGGTTGACAAGTGTCCTCTTTTCCCCAGACATCCGGGCGGATTTTATAAATTCACGATAATGTCCGTTTTTCCCTCTTCTTCAAACGACTATTACACGTGTAGGTTAGCAACCCGTGCTTTAAATTATTTGACCACGGAATATTTGAGAATTAAATTGCGGGTCTCGTTTTGAAACAATATGGTTTTGTCCCGCATTATTATTTTTTTTTTTAAAACAATTAAAAAAAACATTGTTCATTATTCAAAAACGTCTGATTAAAATTAGGGCTGTTGTTATCGAATATTTTAGTAATCGAGTATTCTACTAAAAATTCCATCGATTAATTGAGTAATCGGATAAAACATTTTTGCTTAAAGAACAATATTATATATATACAAAAGAAAATTAAACAGGTCTCTTAAAATGAATTGGATTTCTTTTTTTTTAGAACAATTAGCATTTTTATTTTTTAAATGCAGAGTATGCAATGCATCCAACAATATTATTTTCCATAAACAATAAACATTGCCCAGTTTTACCATCTGTACATGTACTGTGAACAATGGCAAAAAAAGGTGACAGATTAAGTGCATTTAAGTCCCATAGATTATGGGTATAAAACAAGTTCGTACTTGGAATTAAAAACAGAAATCATCATTTTAAAGCCATCATCCTCCACTATGGACAGTGGGCGCATGTCTGTGACAATCATGCTTAAAATGCTGTCTGAAAATTCAGCCGCTTGCTCAGTGGAACATGAAGCAGCAGTTCGCACATATCTGTCCATACAAAGCTGTGATGTTTTACTGAAAAAGAGATGGAAAAAAAACAGTTAATGATAACTGGCAAAGTGACATTATAATACAGTAATATAATACAGCAACCTAATCGTTGCAATCAAACTATAATTACCACACGTTGCAGCACGTTAGGCTTAAGGACAACTAACATGTTATGTTAGGCTTAACATAATAACTAACGCCACACACTATAAAGAAAGTAAAATTTCATCATTCACAATTTTTACAGTAAATTAATTCCTTTGGTAAGTAGACGTATATAAATAATCCGGGAGTTTAACGCCCTGTCCATGTCTGTGGTGCGGTATATTTTCACAGAATCGCACTGCACGTCGTGGTTTATCCCTTCCATAATTAAACAAATCTCAATTATTTGTTTCAGTGCTATCAGATACATTGAATTTACTTTGTTTCGGGTGACGTTCCACCAGTCTCGGAGTAGAGTGGATGTTTTCTGTTGAGATGCTGTAGCATTGACGTCGTGCTGTTGTGGTATGCTAGCTCAATCTTGCAATGGACACACACCACAGCGGTCACTTTACTTTTCATTATGAAATGATCCCAAACCTTGGACATCTTCTGTCGTTTTCTCCTGTTTTTTTCTTCTCGCTGTCCATCGCCATTGCTATCGCTCTCACTCCCTTCCATTTTCTGCAGCTCATGCTAGCCAGCGCTCGCGGTTCGCCTCGCGCCCTCAAATCAAAACACCCTCTCCTTCCGCCTTGTCAGTGACGTCAGTGCATCAGGCAAAAACTTGACATGAGCTTTAAAATTACTTAAAAGAGGCTTCGAGGCAGAGGATTTTGCCTCAGTGATTTTTTGTAATCGAGTTACTCGAGGAATTGTTACAGCCCTAATTAAAATTGTTACATATTTAAGATTTTACTGATTTTTTTTTATATTAAGTGATTTTTTTTAACTAAGTTATTGTTTAGCAACATTGAAGCACATTAAAGCATGTTCATCAACCTCCGAGAAGCCTGTCTGAAATTGTCTCGAGGCCGCGCTGATTGTCCTCTTTTTTGGAAATCAAAATTTATGGTCACCCTGCAATAATAGACTATGTATATTGTTATTGGTAGATTAGATAGGAGTAAGGTACATAACTATGCCTTCCACTGGTTGTAACAAAAATTTTGTTATTTTAGGACTTTCATTTCTACTTCTGTAGTTATTTTGGTGAAAGTAACGTAAAAGTAATACAGAAGTAATGTAATATATTACATTTCTGATACAGTATTATTGTAATGTAACTCGTTACTTTTTACGAACAGTAATAAGTGTCATGGAATCGGACTTGTGTTTCAAGTGAACTTTTATTTTGACACCTTTATTTTGAATTGTCGTCACGTTTGTGCTTTGTTTACATCCTGGGTGTTTGATCGTACTTGTGTTTTCGTGCTCTGCTGTTTTTCGTTTACTTCTTGGTGTTGACGTCGATAGTTCTGTTTCATTTCCAGCTGTCTCTTGTTTAATTAATTAAGATCACGTTAATTGTCTCCTTGCCGTGTCCAGCTGCCGGTCATTGTCGTCATTATGTTTTGTATTTATTTCTCACTCAGTGCACTTTGCCTTTGTCAGGTCGTTAGATGTATTGGTTGTCTTGCCGTCAAGTTCGTGTCCTGTCTGTCTTAAGATTAGTGTTGCCCTGTGCAGTTTTGTTTTCTTAAGGCTGGTTATTTTCTTTGCACTTTGTTATCATTTTTTGGATTAAACCCTTTGTTTTTTTTCATTAACTCCTGGCATCCCGTCTCGTCCGTGCCTGAACGTAGGTCCTACCGGCGTCGTCCTCGTGACAGCCCATCCGTGTCAATAAGTAATATGTAACGTATTACAATTTCGAGTTAACTTGCGCAACACTGTCTGACACACGCACACACACACACACACACGCACGCTTTGAGACAGTTAAAACTGTGAAAAGCGCCTTACAAATGCTCAGAACTTGAACACACACACACACACACACACGCACATTTTTATACTTAAGAGATGGTTCACATACTCGCCCTGCGTACAATTATATATTTGTATAAGTACATCTGGTCCACAAGATCCTTTAATACAGAGTGGACATTTATGGTTATAAATTGGCCAGCAATATGAAGCGCTGATAACACAAACTACCTGCCTTGCCTCATACAATTGTATATATATATGAAAGCCAAATGCATAATATTATATGTTTGTGTGTGTATAAATATAAATGTATATATAAATTTTTTTTTATTAATTTTTTTTTTTAGGGCTGTCAAAGTTAACAAGGTGATTAATTTAAAGTGCTTAACCGCGTCTATTTTTTTTAACACCGTTAATCACAGTTAGTTTTTTTCACTTTCGGTTTGGTGAAAATGCAATGAATAGACCCAGAGAGCATGCTAGTGTCACCCAGGTGTCACTCATTATGAGCAGAAGCTCTGAGTGATTGCTTTCACCTGCTGCCATTTAGGCACAATGTGTTTAAGGACAGACACTTGCTTGTCTGATCTTTCTCGTCTCAGACTGCAGTGTTTTGAATGTTCTTGAATGGACTTGTTATAACTGAGACTTGACCTTATTTAGACGTTTCAACTGCAAATACTTAACTTGTTCGTCAGATTCAAATCTCTGTTCAACAAGCCGCCACTTTAGATTAATAGGGATTAGATAAAGACAAAACTGTATTTACTTACACTTATATTTAAAACAGACATTCTAAGCTTTATGACATTTCTTTATGTAGTACATTCTAAGACACATGTTTCACACTAGAGTGATAAGTATTTATTGAGTTAGTTTGTTTTCAGCTGAAAAAATGAAAACAAAACGTGCTTCAAGTTTTAGTTTAATTATTATTATTTATTTATTTTTTTTACAAAAAACACATTGTCCTGTTTTTATTAAGAGTGTAACCTAAAAATGGGTACTTCAAACTTTCAATTCATTTATAACACTTATATCTAAGTCCAAAATTGACGTTTTTGTGTGTTTTATCTTGAATAAAGAGTGACTCGACCTCGGAGGGTTACAAAACTAAGAAAATATATTGCAAATTGAACAAAAATTATACTAAATTATATTGCAGTATTTAAACTAGTGTTTATTTAGTGTTGAGTTGACATTAATTTACTTATTACACCTCATTATCCATTATTCCAAGCTTTAGTCATTTATTCAAGCTTTAGAAGTTCATACTTCTTACTATAACAGGAAATATTTGTTTGTTATGGAGGACAAACTATTTAAAGTTCATAGTTTCAGTTTATTCTGAAATAATATTATTGTTTTTATTCATGTTTAAGCGTTGCATGTTGTTCCTCACACATACTATAGTTTAGCCTCTTCACTTTCCTTTTTTCCCAAATGTTTATTTGATAAGCATTTGCCCGATTGCATCCTCTTTTTCTCCCGAGTCGTGCAGAGTTTCATTGGATGGCATTGTGGCACTGGAGCCTGATCCTGGAAAAGCTGTGTAGAATCTTTCAGGAGGGGATTGGCCGTTTAATTAAACATATTCATTCGTTTTATCTTCCCAATCATCTCTTTAGAAGATCGTTGAGTTGCTTATTTAAATGCCACCTGGAAGCTGCTGGAAACAAATGAGGCCTATGGGAAATGGAGTGTTTTCGGCTGCTAATCAACAATCGGATCATCTGGAAGCAGTTATTGGTGCCTGTCAAAGCACAAGGGCTTTTCATATGCGCAAACCCAAATTAGAAGAGAATTAAACACTTGTGTGTGTTCTATAGGGTATCTGAAACGTTTAGCAATTAGCCTTGCTTTAAAGACGCAGCAATGATTTACTCAAGAACGCTCCAGAGAAAGCCAAAGATTCCAGGTTAGCATGTCGGCGTCTTGACTTTCCCTTGATGGGGGCTCCACTTATGCATGCGCGTGTGTATTCGTACGAGACGCCTTCCTCGCACACTTCACGCATCTCCAGGCCGGCACAATTTCCAAGGCTGAAGGAATATAAATCTCCTGGAGGTTGTTATGGGTAAATACTGTGAGCTTGAAAGATTATAGTATAAGCCCGGGTTTACAAAGCAAGGCACTGGGGGAATCTGAAGAGGGTTTGGGTGAATTCTTGCACGCGTATGTATGTATATGCAAGCTTTCATTGAGGATGGTAGAGCCAAGAACTGCCTTATAATGGTTCTTCCTCTTAGCCAGATTATGGCGGCTTTGGCTTCTGAGGATGGTGTATACAGAGGTCATGGTTTCAGTGTGGAGGATTTACAGCTTCCATATTGTCATCTCACAGAGCGTTTTAACTGGGAGGATTTATGCTGGATGGGAGAATTCCCTTGTAAATCATGACAATCACATACGCTTGCATGCTGACACATGGGCATGGACACATTCCGGATGTTTCTGTACGAAGAAGTTCATTTGGTGGTCACGATACACTGGTCATATTAGGTTCCGAGCCTCACATGGGGCAGTAGATCCGAGTTTGACACTCGAGATAATATAGCCCAAGCCTGGTTTGGGTTATTCTGTGTGGATTTTGCTTGTGTTTGTTTGGGTTTCCTCTACGTAGATTAGGTTGATAAACGTTTGACCATCCATATTGATTAAACGCATTTGATTAAAATAATTTAACATTTGTAAATGTGTTTTGTTTTTCACATTGAAACCCCCACCAGATTTATTATAAATACATTATTTTGGTCCTAAACGTGACAGGACAATATTATTAGAACCTGTATTGTTCAATCACATTCACTTATGAATATAAACATGTTCTATTTTTGTTAACAGTTTGTTTGGTAAAAAAAAAAATGGCACTACACAGAAGAGCTTTACAATTACGTACTACTTGGTTATCACAGATGAACTCGACTCTGGGTCAATCACGGCTCAGAGTTGATGCTTTTCTCTTATGTACGTTTGTTCATTAAAAAATGAGAATACACATATTTTAGAATGAACACAAATCTCAGCGTTTCAATGTTTAAAGAACGTATCCAGTGACTTGATGTGCTCTGCTGACTCTTTTGAACAGGCGTCTTCTGATGCTGAATGTGTTTTCTGCCATTTGAGCAACAATTGCATCAATGTGATGTTCTTTTTCCACGTAGCATTGAAGTTTGTCGATATTCAACCTGATTAGGTTCTGTGTTTTCGTCATCATTTTCACTTTCAATTATCAGAGGTGACAAGAGACTAGCACAGTTCACCAACTAAAGTCTACTGGAGTGAGGAGGCTTGTGTTGTTCAGGAATGATTTGTTTCAATTAAACACTGGATCATGGGTTTGGTTCCCAGCAGAAAACAGGAATTTGTTGAATTGTAAAAATTCTAAGTCACTTTGTATAAAATAGTCTGCTAAATGATTGTAAAGTAAATTTTCACTGTACTGACTCCAGATCAGTTAAATCCGAGCATGGTGGATGCTTTCACCTCGGTCACATACCCTACAGCGCCACAGACCACTAGTGCTTGTTTGATTTTTCTCCCTCACGCTTTGGCCCCAATAAGCAGAATATTTGTCCAAAAAAGCGAGGAATATTGAGCTTTTATGATGATTTAGTCAATCTGTAAATCTCATATTGTTTTCCAGTAGAAGCGAATGTCAAATGGAGCGCCATTATTTCACCTCTCGCACCTGTTTTTACTAAATGTCTTTTCTTTTGTGCTTCATGCTGATGGATGCCTAAAATAACCTTCAGGAGATCCTCTAGTAGGCATGGCTGCGCCTGAAGTCCAGTCCCATGGGCATTTCTGATCCTTATGGGTTAAGTGATGCCACATCCAAATCATAAATCAGTCCAGCAACCAGCTCTCTTGACCTCAAGGTCATTCTTTCATTAACTTCCTGCCACTCTGTATTTCTCTCTATATCTTCACTACAAACACGGGGATTGCCGATCCTAACATCTCGCACACACATTTACTTTATTGCTCATGCCTTATTGATTCCTCAAGTGGTAATATTCTAACTGATCTACAGCTTCCATAAATCACCTCTGTCTTTACAAGCTTCCACAATCTCTCTCGCATTGATTGACAGTTTCCCGTAGCATTGGTTTGTGATTTCTAAAGAAGATCTGAATGGACAGAAGGCTGTTCCTCCACAAGGGAGGCGGCTGGCAGAACTGCTTCGGTGCTTCTCCTAAGATCCTTTGATAAAGAACAGGGAGGAACACTCAGAAACACAATCAGATAACACCCCTCCACTCAAAATGTCTTTGCTTTTTCTGGCTTGCTAAGAGGAAGGATCCACATCTCCTGTGAAGACTGAAATAGCTGCCGCTGATTAAACTGATAGAAACTGAGAAGAGAAAAGCATCTAGTGGTGTTTGAACCAAACATGGCTTATTTCAGGGAGTCTTAAGAAGACTTCTATGGAACACTAACAGAACCAGCCAATCAGCATCCAGTGGAGGGTCTACTACATATGGGTTGCGACTGAATGACCAGTGACATCATTCAGAAATGTCGAACAGAAATCTTGGAGATCCAAGATTTCCATTTCTGGGTCACAAAGACCTGGAGCCAAGCCACTCTGGGCCTGAAATTGTGGATATTTTAATGCTTAGCCAACTTATTGATGAACATTCATTTTTTTTTTGAGTATTTTTACAGGAATTAGATCACTTTACAGTGAATAGTTTCTTTATCGTCAATCTGTTTTTAGTTGTATCATGATGTTCTTTGCGCTTATTATCAAGGTCTCATTCAATGAAAATTATGACGTGTTTTCAGTGTAGAACATTAAAGTTATTGAAGTAGTAATCGATGATTTGGATAAAAGTTCATGTTAACTGCTTGTAGTTACACACACAAAAAAAATTAACAAAATATTTAAAAACACAATATTTAACATTTTTCTTTAATAATTCAATTTTGAGGTAATTTTTACAAATCTGGCATATGTTGTGCTTGATCAAGGTGAAATGTTGAGTTGTTTAAGCATGAGCTTCAGCATCTTTCCAACTTTCTAACTCAAGTTCAATGATCAAACCATAAGAATGAACACACAATTTTATTTGGATTTTCCAAATTCTTTTTACTTTTTGAAAGAATCCTGAATATGTCTATAAAGCGACAGGAAGTGCAATGGCATGTGCTGTTATTACTGAACTGCCGCCACTTTTTGCACAGTCAAAGTTCCATTCATGGGCTTTTTACATCCCAGCTATTGAGTTCTTCTCCGATTAAATGCGCACTGAATGTCCTTGTGTTCTGTAGAAGCAAGCACAAATTACGTTCCCATTATTTCCGCCAGTCGGCTTGATTTTCTGGAGAATAGAAACGTTTCAACTATAGAGTATTTTCCTAGCATGCTAATTGTAGGCAATTACAACATTGAGAACGTTTTCCATGTGTGAGAGTGACTGCAGATACGAATAAACTGAATGAGTTTTAAACTCTCTGTGAATGCAGCGTTCGTGAGAGATGTGAAGGCAACAGTGAAATGCCATCACAAGCTGCGACTCGAGAGATGAACCGAGACTTTTCCACCAATCAGTGCACAGACGATTCTGTCTCTCCTGTAAAGGCAACGATGGGTCACATCAGTCTCTGAGAAACTCAATCTTCAGTGAGATTCAGTCTGGAAAATGCCATCAGTCCAGCCTCAAGTGTTCATTTCAATGGGATCAGAGAGAATAAAGAGGGATCATGGAGGGAAATATCAAGCTTAACGCAGAGCCGTCAACTAGTTCTGCGTGCCGGAAGAACATATTCAATTGTTTCAGGATGTGCGTTAATTCAGAGAAAAGGGTTTTAGACTGAAAGTTGATTTAGTCTGCGCGTATGGGACTGGAATTTAAAAACATCAGTGGCCTGCGACATGGCGAATAGAAATGTGGGTTCTTGTCTCAAGTGATTTTGACTGTGAGAGGAAACTGGAGACACGGAGGAAACCCACAAGCAAACGAGAACATGCTCCATTCAGAAAGTCATCGACCAGGCCTCAACCTAGTCTCAAATGGGTCCTTCTCGTTGTGAAACATGACATAATTATTATGCAATTTATGGGCCATATTTTTCTAGTATTTTCTAGTAATACAAACTTTGTATAACAAGATTCTGGACAAAAGACTCTCATCCTGATGCTGACTTTTTTTTTTTTTATTTATTTAATTCATGCTGTCCATTACTGTCCATTCAAGCAATTACAAATGCAATTTTTTTGCTGTGACATTTGAATTTTAGCGATTTTAACGCATGAACCACATTGTGAACACAATAGCAAATGCATTTTGTAAAATCTCTCAAATTTTGTCCATATTATTGTTTCATTTGCCTAAATAATTGCTTTATGGCTTGAGGAGTCGATTTAGTTTAAAGACTGTTCATTTAGTCAACAGACTGTTGACAGTTGATTTTGATCATTAATCTTCTCTTGGACAGAAGATATAAATTCTTATGTTAGTAATGACAGAAGAATATATGGATTTATTTTATTGCTGATATAATTGTTAATGTTCTGAACAGAATAGATGTACATGTTTTGATTAATTGTTAATACCATTTTCTAAGTGGTGCATATATAATATGAGTGTGGCCAAAAACAAAGCTGAAAGACAAAGTGGTTAGCCACATCAGGAAATGGCATACATCACTGCACACTGATATTGGTCGGTCTACAAACGTCTACGGCAGGGGTGTCAAAGTCAAATGGACGGAGGGCCAAAAAAAACATTTTGCTACCAGTTGAGGGCTGGACTATCCGAATGTTCATTGAAATCAAAATTTGACCTACTGAAAACCTAAAAAATATATTACGATTAAATAAATAAAGCAATATTTTCTTATGACTTAACAGTCTGGCACAAAAGACAAATATGTCAATACAAAAACACCTCATAACATGAACATTAAATTGTATTTTTAAAACAAATAAAACAAAGTGATTTATATTAAAAGTTTTCTCATTTAGCAATTTAAGCAACTACAAAGACATAAATAATATCAGCAATTTTCTGCCATTCATTCCACTGATGATAATAAACTATTCAGACATTCTTGATGTTAAAAGAAGCACAAAATCAAAGTAACCCTGCTTATTTAGGTTTGCATTAATCTATTTAAGTTATTGTTATTTATGTTTAAGGTTTAATTTGTTATTAGTATGGTTGCATTGAAATTTTAAAGATTTGCGGGAAAAGTGCCCTGCCCCTTTGAGAGAAATGCAAACAGTTATCTCGAAGTGAAAGCTATTGACTCGTTTTTTGGGAATAAATACTACGTTTGAAATCCACCGTGTGAGTGTGACACGTTCATTTGTGAAGCCCCACGCATTTACGTTAAAGAGCTGAGCTGAGACGCGCGACGCACGCAGCCTGTGTGTGTGTGCGCAGCTCGTGTGTCTGCGGGCACGCGCGAGAGAGAGAGAGCAGACAGCACGAGACGTGGAGAGTCTTTTGCTGTTCTGAGTAAAATATGCTCTATTTCGGTAGACCGCACGTAGAAGTCGAGCCCCCTCTCGGATTATAGAACATGTACTCAGACTCCCACCTTGTTTGAAACTCCCGTTTCTCAGTGTCTACCTTCCATTTTGCCATTGTTGATGGGTAGGCTTTTTGCTGTTAAGCCAATTGACCGCTAATAAATGAGGAAATGAAGTCACCGCCTCTCGCTTGGTGCGTCACCGTTGCATTGTGGGAAATGTAGTTTTGAAATTTTAAATTATCATCACGCGGGCCAAATAAAACCCACTCTGCCCCACGTGGGCCTTGGCCTTGACATGTATGGTCTATGGCAGGGGTACTCAATAGGCGGACTCCGGTCCGCATCCGGACCCAGACGCGATTACTTTTGGACCGACGGCAAAACCAATGCTACTCTTGTGGTCAAAATCCAAAGGCGTTTTCAGTGGATCACGCATTTTTTATTCTGCATTGTTCATTCACACACACGCACCAACGCAAACGAATATATTTATAAATGTATATAATTTATCTTGAATGATTGTACTCGTTTTAGCTGCGGCATTTGTCCAATCACAGCCGCTGTAAGAGAAACGTGACAACTACGTCATCTGTTTGCGCTCTGGCGCAAAGTTACTTGGAACACGGCCGCGGCGCGTACTAGCGCGTACTAGTCGCTCAGGTCTTCAGGGTAGCCAGGCGAACGGCCGCTCTGTCGTTTGCGTAAATCGAGAGATTATTTTAACCTTAAAGAATATGGCGAGCTCAAAGCTGGCCGTCGATTAGAAAAGAAAAGTTGACTTTGAAAACTGCGAGTTTAAGAGTGAGTGGACAGAATAATATGCATCCGCGCGAAGCAGAAAACCAATGTGTTTAATCTGCAACAAGTCGGTCGCAATCGTCAAAAGTGAACAAATTACCCTCCATTGAACAAAATACATTTGAATACTTCTGTAAATTGCACATTTTTATCTGTAATTACAAACCGCACAACATATTTTGTACTTGTACCAGTACTTGAAAAGTGCACGTTTTTTGTTACTTGTTTTTTGTAAAAATGTATGTCTATCTGTAAAGAGCGTGGATGAGTAGAGAAAGCAATTTCGACTCTCTGCACGTCCAGTACGTACAGCAGAGTTGACAATAAAGCTGACTTTGACTCCACACACACACACACACACACACACACACACACACACACACACACACACACACACACAGGCCACTAAAGTCTCACATGTGTCCTGGGACAACACAAGACACCTTTCTCTAATGCTGAAATAGTCAACAAGAGTGTGAGTGAAGTGGTGACTGCTCTGTTTGAAGGGACTCAAAAAGATAATTCACAACTCAAATTTCAAATTTATGAAGATGTTTTGGGTCTTACAAACCTCACACAAGGAGGGATTACATTTATGAAGTAGTGACACATGTTGTTTTTATACGGATGACGTGCTATTCACATAGCGGTTCATATTTGCAACTTGACCGATATTTTTCCGGACCTCGGACTGAACGGAAATTTCGTAAGTGGACCCTTCAAGTTTATAATTGAGGACCCCTGGTCTATGGTCTTCAAGTCAGTTCACAAACTGGCATGGCTAGTCACACAGGTCACACCAACCAGACTGGCAGGAAAATGGCATACATGATGTACAAAATCACTTCCAGTACAACTAGTATCTATCTTGTTTGGGAACTGGCCAATATTTTGATTATATACTGCGTGTATTTTTCATAAAAAATTTTTTATGAATGTTTATGCACTGTCCTTTTTTTCAGACCCAGACTTTAAAGACTTTGGCGTTCCTAAACCTCTTCCCTGTGGGTATCATTTATTTTCCTCCAATCCTTCTATATGAACACATATAATGGCTTTCCATTTTCTTAGTAGACTGTAATCGATCTTCTAATGTCACATACACTGCAGCTTGTGAATTCGAGATGGGAGGACCTGAAGGCATCATTGAATCGCAGCAGATCACCAAAGACGGGAAAGCCTTGCAGACGGAAGCAGTGGACTGCCAGTGGTACATCCGTGCCCCCCCTCGCTCTAAGGTCAGGACCCTGATTCTGCTTCATGACACTGCTACTGTCTTTCTGTGCTCGCTCTGTAGTTCAGAGGTTGTGCAAAAAACACACACATTCTCTCACTCCCTCTACCCCTCTCTCTTTCTTTTCTATTTCCATCTATCTATCCATCCATCCATCCACCGACCATCTATATATCTTTGTTTATATATATATAACAAAATTCTTTCTCTCTCTCTCTCTCTCTCTCTCTCTCTCTCTCTCTCTCTCTCTCTCTCTCTCTCTCTCTCTCTCTCTTGCAATAGTGTTAAGATAATATTTGCATGTGGTGTATTATACCTCTTCACTGTGATAAATGGAAGTTGTTAAGGAAAAGTGAATGTATTTTTTAGGTTTGTTTTACAGCAGATACAAGCATAAAACCATTTGTGAGGAAAAGGTCAGAGCATCCGGTTGTTTTGGGTCATATTTATTGTTGTAATGAAGTGCTGTTGCTAGGGGAGCTCTGACGCTAGTCACTTGCTCCTGCGTTTAAAAGTGCGGCTTTTTGTTCGTTTTGCTACAGTGTCTGTAGAATTGTTCTTTGGCATAAGGGAAAAGCAAAACCTATGGAAAGAATTCAGTAAAAATAGAATACTGTTTACCAGAGTGAAATCTCTGTGCGTGTATGTGCGTGCTCTTGACTGAGCAGCAAAAACCTTTATGACGCATTGTTTTACAATGATTTTAGGCTTAACGTGATTTATTGTGATGAATTTCATCTACCTGATGTCCTTCCAGTGGCTTTCGAAGCGCATTTGCCCTTGTATTTTCATGGTGATTTGTTTTACAAAACAGATATTTATCATCAAGCAGAAAATGCAAACACAATTCTAGTCTGTGATACAGCAGCTTGTTGGAAATACACTAAATACCTATTAATTGCAATAAGAAATGTTAAACTGTGTCTTCTGATGGAGGTTCAAATGTGCGAGAAGTCTGAAAATAGCTTTATTTTCTATTAGTCTCTTATTAATGATCATACATATTGTGCAACATGGTCTCATAGGAACCATTGTTCACCCACAATTTCTCAAACGTTGGTTTTCAGTTTGTCTCTCTTATAAATTTGCTGGAAATGAGACCACAAGCACAGAAGCTTCCATACCCGTTCGAGTCTTGCTGCTTTTTTATTTGATTTATTTTCCAATAGAGAGAGAAGCGGGTGGGGGGGCTGGTGGCGATCACTCACCTCCACATGCTAAGTTTGAAAAGGAATATTGTTGGTTTGTAAAGTACGGTTTGTGTTCTTGTAGTCGTCTATTTCAAGAATAAAAAATATTTAAAAAAATAAAGTCCCATTAAAAAATAACTTTAGTTTTTATTCCAGCTGTTTCCTGTGTAGTCCACCCGTTTGGTTATGACTTGATTGGGTCATGATCCATAAGCAAACCAGTTACTTTAATATTTGGCAAAGCCAATCATAACTCACAAACAAGGCTCCTCAGGTCATGTGACATGACGTGAAGGCGTGAGAAAAGTGAGTTCAACCTGCCTTAAAATGATCTGATTGGCTGATGAGTCAATTAACTATTGGAACCAATTTCTGCTCTGATAACGGTCAACTGATATTGACAGAACTGTTCATCCAATCAGTGAAGACGTTGGTGAATGAATATGTATTTCTGCATCTCAGTACAGTTCAGCGAAAAACTATACTTGCCCTTTTTTCTGTATACTTAAGTCATCATTACTTGAAATGCACATACACTCAAAAAGCAGACGCAGAAACATCCAGTAGAAAACATAAAAGCTTAAGAACAGAACAACATATTCCTACTTGTCAAACCAATTAAAGACTAGAGCTATGCCATTCTGCTCGCAGATGTATTTTTCAATGGTTTTGTGCAGCAATGTTTCCTGATTTTCATTTTGTGTCCTACTCTGTTGAACATGAAACAGGTTTTACTGACAAAACAAAGACAATAACTCACAAACGACACGGGATAACTCGGAACTAACTCGGGAACACGTAGGTGTGATGACAATAACCGACACTGGACAATGAAACAGGTGAAACTTAAATACAACTAAAAACGAGGTACAATAGACAACAGGTGAACTAGACGAACCACGTGACTACAAAGACACCGGAAACACGGAAACACTAGAAACAGGGGCACATGGCTATTGTAGTCCGTGAGTGACAAACAACGAACGGAGACAAGACAGTGACGAGCAGGCCGACTCGTCACACCTACAAGAGTCAATAATTTAAATTTGCAACATTGTAAAATGGTTTCACTCCACAGTTTATTCAGATGCTTCAGGGTTTGAGTACAAATTTCCAATATTAATGAATCTTGTATTAAAAAGCAAGTACTGCTGAATTTACACAGAAGTCAAACTGTGTGTGTTATGCTTACTCCACCTCTACTTGTAATTAAGACTGAAGCTCGCGTATTGACTTTATCTACTTTCTCCTCCTCTGAAATTGCTCCACCAATCTGCGTCAACATCTTTGATCCACATGCTCCAAAAAAAGACTCAAGGTTTTGTTTCTCCAGTGGATGCAGGCATTTCTAAAGTAGTGTTTCAAAGAACCTGCTGGAAAATTGTTGAAAACCCGTAAGTCCACTTGAAAACAAGCACTTGAAGAGTCAATTGTGGGTTTGGAATCTGAGAGTCTGCTGAAAGGTTTTTACGAATGCTCAATGTTCTTACTGGTTAAAATAAAATGTTATGTTTAGAAGTAACGCATACAGGGGAATTGAATAAAAGCTTACATTAGGGTTTTTTTTTTTTTTTAAGTTTGTTCTAAAAATATGTTTCTCTGACGTTTATAATGTAATAGGCATGTCAGTAGATTCTTCAACAAGCTATAGGGTTTATAGCAGAGAATATTAAGAAACTTGGCAGAACACTTCACACTGGGAAGGTGACACTTGCAGAGTAAAGTTTAAGAAATATTTTACTGGTTTTACTTCATTCCCCAGTGGAAGTGAAGGAGGTGGTTGGTTTCTATAATGGAGGACCAAGCTCTAATTGAGCATCACATTTTACTGCCGTTTCAGCCGCTGTTGCAGACAGACTGACGTGAAAAGACGAACAGTTCATGCTGACACCGGGATGCCGATGGTTTTATTTTTTGTGAGCGCTGAAATTCTGACTGAATAAAAACCAGAATTATTGAACCATTCAAAGAAGGAAAACATTCTACAATACAGCATGTTTGTATTTGTACAGTTTATGTACATACATGTGTGTGTATATATATATATATATATATATATATAGATATTAGAGAGAGAGAGAGGAGAGAGCGAGAAGAGAGAGAGAGTGTTGTGTGAGTGTGGTGTGTGTGTATAAGACATGTATTGAAATAAAATTATTATTACTCAGTTATTTTGAACATTGACAGAGGAGTGAGTGAGATAGAGAGAGAGAATGTCACAAAGTGAGAGAGTGTGTGCGAGCAAACGACAGAGCAAGAGTAATACATGAAAACTCAACGTGTTAATTTGACGGATAATTAGACTGAATAGTTCAACCTCAAGCCTGGTTTTATTTAAATATTCAAAGTGTTGAAATCAAAGTTTTGAGTCAAATGAGTATTTCGTTTATTATGACCTCTAACACTGACGAAGGCAATTCAAGGCAGATTAATTCTGTGAGGAGGTGAATGACAATAACAGAAGGACTTTAGTATTGGGGTGAACTTTTGCTTTAGTGACGGGATGAAGGAAGGTGTGAGGTGATCTTGAATGGAGTTACCAAGCAGATGGCTCATCCTAACACCTTCAAAGTCTGAAGGGACTGGTGTGATGTTCCTTTAGAAATGTCCAGGATGTGTTAAGAAAACCCAGATTACACGGTAATCTTGATGGTATGTGGATATGGCAGCTGAGATCTGGGCAGCGAAACTGTTAAAGGAGGGGGAAAAAGACTATTTTGACGGAAGACTTCATTTCCTGCCTGAAGGAAGCCGAGATTCTTCTGTGTTAAAAGTAATAGATTTTCTGCGGCGGCAGCACTGTGACTTTTCCCCCTCTTTTTCTTTCAGATCTACTTGCGTTTCCTAGACTACGAAATGCAGAACTCCAACGAGTGCAAGCGCAATTTTGTGGCAGTGTATGATGGCAGCAGCTCGGTGGAAGACCTAAGGAATAAATTCTGCAGCACGGTGGCCAATGACGTGATGCTGGTGAGCGCGCTCGGCGTCATCCGGATGTGGGCCGACGAGGGAAGCCGTAAAAGCCACTTCCGCATCCTCTTCACCACCTTCCAAGAACGTAAGAGTGGTCCGGCCTTCAGTGTACTTTAATCTAGTACTTGTGTAATTAATATCGAATTACAATGTTTTCAGATTTCAATGTACAGATTTTCATATTAGCCCTCTAATTGTGAAGCTTTTTGATACTATTTTTGCAATGTGTATACTGGGGTCAACAATATAAATGGCCCGGTGGCCCGGACGCACTTTTAAAACCAACCGGGCCACCAGATCAGTCCAACTGCTGGCCCGGTGGGCCAGTAGAAATGACTCGATAAAAAAAATTCTCATTATTTATCTGCATTTCTGTTTAATCGCACCGCGAATTGTGTAAAGCGTTATGTGATCCCGACAGACTAATATGCAGTGCACCGAGTTTTTGGTGCTCCGCCTCCAAACGCCGCGCTCAGTGCTGCTCACTCCTGCGGAAGCGCCGCAGCGGCTAGAATACACAAGTAGCAAATTCCTCGCGAATAATCTCGTTGAGTCTTGGCATCAAGAATGAAAAACGAGATTAAATAAAGCAGCGCGGGTGAAAAAAGGCGGCAACCGCTTAGCGATAATTTGTTAAAAGATACGTTTGTTAAATCACGAAATGCTAACCCGGTTTTCTTTACGCTTTTCACGACTGTGCAATAACGACACACTTTATTATTTAACCATAATACAATACTGCTACAGATATAATACAATACTACAGATACTGCTATCATGAATATTACACGAAGAACAGAGTATCTGACGCGTGATGTCCATCACATTGAGCCGCAGCCTCATCACAGGAAGTGATCCTTTTGTCCAAGATTTCAAACGTCTAAACACATGTTTGAAATAATTTGTTTGATGATCCTTAATAAAAATATCCAGACATTTTGGGAGTTAGTTTAAATTAAGTGATAAATTGAAATATATATTTACTATGACACTTTGATTAAGTCACTGCTGTGATGCTGCTCTTTTTATATGTAACATGTTACATCATTTGCACTTGGACAATAAATGTTCTTTTATTACTGATGTTTTTCAACTGATACTGATTCATTCTGAACAGAGCAAACCAGACACTGCAGGGGAACTATATGACAAAACCGCACAAAACACTTAAAAATTGCAAACTTTTTAAGATTGGTTGCAGAATAATTTGTGCAGCAGCAGCTCAGTCAGTAGAGCTGAGGGTTGGAAACACCAGATCATGGGTTCGATTTCCAGTAAAAACTGTGCAATTATTACAAATTTTAACACATTTTTAATGACATGAAAGTTGCTTTGGATAGAAGCATCTAACTGACCGTATGAAGTAAAAAAACAAAACAAAAAAGTGCGGTATTTATCCAAGACCCAGAAATGGCGGCCACTGAGCTAAGTGACATGTTTCAGGAAAGAAGAAAATAAAATCACGAGAGGTTTAGAGGGAAAGCAAAAGAAAATACGAAAAGAATAGGCAGAGAATTGCACTTGTTCTGTTTTTGTTTAGTTTTTCTGCACTTTGCACTAAACCTACATTAAACAAATGATTTTCATGTTGTTCAAGAAAACAGTTATTTATTTCTGTTGTGATTATTGGGATCAATACACAACGCGTCAACCTGGGCCAGTGGTTTTGATAATCGGGCCAGTGAACTTCAAAAGTTACTGGCCCGGAGGGTCATGATATAGGTGTATTTCCAGTTACGAATGACTCTATTTACCCAATTAGATTATTTGGAAGTACTTGATGATTAATAGGGATTAAAAAAACTTTACTTTTAGTTTTGAACTATGAGCTTTTTGATACTGGTTTACTAAATTAAATGTTTTCTATTTTATGGGTAGTTATGTTCTATTTTTTTCATTTAAAACAACATAACTTTCTATCATTTAATCATGATTATTTGATTATATGAAGTACTTAGTTAATCCCAATTAATAATGTCAATCCATGTCCATATTTTCATATTAAACTTCAAACCCCATATTAAACATTTCAAACAATTAAACCAATTAAACAGTTAAACCAACTTAAAAAAAAGATTCAATCAAATGAGCAGAAATAAACTGTGACATGATGGCTGGGTGGCAAAATCACATGCGACAGCACGGACCAAGCGATCAGAGTGGAGCAAACAGAGTTTATTTGGCAAAGGCAGGTCAAACAGGCAGTGGTCGGCTACGAAGAAACTGGAATATCCGAGGGCGAGCAAAGGGAGTCCGTAGAACAAGCACAGGGTCAGAAATCGGGATCAAAACGGGGTCAAAATCGCTGGGCAAAAGATCGTGGTCACAAAACAAGAGCAAGGACAAAAATCCGGGCAAGGCTTGAGAACTAAACACGCTGGAATGACAGGAATAACACTGACAATCTGGCAACAAGACAAAGAACCGAACGCTACTTAAATACAGACACTAAGTGATAACAAACACAAAACACCTGGACAAAGACGGCAACACACAACAGACCGGAATCAAAACAAAATCACGTGATGAGAAACTCAGAGTCCGTGATGACATTTCAAAATAAAGTTGTCAAAATAAGAATCCAAAAGAAACTAAGTGCGTGAGTCCGTGACACTGTGCTTGTGAAGTAAAATATTCTTATTAAAAGTTAATGTTATCGTAAAGTATTTCCAGTTTGTTCGGTATGTTTTGTGATATATAATTATTTAATTGTCAAATGGAAGCAGACACGTGAACCTGAACATGTGAATTAAATGTAAATAACATACATCCGTGTTCTCCGTCCTTCCCCTCTGAACACGGTGTCATCTGAACAAAAACCCTTTCTTGGCCATTTTCACTCCCACATTCATAGTTGATGGAAAGGTAAATTGAACCGAGGTCGGGAAATGAAAACAGCTCACAGCGTCTATTCAGCTGATTGAGTTCTGCCAGCGGATTTGGCCACAAATACACTTTTCTCAACTGAGCTCAACCAGAATGAAATTTGAAGGTTGACAGAGGTAAAATTCAAGTTTACCAACATGTCTAGTGTTTCTTATCAGCTTACTCCAAAAACCTTACTGAACAATCAGTAATTAGTAATTGGATTGATTAATTAAGTACTCACATTTTACTCAGAAGATAACAAAGATTTTCCCCCTCACCTCTGTAGCTTAAAGTCTTGTTCTCTGGTCACATTCTTATTCTTTTTGTCCTGTTTTTGCTGTATATAGGTTTTAGTAATGTGTTTATTTTTGTTTGGCTAACAGATTTGCTGAGATAAAACTTTGACTCTAAACGTCTCTTTAACTAGTTGGTCTATATATTTTTGCCAATTTTTTATTGGTTTTTCGAAACATAATCCCTTCATCGTGTTCTCTCTGTTTGGAAACCATGGGAAACAAAAGAGTGGGGTGAAGCAGTGGATTGCAGCAGTGTATGTTTGAGGGATGAGCTTTTCTGCAGGGATAGAACATTTTCCTGGAAGTCTCTGCTACGCCGATGCCCTGCCAGCCGGCCCTCTTTCTCTCGCTGATCCATCGCAGTTAGGGTCACTTCTCTGTGGGTGGCAGAGCTGGCAGTCTCACACACTGCAGAGCTAAATGTACAGGAGAGGGTAAGAGAGAGTGAGTGGAGGGATAGAGAGAGAGAGGGACTGTGTGTGTGTGTGTGTGTGTGTGTGTGTGTGTGTGTGTGTGTGTGTGTGTGTATATGTGTGTGAGCGAGAGAGTGTGTGTGAGAGAGAGAGCGGTAGGAGATGGGTAGAGAAAAAGAGAAGGATGATTGTGCTGAACCATGGTAATGCCAGTGCCAAGTGCCAGGTAATGTGTAAAATACTGTGTATATATTAATCTAATATATATTTAGAGAGAGAGAGCAGCTCTAGATCTAGAGCTCATCGTATAGAGATGAGAGAGAGCGAGATAGATAGAGATAGAGAGGTATGTCTTTCTGTCGTTCTGGGAGTTCGGTAGTTTCGAGCTATCTGCTCTCTCTTTATCTCTGACATCTCTTTGACTCCTTCTCATTATGGTTAGTAATGTGGAAAATAACCTGTAGATATACAGAGAACTAAAGACCGAGGACATTGAAGGTAAGACAGTCTCTATTCTGTCTATCTATAATATATCTCTATATATCTCTATATAATAGAGAGAGACAGAGAGAGAGATCTCCTCTCTCTCTCTCTCTCTCTCTCTCTCTCTCTCTCTCTCTCTCTCTTTTATCTCTCTATTGTACTTCTGCTGCTCCCCTTGTAATCAATTTGATGGTTAATCTTATTACATTGCCAGTGCCTAGATGCCAGGTAATTCTAAATAAAATACTGTGATCTCTAATATCTTCTATATCTCTCTAATATCTATATCAGAGAGCTCTCTCTCTCTCTCTCTCTCTCTCTCTCTCTCTCTCTGCTCTCTCTCTCTCTCTCTCTCTCTCTCTCTCTCTTTCGTGGTCCCGTTTCTTTCTTTGCCTTTCTCCTCTCTACTCTCGCTCTTCTCTTCTCTCTCTCTCTCTCTATGCGAATTCTCTTCTTTTTAGGTCATCTTTACCCCTCCCGTCTCTATAACTCTCCTCTCATTGTTGGTCTCCATCTCTAATCTTTTTCTTTCTCTCTCTCTCTCTCTAGATGCTCTATCTCTAGAAGAGAGCGCGAGAGAGAGAGATAGAGTGAAACAGAGAGCGATCTATCGAGAGTGAGAACTGAGAATTCATGGTTAGGTACCTGTCTCTCACTCCCCGTCTCTCTACCAGACATACATGAAGGATAATCTTTCTCTCGGTCTCTCTCTATCTATAATCGTGACATCTGAGCTCTCTGCTCTCTCTCTCTCTCTCTCTCCTCTCTCTCTCTCTCTCGTCTCGTCTCTTCTCTCGCCTCTCGCTCTGTCCTTTCTTTTTTCTTTCCTCTTTCTCCCCTCCCTTCTCTCTCTCCTCTCCCTGTCTCCTCCCTTTCCTTCTCCTCCGTCTCTCTTTCTCTCTCTCCTCTCTCTCTCTCTCTCTCCTCTCTCTCTCCTCTCTCTCTCTCCTCTCTCCTCTCTCTCTCTGCTCTCTCTCTCTCTCCCCTGTTCTCCTCTTTTTCTCCTTCTCTTTTAAGTACCATGAAATCTGAAGCTTTTCACATTTATTTTTTCCCTAAATGTGAAGCTCAATAAAACGTGTTTTAGCGATCAATTTCTCTTAATTATGTATTTAATAGCATACTTATAGATATAGTAGAAATGCTTTATTATGAATCAGTAAATGAGTGAAGAGGCGCAGCGCATTACATTGAATTTGTGCGCCGTAATAACAAAATTAGGGATGAGTCAGGGATCAAATTTTTTTTTTCTTTTTTCCGTTTCTAAGATGTAGAAATATAATCAGCTCTAATTTTAAAAGGGTGCCTGACATTTTAAAACAAAAAACTAATATAGATTTGTATATAAAAATACATTTTAAATATTAAGTAACCTCTATTTAAAAAGTTTAAATAAATTTGTATTCAACTTGTGGTATAACTGTTTTTATTTTTAATGCATGATTAAGTATAAATAAACACTATAATATGTTAATATTATAGTTATTATAATATAATAATAAATACTAAAAAAAAAAACAGACCGCCCCCCGGGCCGTGGTCAAATTATAAGACGTTGACCGATCCGCGACGAAAAAAAGGTTGGGGACCACAGGGTTAGTATTTGGTTGGTTGGTTTGTGAAATGGTAAATTGGACAGACAAATTCATATATAGATATCCAGAAAGTAGTTTGGTTAGTTTATAATGTATAGAAAAGTTGGTTGGTTGGTGGATTGGTTGGTATGTTTGTGGGTTGGTTAATAATATAACTAACTAATGGATAGTTAGTTGGTTGTTTGGCTAAGAGGTCTGTTGATGGTTGGTTAATGGGTAAATTATTTTGCTGGTTGGTTGTTTGGTTTTTTTGTTGGACAGACAAGGTTTATTTGGACAAACAAATTGATATAGAGATATCCATATATTAGTTTGGTTAGTCTAAAGAAAAAATTGTGAGTTTGTCAATATGGCCACTGCGGACAGTATTAATATTGTGCAGTGCATTTAACCATCCAGTGAGACACACACTTTGAAGTGACACACTCAAACTCGGAGCAGTGGGCAGCCCTAATCCGTAATGCCCATGGAGCTTGTGCAAAGACACTCAGTTGTCAAGCCCATATGACCGGAATTCAAACCTTGGGTGTCTTGTACAACTAGATACAACTGGACCACAGTTAGTTAGTTAGTTTGTTTGTAACATGGATGTACAGAGAAGTTTATAGTTATTTAGCTAGTAGGCTGGTTTGTTCGTTTCTGTGTATAGTTGTTGTAATATACTGTATTGTATTTGTTTGATGTACAGACAGACGGCATTACAGACACTCAGTGAAGTAAACAACAGTGTACTGACTGGAAGTGAGTAATCTGGTGAGCAGTGTACTGACTGGAAGTGAGTAATCTGGAGCAGTGGTCAAGTTTTAATCCACACTTCAGTAAAGCAAATGGAAGGAGTCCTGAAGCACTGACAGTAGAACACTTTGGGGATTTAGTCTGTGGTTGTAGAAGCACAATCTTCCCTTTCTGAACTAGAAAGCAGCAGCTGCGCGTCAGTCTGTGTGAATGGCGATAGGTGGATGTTGTGTTGATGCCCAGTGTCCTTTGTGCAGCACTATTCAGTGAATGAACACAGTATGTGCGGTTGCCTGGGAAACACCCCTGCATAACCAGCAGCCCCCCCCGTTCTCTGTCTCTCACTCACTCTCTCTCTCTCTGTCTCTCTCTCCCTTTCTCTCATTCTGTTCCTCCATCAATTTTCCTCCCCCTACACTTTCGCTCTCTCTTTCCTTTCCTCGTCAATCTCACCACCTCCCCTCTTTTTCTTACTGTAAATGGCTTACTGTCAATCTCCGTCCTCTTTTTTGCTCGCTCTTTCTCTCTTCCCCTCTATTTCCGTTCTTTTGTCAATCTCTTTGCCACCTCTATATGTATCTCTACTGTGACTATCACCAACTTTATTTCTCTCTCTCTCTCTCTCTCTCTCTCTCTCTCTCTCTCTCTCTTTCTTACTATTGCTCAAGTTTTCCATTTCCCGCTTTTTATGTCTCTCCCCATGCCTCTGTTTGTTTACTCCATCTATATGAAATTATTTATTTATCCTCTCTTTCACTATATATTTTCCTCTTTTCAATTTTAGATAACTCTTTTAGATAATTTATATTTCGTTGCTCGTTCTCTCTTCATCCATTCTCTTCACATCTATAGTTCTCTGTCCTTCCCTCTGATTCTCCTTAATATCTCTCTCTCTCTCTCTCTCTCTCTCTCTCTCTCTCTCTCTATCTCTCTCTCTCTTTCTTTCTCTCTGTATGGTTTGTTCACTCAGCTAGGGAAAAACCATCATAGTTCGTGTCTGATCGGATGGGTTAAATGCAGAGAAAAAATTTCCCCATGAGGGACTAATAAAGGTTCAATTATTATTATTATTATTATTATTATTATTATTATTATTCTGCAAGGTGTCAAATTTGACACACTAAAACAAACTGACTCAAAAGGTGAACATTTTCTGTAGTTGACCTAGAGATATTGTTATGAATTAGAATGTTTGAGACGTTATGCTTTATTTAATTATTTTGTGTTTTTAATCATTTATATGCCTTTGACGTCTCTTTAAAATGGATTATAAATCGTAGGCCAGCAGCGCCATCTTGTGGTAAAACAGCCTCAGTACCGGTAGGCGAGACTCATCAGCGCCGCGTGTCACTACCGCTTTCGCAGTAATTTCTCACCTGAACAGCTGGGAGAAGGTGTACCCCCAAATACACAACCTTGAGCTTGTTGTTTTAGAAAAGCCCCATGTCTTCTGCAAGCTAAAAACCAGCACATCAAGGAGGTGAGATTTTGGCACACCTGGGTGGGTGGGTTTCCGTGGCGGCGAGGCTGACTATACATCCAAGAATATTGACACAGAAGCTCCACCCTTTCAAAATGTCACCTTGACGTTAATGTGGCCTCCTGAGAGCAATAATACCATTGCAATGCGCCTGGTTCTCTCCATTCATCGCATTGCGGGATTTCAGACACACAGTCATTAATCAGCTTCATGTAGGGACCTTCTCTACTCCCTCCTTGTGTTTTTTATGGATGACACAACGATTATATTTATCCATCTATTCATTTATTATCTGCAGAATATATTTCTGGCCAATCTCAGGATTTCTTGTTTGACACACACACTCACACACACCCACTCCTACACACACACACACACACACACACACACACATGTGTGTAATATTTAAATACGTATATGTGTATACAGTATTCTTCTATCCAAATTGTTGATAAATCTTGTATCATGTTAATTCTGTAAATTCATATAAGAATTCTCTATACTATATGTAATATGGATTTTTCTCCTGTGATTGTTTCCCGAGAGAAGTCTCTCGAAGAGTCTGACCTGCTATTGTTCTCCTCAGCTCCGTGTGAGGCCGAAATGTTCTTCTGCCACAGTAACATGTGCATCAACAACACTCTGGTGTGCAACGGAGTCCAGAACTGCGTCTACCCGTGGGATGAGAATCACTGCAAAGGTTAGTTGTTAGGCATTACTGGCATATTTCTCTTGTCTTAGCGATGAGTCGGATCTTATCTTTGTTCATCGCTGTCGAACCGCAACAGTCCTTGCTGTTTATCACAAATCTACTGCCGGTTTTCAGACTAGGGTCTTTATCTATTAACTTTCCTGTGCATCGATAGAACTGGGAATAATGAGCTGAGCACCCGGACTTAATTTATAAGTTTAAACGACTTCAGTAGTCTTATACCGTAGTCACAAAGGAACATCAAGTTTAATAATCCAAAGAAACTGTGGAACATTGAATAGTTGATGAGCATGGAAGAGAAGAATGTGAGGGAAACCAGGGGGATTCTGGGAAATGGAGACCAGGAAACAGTTAGACTCTGACCCTGGCGTTTGCATGTTCTGTGCAATCTCTGATTAGTTGACCATTAATCCAGATGTTCTGATTGGCTCCAGCTCCCCGTGATTTTTTTTTATCATTAGGTTGTCAGTCCTGAAATTGATACTGGAAAACTAATCTGGGATTTTCTTTTTGCTGCTAATTTAATAATTGACACAGTAGCAAAATCCGGCTTTTTCTAGTATTGGCATCTGGTATAAATGAGAGTACTGTAGTGTTAAACAGTTGTAGTAGTCAAACAGTTAAATAAACAAATGGTCGGGGAAACTATTTGTAGTTCTTGTTTGTAAAATCTGTTTCTCGAAATATTCATTTTCTTTACGTCTTCTCCATTTCTGGCTCACTGAAGCCAAACACAGCAGCCTGAATGCGGGACACATGCTGGATTGGTGGTCAACTAATCATAGAGTAGGACACACACCAGTCACACATCATTCTCACCTTTGGGCAATTTTCCAAGCTAATTCTACTAATAATAATTCTACAAATCCTGCATATTTTGTACTATGAGAGGGAACCGGCGACCTGGAGGAAACTCGGTCAAGCACGAGGAGTACATGCTCCACACAGAACTGCAGCGACCTTGACTGTTCACTGTGCCACCCTTCATTTGCAGATTGTGTTAACAAAAACAAAGCCAACACTTTTTTTGAACTTTTGTGCTAACACACAAAATTGAACTTTTGACGTCACATCTCCGTCTTTATGTATCCGTTTTGCTGCATCTAAAGTTCCTATCTTAACATTCTGGATTATTTGAATTGATCACTCAGCACCGATATCGATTATAAATAAACATGAAAGCATCTCCGGTGGAGAGATTTGCAACCCTTTAGTAAAATCTCCAGAGCAGAAGGCAACATTGATGGACACTGATGAATAGTTCCACGTGTCTTCCTTGTGTTCCGCAGAGAAGAGAAAAGCCAACATCCTGGACAACCTCAACAACACCAACGGCACCATCATTGGCGTGACATGCTGCATCGTCCTGATCCTGCTGATTGTTTCGGTCATCGTTCAGATCAAGCAGCCACGGAAGAAGTACATCCTGAGGCGCGAGGACTTCGACCCCACCATGTTCCAGGAGGTCTTTCAGGAGCCACCCCATTATGAACTCTGCACTCTCCGCAGCACGGCGGCCACCTCTGCGGACCTGGCCGAGCTAGCCGAGGACTTCGAGAGCTACCACAAGCTGCGGCGTGCGTCCTCACGCTGCGTGCACGAGCATCACTGCGGTTCCTCACAGCTCTCCAGCAGCAAGGGCAGCCGAACCAACCTGAGCCCCCGGGAAGCCCCTGCGGCCATTCTCACGGACATCCCACCGCAGCCCATCCGGCCTCTTCCTCCACAAACCAACCGCAGGAACATTCTGGTAATGAGACACACCTATTCACAAGATGCTGCAGATGCTTGTGACCTGGATGAAGATCTGGAGGAGGTGCCCACAACTAGCCACAGGCTCTCCAGACATGATAAAGCAGTCCAGAGGTCAGTATCTGTTGGGATTGAATGGAATGGTTTTATTTTTTATGTGCGCTTTTATGTTTCTTTACCTTTTCTGCTTATTCAGCTTTTTTGACATCTTCTTGTTCATTTCTCTTCATTTCTGTGTCTTTGTTTTGCTAGAGTTTCGCCATGTTCAGAGGTTTCTTTGTAATTAAGTGATTGAACCAAGAGGAATTTGAGTTGTTTTTAAATAGCCTTTTGTTTTGTTTTTCTTACAATGTATTTTTTTTTCAATGCCGTCAACCAATGAGAATGGAGCTTTTGTTCCCTTAGTCACACCTGGTCACACCTAAAGCATTTTGCAGAACAAACAGACACAAAAACAAACTAATTCTAATCAACAAAAAAAGAAGCTTTCAGGCATCACAAAGGCAAAGTCTAGCCATGTTGTGCGTTGGAGTGGATTTACACAATGCAGTTAATTGATTAGTTATGATAGCAGGAGTCACTTCAGGATAGAGTCGCTGTATGTTTACAGACCACAGAGGTTAAACCTTATGTTTATAAAGCTAACTAGTATAGTTGTTTAGCCACATGCAGATTACCTCAACACGTGTAGCAGATTACATCAAAACAAATGTCTTTTTTTTATTATTTAAAATGTAAGATTTTCTGAAAATAATCACTCAGAACAGGGATAAATAATTGTATCCAGTTGACATTTGTTTTGATTATTTTCTTCTTATTTTCAGACTATGGCATCTCTTTATGAATATTAATTGAAAATGTGAAATATTACAGATTTTTGTCATGTTGTTTGTTTGACTGGCTATACCGTTTGAATCGTAAAATGTGGAACTGAGCAACTTGTGTGGGGAGAAGCTCTGGATGTGTACGTATGATAGATGAATGTTAAAAATCTCTATAGACTTGTTTTGACAATACAAAACGCTTTGCATTGAGCATTCATGGCGTTTAAGTGTATTTAGTCAGTCTAAATGGAAACATATACACAGTTTAAAAAAAAGATTTATACATTTGTGTTATTGATTTCATCCAGTAAAGTAACGCCATTATTACTCAAAAAAAATTACAGCACACTCAAGAAACAGAAGTGAAAAATTTTCTTGGAAAACATAAATGTAAAGATATAATACCAAATGCCAAAATAAACGATGAAAGGCCTTAACCCTTAACCTACTCATATTCACTCATTAAGAGAAAATGGTGTTCTGAATGCTGTATCATGTGTTGCTTGAGTGATTCCTTACACCCAGATTTTACTTGTTGTCAAAAGAGATCCACAGCAAGAAAAGAAATAGTAGCTTTGAGCGATTTGTAGTTTCGATGAAACAACATGTGTGAGTGGAAAGAAGTGCGGTGTGCTGGTAAATGTTGATGTAAACATGTGAGCGGTTCCAGGTTCTGCCTCATCGGGTCGCTAAACAAACACGAGTCCGAGTACAACACCACTCGAGTGTAGCTGACAATCGCAAGGTAAGAACTCGGCCGTCCCGCCACTCTTTCCGCCTCTCCATCGCCGGGCCATTGATCATCCCGCTTGCTGTTCATTTGTTGCTCGCCATGTTTGTCTCCTTTGTGTTTGTCGTGTTGTGTTCCAGCGACGGGCATGAGAGCTATTTTAAGTAAGCAAGAGTAAGTAAGCAACAACTTACTCTGATAAGATTGTTTGTGTTAGTGTTGTGTGGTTATATATATATATATATATATATATATATATATATATATATATATATATATAAATAAGTGTGTGTTGTGTGTGTGTGTGTGTGTGTGTGTGTGTGTGTGTGTGTGTTGGTTCTGCTTTCCTGTTCGTGCAGGTGATGTTGTGATTTTTTTTCCCCCTCTCACTCTCCATCACGTGTGGTCTTCATCATGTAGTCTTCTAGAAAACAGGGAAATCCTGGATCGGTGCGAACACACTTTGCTGAAATAGGAGTGTGGAGTCGAGATTCACACCAGCACAAGAGTGAAAGACCCTTTATTCAAACAAGCGCAAATGCAAACTCAACTATTTGTTTTAAAGTGGATCTGGAGACGGATGCTATTGGTTTAGATGGACAAAATTGCTTTTTTATTGTTAACATTTTTTATTGATTAGCATATTGTTGTGACAAAAATGGTTTCATATTATTAATAAATGTGAATTCTTTCTTTGAGGAAGTCAGAGATGTGCATGCTATTCTCATATTTGCATTTATTCTCACATTTCCCATATTCCATTTATAACTTTTAGAAAATGATGAATTTATTTGTGTGAATCTGAAAACACTGTAAAATCTAGAGTTTGCATGTTTCTGTATCATTTTATTGAAATGAGCAAATAAAATCTGCAGAATTGACCTTGAAATGAATTTGTTGCGCTATTAAAATAAAAGTGTAACTTATAGTACAATATTCCCTCACCTTCTTGCACTTAACTGATGCATGGCTAATATGTAGATATTATAATAAATACTTGTGTTTTTCTTTAGGTCTTTTTTTGTCATTCAAACTCAGTTTCCAGTTTTTTGTCCAAATTAAACGACAATTGTTTGAATTCAATTCAGATTTGCTACATTTTAGTAGCCAGAATTTTGTATTTTCACCTACACAGACCAATTTTTATTTGTCAAAGTGCAATAAACTCTTCAACTTCATTTGTAAGTCTTGTTGTTGTGCTTTTTGTGGTTGTAGATGTTGACGTAAAAACCATTACACATTATATTATCGATAGTCATTGTCCACTCGTCTGTCACCTTTATGTTAAAGTGTTTTACTTATTTGCCACATCTCTGAACTGATATCTTGGGTTCCCTTGTTTTGCTTTTCTACATTCTGGTGGATGGATGGAAGAACAAGCCTGAGTGGATAAATGGACAGACAGATAAGGGTGGATGGATGGAAGGATGGATGTGAATGTATGATTGAATGATGGATGGATGTGGATGATGGATGGGCAGAGAGAGCTTACAGACAGTTGGAAAGATGAATGTTTTTGGATACAATTCCAGGTTTTTTTTATAAATAGGGGGAAAGAGGCGGAAGGATGGTTAGACAGAGAGACAGGTGGATGGATGGACAGAGATTGGCAGAAAGACACAGTCAGGCAGACAGACAGATTTGTCTGTAGTAACAGTCTGTTGGTTTCTTCACAGGTCTTCACATCACACGTTACTCTCCTCAGATCTGCAGGTAACAGAACCATCTGGTGAAAATAGAGTTGAGAACGGATCGGATCAAATCTGCTTCTGTGTGATGCGGATCTTCACACCGGGCTGTAGTTTAAGCTGTGACTCTCTTGGGGACGTTTCGTGACGCACCAGCCCATGTACATGTCCTTTTTTCTCAAACAGGACTCAATCTTTCTATTTGCTCTTGTTTAAACTTCAAGATTGTGATGATCTGAATATTGTTTTTTTTTTTTTTTTTTTTTACAAAAAATGTAATGTACTGTATGAAAGCCCACAAAAATACTGTTCAGCCACAAAATAAGAATTGCGACTTTGAATCTATAAAGTGTATTTAAAGTTCAAGTCTGAATGTGTGATTCTGCAATCCTTCACAATTAAAAATAAAACATCGGAGGTCTGACATACACAGTCATAATTCTGAATTGACAGTTTGCCATTTCTAAATAGAAAGTTTGAAGTCTCAGACAAAAACTCAGAGTTCAGAGTTTGTAATTTGTACATTTGGAATAAAGTGATGTAATTCTTAGATCAAAAGTTGAGCTTTTTATTCACATTTTTGAGATTAAAAGTTGCAATTCAGCGTGCACAACTCACAATTCTGAGATCATGTCAAAAGGCAGAGGAAAAAATGTCATTTGATTCAAGATAAAAGATTCTCAGTAAATTTACATGGTTATTTTACAGCAAAATACAGTTTGTGAAACTGAAAAAATGAATAGCTGGAAAATATGTTAGTTTGAATATTGTGCTTTTTAAAAAAAAACTGTGTTTTTAAATCGACAATAAGGTAAATCAGTAGGGATCATGGATTGACATGTGGTTGGACATAGATTACAGTTATTTTACAGGAAATGTTTTTACAGTGTAAAACCCGGAAGAAGATGTTTACTTTGATAGAGCAGTTCCGTTTAAATATTCATAAACTTGAATAATTTCGACGAACGGGATCCAGGATAGATTTCACAGTTTGGTTAGTAATTCTGACCAATTAAAAAGAAACACAAGACTTGTTAAACGGTTAATTATGGCTGTCTATGCATACAATAAAAGTAAGGTTTATTCGATTAAAAGCTTAAAACAGTAAGGTTACTGAACATGTTTTGTTCTTCTTTTGTTAATTTTTTGCTGCCTATCAAAATTTGAACTCGTTAAGAGAAATGTGAATTTGTTTGAATGTTACGTTTGAGATTTTTTAATTCTGCTATTTTATTTTAAATAAAGTTTTATTTTATAATGTAGTTTGTGTTTGCGCGTGCATACATTCATGTTTGTTAGATGAGAAGTTATGCTATTACACTGTTCACAATTGTAGCGGTGGCATATGTTAAAGCGTAAGTTGTTAAATGTAGTGCAGGTTTTAAAACAACAGATGTTCGAACACGGTAGCCTTCTCCTTTTAAAATTAAATAATCTTGTGAAATATGCGTGTGTGTGTGTGTGTGTGTGTGTGTGTGTGTGTGTGTGTGTGTGTGTGTGTGTGTGTGTGTGTGTGTGTGTGTGTGTGCCTGTGTGCCTGTGCATGAATCATTAAAGTTGCTCTTTTGAACTGAAAAAGTTAAATAATAATAAATTATTACATATTAAAATAATATGTACGCTACTGTGAAGTTGATTCTGAGGAGAGACACAGGAAATAGTAATGTAGTGATTAACGTTGTTGCCACAAATTTAGTAAATATAGCCCAGGTCGAATCGATGTTCCGCGCTCTTTTTATGTAATGGGTATATTTGTGTAGGCGTGTGTGTGTGTGTGTGTGTGTGTGTGTGTGTGTGTGTGTGTGTGTGGTGTGTGTGTGTGTGGTGTGTGGTGTGTGTGTGTGTGTGGTGCGTGCGTGCGTGCGTGCGTGTGTGTGTGTGTGTGTGTGTGTGTGTGTGTGAGTTTTTAAAAATTGTAATGTACCAGTGGCGTAGAGAATAACACACTCGTCACTCTGCTAATAGAGTTTGATTCAAATGCCTATCAGCTGTTATTTGTTTTGTTAAAATATTATATAATGCGCGTGATGTGTGTTTGTGAATATGAGTGTAAGAGGCGCTCACATAGGGACGTAGTGAACAACACACTCAGCAAATTGAGCTTGGATTGATTCCCAACTGCTAGCTGTACTTTAAATATTTTGTAACAAGCTCGTTTGTTGGTCGACATTGAGTCTCTGTGATTTATGAAAGACTCTAATGAAAAACTCGTAATAATACTCTTATGACTTTGTGAAGTTTGCATCAAATCACCGGAGGTTTATGTTAAAATATCTCGCCACTCATCAACTAGAGCTGTGGCCGAATCCCTATTTGCCCACTTTCATTATTGAATGAAAAAATCATTATTTTTATTTTTTTTTGTTTAATGCCGCGAATACAGAAGTCCGGCGACTTCATATTAAAATTTTTATGAAAAAAAAAAAATAAATAAATAAATAAATAAAAAAAAAACGTGACTCAACCCAAATTTAAAATCTATTTTGAAATCTACGTTGGTTTGTCCCCACATTTAATGTTTATTTAACGGTTTGAATAATTAACGGTGTGTTTTCTATCAACGTTTGTGCGGCACGGTGGTGGAGTAATTAGCGCTCGCCTAACAGTGACGTCACGAGGACCAAGATCGAATCCCGTTCAAGCTTTTCGCTCTGTTAGGAGTTGAATGAGTCGCAAATTTGAAGTTTGAAAATTATACCCTTGAGAATTGAACGTCCCATAAAGGGACTTCTTTTTTAATAAACGACAACGGAACGGGCATGTAGGCACGTCTCACGTGACGTCACATTGACCGGAAGTCAACGTTAGAAAGAAAGTCGAAAATGCATTTGTGTGTGTTTAACATCAGCAGAGCGTCAAGTAGTGTGCAGCGCATATTGAAACGTGTCAAAATACAGCAATTTGTATCAGCTTCCCAATCCTCATGGCCCTGTTTTTACGCTAGACATTTCCAAACAGGAGAATTTTTCTGTCGAAAAGACGATGGAAGAAAGGAATCTGACCAAGTTTCAGTCACCAGAACTTCTTACACCCGTCCAACTTCGTTCGGAGCGCAAAAAGGTACAAGCACAACCGAATATGCAACGATACAAGTAAACGTGTAGAGTTGGAGGACGTTTATTAAGGTTCTGACCGTTCACCTGTTTTTTGTTTCTTTCTTTCTCCCAACAGTGAAACAAGCTGGAAAAGACGCCACGTATTTTACGGTGGTTCTCATTGGCCTCTGTGTAACAGGTGAGTAACGTGAATAATCTGCAATAATCCCATGTTAATACAAACACGCATACACTTGTTTATTATGCAGGCACACTCAAAGTACCTAAATCAAACGCACACTAACATGTACTATGCGTCTTCGTCAAATTTCTCTGCTTTAGATTCATCTCTTTTTCGTTTCCTATATTGTATGAATTACAGGCAACAACACAAACATTGTAAGGCTCCAACCTGTTAAGAAACAGGAATGACGCCATACTTTTACCCTGATGTCCGCAATTGTTTTGATTAATTTTTCATTTTGAAACACAGCTTTGAGCCATTTTAGATATCGGACATTTTATATATGAAATCTAATGTCTGAAATCCAGTCTCTGTCCTGCCAATTTGAGCTTTATCTAAGAGCTCTAAGAGTGTTTCACACCTACTGCGTTTACCCTTTTAAACGTCTACCTCCAAACGTCAGGTCAAAGTACGGTTTGTTTTTGGGACTATTTGTGGTTCGATATCTTCGTGATATGTGAACACAAAGATCGGTCGGTCTGTGCTTTGTTTTACCAAATTTGTTTTACCAAATTCTCCAAATACCAAAAGGAGAATAATTTGCTGATTTATTTTCATGGTCACTTTTTGGGAAGAGTATTCTTCTGTCTGATTTTGTCATAAAATAAGGAGTGTTTTATTAATTCCATATATCTGCCGTTTCTTTCAGGTGGATTACTCTACGTGGTCTTTCAAGAACTCTTTTCCTCCTCTAGCCCGAGCAAGGTTTACGGAAAAGCTTTTGAAAAGTGTCGATCTCATCCTGAGGTCAGTGAAGTTCACGCTTTTATTTACATCCTGTCATGTTTCTGTCTAAATCAAGATGTCTGCGTCATGTCAAGGTGATCGCAGCGTTCGGAGAGCCCATTAAAGGCTTTGGGGAAACCAGTCGACGCGGAAGACGCCAGCAAGTCAGGTAAATGCCGTCATTCAACGGGTCAAAGACAACTTCATGATGGTTTTCTCTCCAGTCATGCTGAGTACATGAAGGACGGACTCAAGCACATGCGTCTGAAATTTTACATCGAGGGATCGGAGCCAGGTTTGCGCGGAACTGTTCATTCTGAATCCAAAGAGGCGGGTTACAGATCATTTATGAATTATTTTCATGTGTGAGTTGAGCTTTTAATTCTTAATCTGAGTTTGTCTTTTTTCCTCTTGATTCACAGAATCCAGAAACTGGAAAATATGACTTTCGCTATATTGTTGTTGATATTGACACGTATCCTAGAAGGACCATAGTTATTGAAGATAACCGATAGTAGCAGTTTTAATGTTCTTATAAAATGCAACATGGTAATAAAAATGTATGAGGAACAAACGTATTTGTTTTGGGTTTTTTATTATGGTGCTTTACCGATTTAGGTTTAAAAGATTCTCAAATACGGACAAGATGAAGACCCTAGTGGCCTCAGACTTTACAAAAGTGGAGTTTGGAAATCAATTGCTAGTTTATAAAAATGCAAGTATGGAGTGATGGGGAAGAAAAAAATCAAACATTTAAATGCTTTTGTTATTTTTTTATTGTAGTTTGATACTTAAAAGATTATTATATTTTACTTCATTATATTTTCTTTTATTATTTGTATTATTTTTTTATTTATGCACGTTACATTTACACGGCGGTTGAAGGGCGAATATGAGCGGGAGGACTTTTAATTTGACAGTGTTTCCTGTTTCCTGTCTTTACGGAACAGAACAGACGCCTTGCGAGACGAGAGAAGTACAAGCTCCGCTCGCTAATGGAAAAAACAGCTGCCAGCGTTTCTCGCAAAAGTGCGGAGGCTTCCAGGTAGAAACTTTCACTAACAACGACAGAACGAACGAGGTCGAAACCCAGCGCCGGAGAACGTCATCCCGCCGCTCGCTGGCGCATTGTTTTCAGTAGTTGAGATTTATTTTCTGTTTTTAGTCTTAAAGAAAATAGACTTCCTCTAGAGTCAATGAGGAGCAGATTCCGCTCCAACTCCGCGGAGCCGAACTTGTGCTTTTAAAAGGTGAGAAACTTGAGGGGAACACAAAGCAAATGATGAAAAGTTGGCTTGTGAGAGTAACAGTGTGGGTTCGAACCAAAATGTTGTTTTCCTGTAGTCCGGTTCCATCTTTACGTTTCTTCCCTTTTTATTGTAAATGGTCAAACATGCCTTTAATTTTCACAGATTAATTGCGGATTATGGTCGTTGGCACAGACTGCTGATAATGGAGCTGTATTGGTACATGTAAGTAGATGATTGGATGGTTTCCAATGCTTTCCGATGCTTTTTAATTGGATATAAATTGGATATTTTCTGCTTCTGAAGTACAGTATGTGTTTAAGGTTTATTGTTGTTCAAATACTAAAATGGCTTGTAAATTCACACAAACAACCATGGAGTGTTCATTCCCAGCTGTGCTGTTGGTTTCAGAGTGGTGATTATATTCATCATGATCAAGATCTTCTTCTACATCTGCTGGTACCGCTCCAGACAAAGACAACTGGCCGCGTACCTCAGCAATCCCCGCAACGCTCAGATCGTCATAGTGGGAGGACGGGCCTACCTGCACCAGATCTGCGAAAGGCAGAACGTGAGCGCTTTCCTGTCTCTTTGATTCAGTGTTTCCTGTGCGATTTGGCGCAAGATGATCGTCTGTGTGATGCTGTAGTCCAGACAGATGTTTTTAGGAGTATCTGTCGTCAGTTGGGGAAAAGATTTGTGAAATCTTCCCAATCTTCCCATTCACGTCACGAGGTAATAATCGTGACGTGGATGGTTTTAAGAAGGAAATTTAAACCTGGTCATCTGAAATGTAAAGTATGTTAGCTCTGTTTAGTTAAACGTTCTATGTAAAGTTAAGTAAAACTTTGCTAAGCAAAGTTAATCGTGCTATGTTAATATGCAGCATGTTAATAGTTATGTTAAGGTAAATGTAGTTTGTGTCATCTAATTTTTAGACTTACAGATATTTTGTTTACAATGTGTTTATTAACATCTTGCTGGTTTTCAAGACCTGTAAGGTGTAACATATACAGTATGTTTTACTGTGGGCTTTGGCCCCTGAGTAGTTTGAGCACTAAGCTCTACAACCAGCCAGTTTATGAATTTTCAATGGTCACCAGAGATTAATCTAATCTGTTAGTAATGGAATTAGAACAGAAATTGGATCAAATTTAAATTCTAAGTGTGTTTTTATTTAATGCCTGAAATCCCTCTCGTGTTGCTGCTTGATTTCATCGCAGTTGTTGAGGAGCAAGTTCCGGCTCCTGACAGGCTATCTAGGACTCATCTACATAAGCAACTCGAAATGTAACTCCACTTGAAGTTTGTTTTTAGCTTTTGCCTGGCAAAGAGGAACAATCTGGGTCACTTGCACACAAAGGAAGTTTGAACCCGGTTCCTGACCTTGTGATTTGAAGTTTCACTTTATTAGCTCAGTCTGACAAGCAGAGTGGCCTCTCTAGCGCTCCTCGTGTGTGCGAGAGGACTTGTTAAAACTCGCTATTGCCTGCGAAGGAGCTGGAGGAAGAGCTGACAAAAGCTTTCAGGAATGCCATTGTGTTGTTTGGCAGTTTGACTAAAGTTTGGCTCACTCAAGCTGCTTTCCTGCGTCTGGAGTCTCAATGAAGGAGTTTCTGAGTTCCTACTGCGTTTCGTCTGGACTCTTCTGGGTCTGTAGTTCTTCTCGAAGAAAATGCTTTTAGTGAGCTTTTTTTTTAAAGGGTCTGTGTCACTTCTGGAAGCAATTTGCAGTCAGAACGATGTGACTTTAATGACTGTTTTAAGATGTTCTGTTTCAGGTTCTATTCTTGTAGCTAGATGATCTGAGAGCTGAAACGTTGTACTTTGTGTTTTTTCATCAGACGTATCAGATCTGTGACTCAAATCTATTATTAGGAACCTGAGTGAACTGAAGCTTTCCAAACAGGAAATGCCCATTTATCAGTTGCTGCATCGCTGAAGCTTACTTTATGCACCAATTTTGATGGGATTTTATAAAATTCCCATTTTCATCGTCATGAAATTACATTTTCTTTAGACTCGAGAGATAATAAACATGCCTTATTTAAGTGGACTGACCATTTTTTTTGCACAGTGTTTCTAGCCATGAAATGACTCGTAGGTTATTGTCACGGCAATTATTTGCTAACGTTAAAGTTACTGATGTGCAATTCTTAATACGTTTTTCTTTAGTAGTTTTCTTACATGAACTGAGTCCATTTTCTGATTCTGTTTTGTATGACAACTTTGTGCATTTTGAAAATCACAAACTGTTTATAATATTTTTTTTCATAGGCGCATTTCAAAATTCAAGGTCTGTGTATGGTCTGCAATAAATACAAAGGATACTGGCAAGCAAGCATTGCAACCCAAAAATAGACCAAACAATTATTCTAAAGCAAATTGTTGCTCTAACTTAAACAAAACCTAAGCCAACCTAATTCAGAGAAAGTGGCGTTTTGAAGATGTGGGTTTTCAGTTTGGTTTTGAAGCTTGTCAAAGTTTTGGTTTGTGGCGTTTTAGTTTCGTGGAAGCTTAGACTACGCAAATGATTAACAACAGCCATTTGACCAATGGTTTTTGTACTTTAACTAGAGGGTTTGTCAACCTCCTCCTCTACTGACAAAAGGTCAAACAAATAATGTTTCCTGTAAACTGAAATAATCTGTGTGCTTGTCCAAAAGATCTGCCAGTGTCTGATTCTCATCATTGCTGTGTGTGTTGGTTCCACAGACGTCAATCTGGCCCAGCTGGTACGGCGTTCAGGACGACAACTCCGTCGGTGAACCTTCCTCCTCTCTTCCTCCATCATCTTCGCTCCCTCATCTTGACATGCCTCCTCCATATGAGGCCGTGTCAGGAGGTAGGCTTGAACATGGACATCTGCGTCTTGGTCTCGGCTGAAATTTTGGAAAATCTATTGTTTAATTTTAGCAAGTGTCATAGAACTTTTACTAAAATTCCAAACAGGTTTTGTATATGTTCTGGTACAAAAATGCGTGCGACTTTGAGGAATTTTTATTTCTTGTGTAAGCTTGAATATAAGCCAGAGAAATGTCCTTTCGAGTCATTTTGTTTCGGATCATTTATTTTACAGTGGGTCGGTTCAGACTTATTTATATATGGCGGTGTTTGCACTGGATTGTGTAGACCGTTTCACTCCGCATGATTTCTGCCAGCGCTTTTCTAAATAAGCTGGAAAGTAAATGATTAAACGTTTGTTGAACTGAGACTTTATTACATTGACCTGAAACAGACTCGTACAGGAAAAGTGTCAACAACAGTCTGAGAAAATTGCGGTGAACCTGTATTGGCTTATAATTTAAACTCTTGACGCTCTGATTCCGCCTGTAACTGCGGCAAACTGCACAGTATGCAAAAGTATGTCTGCACAATTGTTCACTTTTTATTTAATGTATTTGTGTATTCAATAAAATAATGCACACCATAATCAACTGCATAAATGGTTCCATCAGTACAATTTGTAATGAAGATGCTCATTTCCTTGCGAGGGAACAGTTGTGTGAGCCTGTGGACATGAAGCCATCTCAGTGATCCGGTTAAATTTCCTTTAACTGCCATTCAGACCATTTTTACTTAACTGCGGTTTTTATGTGTTTTTAACTGATTACTTTCTTTTTTGAGTTTTATAAGACGTTAGTGAACCAAATTACATTGACGCTTCACTGCATTGCTGCTTTTGAAGAACAAGATGTCATGCAGAATTCTTTTTTCTTATTTTTTTTTTTTGAAGTTTTCATTCTCTTCTGTCTCAACAGCGAATGATCTGAAGCCTCCACCGTACAGCGAATACGTTCAAAACGATGACACCGACACGTCTACGAGCATCGCTGTCCCTGACGCCAATAACTCCAGTGCAATGAGCGATGCCCCGCCTCCATACTCGCCCAGTGCTGCCTTTCCAGACAACCACAGCCAATCGCAGTCAGCGGGAGGTGCAAGTTAGACGACTTCCTGCTGGAGAAATGAGCTGAGCCACAGCTGGAGTTTCCCAAGGTCTTTTGTTTTATTTTTCGCATGGGAGCTTTTTATTATTATTTTTTTTAAAGCCACTTGGCCAAATATTCAAATTGGAACGTTACTTGGAGCTGGTTTTTCACCTGGATCTTGATTTTTATTTTTCCTTCATATGCTTTGAAACGGTTGGATTATTGCAAAACAAATTGGTTTTATTGGTTGTGTTACTGGTTCTTCTGATCGCTCATGTCATGCAATTCTTCCTCTGGCATTACCGCGATAGGCAGAGCCGATCACTCTTAAGGTCTTTTTTGCAGTGGCGAAGTCTGTTGTGGTTGCGAGAGGAAGGATGAACAGAGCTGCTGGGTGCAAACAGGAAGTTCTGCTCTGACAATGATGGCCTCTACTTATGAATGGAGAGGTTTGGTTTCTCAAAAACCACCCCTGTGATGACAATTGATGAAAACGACTATGCTGGCGCTTTCCTCGGAAGCATTTTCAGTGTGTCGTAGTTGCCTTAATTTTGTCCGCTGGTGTGTGATAATCCCCAGATTTAAATGTGTGCAGTCCTGCTGCCTTGTATGAACCGTGATAACACGGCGTTCTTATCACGTGTGAGTTTAGCTGCGCATCTAACGTCTATTGTTTGTACAATTGTCCGAGTCACCGTAATGGGATCAATATTTGATTTTGTTTGAGATGTCCGTACGGAAGAAGTCATATGTGCGTGTATTTAGAAGCGTGTGTAGTTTTGTCCCAGCATCTGTCCTTTTCATTCAAACTTGAGTACTGTATATGCTATTTTTGTATTTATGAAAAGTCCTTTGAATCTCTTCAAAATAAACCTTTTAACCTGATAGATGATGCTGAAATCGATTGCTTTAGTCTTATAAAAAAAAGCAATTGTCATTTTTTTTTTCTTCATCAAGTTTTATTTACTTAGCTTGTGTGTCTTTGACATTTTGCAGTTCAGCACAACACAGACACTTCAATGTGAACAAAAATATCAAAATCCACATGTATGAATTGGCGAGTTCACCACACGGTGGCAGTGTTGCAGTGTTCTGTGGATAAAGTTTTTTATAATATCTTCATAAAATCTTCGAGTTTGGCTATTTATCCCCCATTTGTGTTTTACATATTCCATATTCTCAACCATGTCAATCTAAAATTCCTTTGTGCTTTGTCTCCCTCTCCCTTGTGTAAAACGATAGAATCTCAATCAGTGTGATGCTGATTCCTGGCGTTCAGCGCACAACTCGGATCCACTTTATATGGTAATGGAACCTGTTTGTTTTTATCTTTCACTATGGCACGTGAGAATTAAAAGACACTCAAGCATGTTCCAGGCGTTTCCAGGGTTCACGGCAAGACGTTCTAGCACTTTTGTTTATCTGCCTGAAGAACTTGAACTTTCCGAGATCTTCTAGACTCATCAGCAGGCTCTTAATGTGTATTTTAAAAACAATGAGTTTCTTTTCCAGGCAGCCAGAACTTCTTTTCTGTAAAGCATCTCTGCACTGTGGGTTTATTTTTTTTATTTGGGTTTGTTTTGTTTCTCTGTGCTTTCTCTTCAGTTAGGTTTTGTTGAACCCATATAAATGTTTTTAGTAATATTGCTTAATTTACTAATAGTATTTAACTTAAAACCTAAACTTGGTTTTAACCAAACTTGGATAAATTTCATCTTGACTTAAAGAAATAATACTTTTTGCATTAATCTGAAGTCTTTTTATTTCAGTTTGAGAAAAATTACATGAATCAAATATCTGTATTTAAAATAATAGTAGTTTTCAGATGCAGCAATGCAAAACATCTAAAGAATCGAGATGACCAAGAAATCGATTTCTAAGAATCACTGTTGCCATAAAAAGCAGAACAATCTTTCATTTCTGCCACCAAAAGTGCCTGTGTTTGTCTCCACATCTTTACACCAAACAGCAGGTAAGTGAACTCCTTGTTCTATCTGAGAAGAGCTTCATGCTGGGTAAACTGTACTACCGCACTTTCAACTTGGGATTAGTTGTATTTGTTTTATTGTATTGTGTACACACACACACAAACAAACAACAACAACCTGAATAAATACCACAAGCCTATCTGCATGTTTAAAAATATAAAAATCATTCTTCTTGGCTGATATCTGATGTGTCAAACTGGCCAGAAGCAAGTCAAATGGTTAACTCTGGCCAGGAAACAAAAACACTACATAAATATTTTAATTTTTTTTCATGTTTCAGGTTTGATAACATTTGAATGTAGACAAGACGCATCTTGAGTTAGTTGTTCCCCAACCTTGTGCATGGACTAAAATTGCATTTATTATACCATAATTGTTTCTTATACATGCTGATACATCTTATACACTGATTCAATACGTATTAAAAGAAATACAGATAAAGTGTGACAAACACTCAGCAATTTATGCAGAAAACTATACTGCTGATTGTATTCATGCTGAAGTCACGCGTTTAGTTTGTGCAGCAGGTTGTGTGTTTGAGAGACAGAACATTAAAAGAAGAGCTTATATTTAAGTTTCTTACGTCACATTATTCTCAGTGGGGATAATGTTTCATTATACCCAACTCAATTAATCTTGTCTTCTCTCAGTTCTGTTACACAGAGTAATTGATAAAGATGGAGTGATGAAAGGTCAGTCAGGACGCTGCTCGCCTGAATTAAAGGAAGCGTTCTTCACACACCAACCATGATGAGAAGACGGACATAATGGATGGACAGACAGATGAAAGGTCAATGATTAGACAAGTGCACTGACTGACGTATATATTTTCACTCTTTCCAATCTTTCTATATCTTGCTTTTTCATAGCTGTTTTAATCGTATTTTTTAAAGGTTTTGAAATGTATGTTGAAAGTTGAACTGATGGATGCAGGAATAAAATGTGTGCATAAACCGATCGATTGAACAGACAAACCGACGTTGAAAGTTACACTGAAGGATGGAGGGATTGATGGACAGAAGGATGAGTGGATTTTCATTATCAGTCGAGATGTTTGCCGGAAAGTTCTGGAATCGCCCGTCTTGTCTGGGGAAAGTTTGAGTCTTGTTCGCGCTTCCTCTGACCTCTGACCTTCACCGCCAGTAATGAAAATTAATTAACTTGTCTTCTGTGCCTGAATGTAATTAGCCCTGTGTAAACCTGCTTGTCAACAAAGTGTTGTGCTTGTTAGAATGCAGCGGGAGCGAGGGATGATGGATGATCTGAGCTGAACCTGTCTTCATCTCCAGCTCGCCTTAATTGCAGTGTTTGGATTGGCAAACGGGCCGATCAGACGCTGAAGGTGTTGGTTTTAGGGTCTAATGTGCGGCGATACACCCCCCTGTGAATTATTATTGGTGCTTATCAATGGTTTAACTCCTGAGGAGAACGGCGTTGGGTTTTAGTCGTTAATTCACTTTAATTTCCAGCACTGTGACGAATAAAGGTCCTATCTTTCACTCTCCCGCTTTCCTCCTCCTGTGCTCTCTCTCTCTCTCCCCCCTTCACTCACACTTATTCTTTCTTTCTTGCTCTCTCTTTGCTTTCTCTCTATTGCTTGTCTCACTTTATTCTCTAATACTCTTGCTTTCTCTTTTTTTCTTTGCTCTCTTTGCTTCTTTGCTCTATTGTCTCTGTCTCTTCGGTGCTCACTCTCACTTTTTTCTCGTTCTCACTCATACCCTCTCATACTCATGGTTTCTCGTATAAGAGATTATACTGTTTCTTTTTTCTGATTCTTATTCTTTTTCTCTCTGTCTTTCAATCAAACTCTTTCTTCCTATCTTGTGCTATTCCACCATCATTCACACTCCTTCTTTTCTCCCTCCATTTACTGTCATTCTACTCTCATTCTAATGTCCTTACATGCTTTCTCTGTCTTATACGTACTCTGACTCTGCTTCCGCTCTTTTCACTCTTTTATCTTTAAACTCTGTATTTCTCACTTTATCTGATCTCTTTCTCACTCTTTCACTCTCTCACTTGCTTTCTCTTTTGTCTTGCTCTTTCTCCCTCATTATTTTATTTCTCTTTGTTTCTTACTATCACCCACTCATTCTCACCGTAAACAAACAAATATTTATGCGCGTCTGTAGCTGCGTTTGAACGGCTTCCTTGTGTAGAAAATGTGAATGTTCTACCCAGAGATCTGGGTTTGTCAGGATGGTAATTGCATGGTGTGGGAGACGTGTAATCGCTGTGATTGCAGCCTCTGGTTCTGGCTGTTTGGACCAGAAGATTATGATACTGAGAGGCTTCAGGCTGGGAAGTTCCCAGAAACACAAGACAGTCTCCACCAAACATCCCAACACGGGAATATCGGTGTCTTCAGTGGAATTCCATCACGGCATTTTGAGTATTTATATAGACCTCATGGCAAGTTAAAATAACTCGTTGCTGTTCTCGGAAAACTAGAGTATGGAATTTTTCAGAAAAATATGGAATTCTATAAAGGAATACAATTTGCATTAAAAGTATAGAATTCCTTTATGGATAAAGGTATTTTTCCAAGCATTATGAACTTCCTTTAAGTAAAAAAGTATTGAATTTTGAACTTAGTGTGGCAATCCTGTATGATATGTCCAATCAAAGAATTCCTTCCTGTGTAGAACAAAGTGTGTAATTTCCAAGAAAAGATTACCTGTATTGGATTTCCAAGCAAACTATAGTATTCCTGTGTGGAATTTGAAATATGGGTTACAGTAATTCTTTTTTCAAGTACATCCTGATTGATTTTTTGCTTAATCAGATTTGGAGGATGAAGGTGAACCGAACTGATGTCTTACCGATCTCTAAGGCTGAACTTGCAGCTCTCAAACGTTCCCATCGTATCCATCATTCCTGAAACGGCTCAGACAGTGACAAATTCTATTTACAAAAGGCTAAATGAAAGAGGGGAGTTGGTGGTGTAGTTGGAAACGATAAAAGAAGAAAATGCTTCCCAAGTGCATTTATCTCTTTCCACCTTTTTTTTTTATTCTCTGCATTTCTGTGCCGTCGGAACTCCTGTTCCTCTCCATACAGGGGTCAGCGGTTCTGATGGGTTACCTGGAGTATGGTCCCGGTGAGCCGCTCACGGGTTCTGAGGTGAATGATGTCTGATGGACATAGGCGGCAGTTTGACATCATCCTTCATGCTACCCAGAGTGGCCCCGGGGACCCATGTCAGTTATGATGGAATCACTGCTGAGGTAGTTGTTTGGTTCTCCACGTTCCTTTTGTTTTAATGCTCCCAGCGGGGGCCAAGCTTGGCAAACGGTTGTTTGGTGATGGATGGATGGAGGTTGTGTAGCACGGGCTGGTGGACTGGCTATTGTTTAAAAAAAAGAAAATGGGTACTAGTTTGAGCAATGAGGCTGAGAATGCTGCAGGTCCAGAAGAAATCTAGAAAAAAAAAAACTAAAATCCTGGGGACCAGGTGAGGGGTCTGAACTTCAGGAGGCAGTTGCTTGGCAACTTACTCGCTTCAGCAGTCTGTCATGTGTCGCTTTACACAGTTGTCCAGCAATTTAATACAACTTGTTCTAGTTGTGGAACCTCCTCACCACATCTTACTTTTTTTTTACAGGCATTAGTAGATCATCCTGATTTATTTCTCTCTATAGCAAATACGTATGTTTTTTTTTTAATTGATTATTTGCATCGCTTGTGTTGTGTGGTATTAAATCCCAATTCATTGTCGCCAAAGCATTTTGCGAAAAATAATTAAAAAATGCCTTTACTGAAATTAGGGACAGTTGGAAGCAACCAGGGGCAAAGATCGAGTTTTTTTGATTTGCAACTCATTTTGGAAAATTAATTCAGTCAGTTCAAAACATACTGCAATTATTATAAACGATTTTCCATTAGATTAAATTATTAAAATCAACAGTAGGTTCAAAACAGTAGGTGAAGACCAACGCAACGTCACGTCAAATGAGCGAGCGCTCGTGCTCTCCGGGCTTTGTCGCGTGGCGTGGCTCGCGGTGCAGACACGGGGGCGCGCGCGCGCTCGTTCGCTCGTCTCATTCTTCTTACTCTGTCTGACCGAAGCGCTTCACACAAACTGCTCAGAGAGTTGCAGTCCGCACGTATTCCACCACTCCGCGTTCACTTTCACTCGGGGAGGTCGCCGGGACCCGTGGCAGCTCCGCCGACTGGACTAACTACAAAATACGGAATTACAAATCACGTAAAAGTCTCAGTTGGCGTCCGTGCACCTCCATGCGCGCGAGGATTATTGTGCCGCTTCTTTCGGTGAGTGATTCTGATGCTGCTTTTTGTCACGCGCTTCCTGTGAATGACATGTTCGGATAGCATGTAAATAAGCGGAGAGAACACTTAAATACGTCTTTTTGCGAAGGACGAGCTGTAGAATTATACTGTTCATTGGTACTAAAATATTTTTTATTACGCATGGTCCTTCGCAATGCATATATTTATGCGCGATTTAATGCATTATAAACTCGTTTCGTTTTCACTTTAACCTATTATAAAAAGTTGTTAATTTTAGTTTTATTATGGTAATTGTTTTAGTACAGTGAATTTTAGGCATGTGTATTTTCTGCTTTAACTTTTGGTGACATTGTGGGGGAAAATAAATTGTGCCGCACGGTGGCGCTGCCTCATATGTGGACTTTGAGTAGAATCGAAATGAAGTTTTTGATAGAAACGGAAGAGTTTACATCTTAATTCTGGATCGTAAATCATCTGCGCCACACTGTTCTCACATCTATGTTTAATAATTCAATTCAGCAAAATGACAGGATATATCATGAACAAGTTATTAATTGTCCATCTGATCACAGTCTTTTATGTAATTTCCCCCCACAATTATGAGTAATGGCCTTTAATAAGAATGCTATAAACAATTTATTTGTTGCTAATCGTATGATTGTAAAACTACTGGGCAATGCTATTTGCAGTTTTTTGGTTTAACCTTTTTTTAAAGTTATTTTTTATTTATTTATTATTATTTTTTTTCTACCGTTTTAATAGGGGACCCAATTTTAGTTTTACATATAATCATATGCATGTGGTGTTCGTGCTATTACTTAACAAATTTGGGAAATATGAGCGCTATAAACTCTTTATTGAAAATGTTTGACCTAAAATGATTTATTAATACAGTTTATAATAATAATAATTATATATATATGTTAGTGTATATATTGTATAGCTAATAATAAACATAACAAAAATATTGTTGCACATGAGGCATGAGGATTTATAAATGACTATTACAAAAGATTGCCTCCGAATCTTAAAAAAAATAATCACAACAGAGGTCCTTACCCACCGAGACCTGGTATGCATCCAAGTCACGCTTCTTACTAAATCCTTTGGATATTGAATTAAGAAATATATTTGAGTATAAATGAGTAAATATTTGAAAGAGAAAATCCTACTAAATAAGTTTCTTCCTGCAGCCATTACTCAAAAAAAAAAACCCTCAAATCGTTTTGCTAAAAAAGCAGGTTCATTCACGCTCCATTGCGATCCTGTAACAGAAAACACTATCAGGCGTATAATAAAAACATCAGTGGTCCCGGTGGATGAATTACCTTAAGTCGTGTCATTGAGAGTCATTTGAATTTATTCCTGCAAAGACTCGGTCGTTCCGCTTTAAGGTCTCGCTGGAAAATCACCTCTGGAAAGTAAAGAGAAGTAAAAGTTCTCAAAGAGCTAGAGAAGATGCCTCGAGGAGACAAGAAAGGTCCAAATTACTACGCCAATTCACGACCACGTCTCTGTGTACGAAGAAAAACACGCGAAATGCTCTGAGCCGTCGTCGCTTTAACCAAACTTTCAACTTTAGCACTTTTTTTTTTTTCAAAGTTAAAAATAGTTGATGTTGAATATTTTACAAAGTTGTTGACTCAAAGATGCTAGTTGTTTGTCTTTTGTAAAACAAATAACGTTAAAGTTAAACCACTACAGGTAGAAAATATATCGCCTAATAAAATGCTTTAATGGTTTTCAGCAGGTGAACTAAACTTTGTTATGCAATATTTTGGTTTATTGCAACTTTTCACTTGCAATTTTCAACTTTTAATTCACCTTAACCATGTGTTGTACACACAACTGCATGTATGCTATCTATGCAGCTCTTTTACTACGAAGAAAAAAAATCGAAGATTTTTGCCACCATTTTGCCTCTTTAACTCTGTGATTCTCGAAGTGTGGGGTGTGCACTTGCACTGCAGGGGGGCCACAGACCATCAGCAGAAAACATCGCCAGTGCTCATGTTAATTTTTCTTTTTTGGTGTGCAAAAAAATGCAAAAAAAAAGTGATGCAAAAAATGTTTTCTCTGCTTGTTAGTCATATGAAAAAACGTGTAGCATGATTATTTAGTAAACAGAGATGAATCGTTATTTTTTGGGGGTCGCAACTTTAACCTTACGCTCAATAGGTTGAGGGGGAGTAAATAACAACACTTGACACCCATCGCCTTAACTCAAGTAAACCTTACGCTCCTTTTTACTCTCATTGCCTGTTGCATGTTTGTTTTACAACACCCTGTGGTCATTGTTGTAACTTGAAGACGAGCGAGTGAAACCTCTATCTTTGTTTCCCAAGTTGTTAGGCGGACACTGGCCTACATGTGTTGCTGTTATGAAGGCTTTCAAAGCCTGATCCCATTCATACTGGAATGTCACTCGCTAGTTTCATTCACTTGCGTTTCTTTCCCATTGTGTTTATGTGCATGGAGTTCAGACTGCTTCTCTGATGAAGAGGGCGTGCCACTCTGGATTTCATAAAGATTTCAAAAAATCATTATTTCATTAATCTTTATTAAACCCACCAGTTTTCCTTGTGGAACTAATAAAATATCTATCTATATATCAAAATCGCTACATGTTGTTGATTAATCCAAGACTAAACCTATAAATAAACACTTGACTCCGTTGACAATGTGACTGGAGGAACAGCTGGTGTAAAGTTCAAGCTGCGACTCGTTCAACTGTGTGACCACCGTGTCTTGACACTTCCAGTGTCTGTGGCTACGCAAAACAACCTAGATGGCAGATTAGATCTGTCTGTCAAAGAACAATGACTGAGCCGCTGTAACACGAGACTGGATGGTCCCCCAGTGAAGGTTTATTGATGTCGCCACAGAAAGAAGATTAGATGGCCACGTTGTGCTAAAACATTTGACGATAACAGAGGTCGATGTGATTTGTTAACAGTTCTGTCTCTGCTCCGATTCCTATCTGATCTTTAAATAGCCATTGTTGTTATTGTTTTGTTATCAACCAGTTTGCAGTTGCGATTCCCAGCAAGAGATTGATCAGGAACATACTTGAGTTACCACCTACCTTTCAGTAAAGTCCTGGTAAAAGGAGGCAAATTGAACCAGAGATGCTTGTGCGTACTTAACTGTAGGATATGGACATTGGTTTGGCCACACCCACATTTAAAAAAAAAAATCTTAACCTCTGTCATCTCAATTTCAGAGTCTCGAAGTTAAGCAAAACGTCTGTTCCTGCTCAACGCAAGAAACTTCAAAACAGCATAATTTGTGACGTGTTTAACTACAGTAGTCATCCTAAAATCGTTTGTGTAACATGTCACAAGTAGGTTTCAAAATTTCTCACGTTGTATGGGGTGCAGAAGGGGACAAAAGTGCCTTGACAAGAGATCTGACGATGTTGATTTTGTAAATGATTTTCTCTTTGAGAGGATTGAGGTTGGATTCTTTTAAGTGGGCGTGGCCAGTGTTAAATACGCACCTCTCACTTGTATCTGCTGTGGGAGTATGTGGGAGGCTATCATAATCAATTTTGAATCTTGATCTTTGGGGATAAATTTTGGTTTCTAAACAGTTGCGTACTCATTTGTGAGGCACCTGTACTAGCATCCGCGCAGATGTGAGCGTATTTGCTCGCGATATGTATCATGACATATCATTTAATGACACGGTACAATAGTCATAAAAGGTGTTTGTTGTTTCGTTAGGGTTTTTGATTGGACGTGTCAGAGCTGTTGCTTGGTATTTAGCGTCTTGAAGCCAGCATGATTAGAACAATTCATCAGAGGTGTGAAGAGAAAATGGCTTGCTTTGTGCTGTAATTGCGTCTCTCTGGCGGCTGTCGTGACGTCAGCTCTCGGAGGAATATGCCGAAGTAGTTTATCCATACAATGTGGCTGGAATGAAGCAGAACCCAGAGGAGACCAAGGCTGCTCTGAACTGGCGCTTTGCAGGTTGACGCGATGCTTTCAGGAGGATTTATTTCTCCTGAATGTGAGAAGAAAGGAGGCAGCTTAGGCGTGAGAGCTTTCAGTGCTCTGCTTCAGTGAAAACAGATATGTCCACATGTCAGTGTAGATTAGCGCCGTCTCTTTATGCCTGCTGATGTGTTTGCTTACCGCAAATCCTCATCGCCCTTCTTTCAGGAGCGTTTGACCGCAGCTCATGTGTTCCTCTCTCGGATAGTCTCTTTGGTCTCTTGTGAATCCTCTCCCTTCTTTGGAATAAGTTGTTTTGGAAACTTTAGTGCAGAAGAAGTCACAGTGTCATCATAGGTCAAGTTTAGAATCCCACCAGGCCTTCTCTGTTTTTTTTAAAGAGGTCTTTGTCAGCGTCCTGTTTATGTTTGAATCCCACTGTCTTCTCAACGAGGTTCTCCTTGTTTTCTGAGTGACTGTTTAATTCTGTTCCATTAAAAGTGTCTTAAATGGAACCTTAAACTGACGTGAGTGAAGATGACTCGATCTGGTTCAGATGATGCATAAGTGTATTTTATTCTGTGAAGATCCTAATGTTCTACATAAAGTAGTATATAAATTATCAAACAACTATTTGCACTTTAAAAAAAATGTTCAGTTGAGAAACGACTAGGCTTTTTTTCTTTTTAACTCAACCTCCATGTTATTATGTGAAATTAATCATTTGTGAAAGTTAGTTGAGCCTGAATAGATTGAGTCTGTTGAAATTATGTATTGTTTTACAAGTATTTTTTATATTCGTTTTTTAGTTTAAATAATGACATAGTCAATATGCACAATGCTAAATTGTAGTTTCAAAATTACACTTTTTTTTTTTTTTATAAATGAAAAATATATGTTTTAAAATAATAAAAACGGAATAAACCGTTCTTCTGTT
>CM051497.1:16968284-16988320 GCA_028031935.1 Paedocypris micromegethes | reverse complement strand
CGCTCTCTAATTATCTTTATCTCTCTCTCTCTCTCTCTCTCTCTCTCTCTCTCTCTTTGTCCTTGTTGTTCCTCTTTAACTCTCATCTCTGTCCATCTCTCTCTTTTTTTCCTCTCTTTATAATTAAAAATGTAACTGTGATTTCAACATTTGATGGTTGTCTTACTAATTCTACAGTCCTATATAGATTTTAATAATAGACTGAACATTGTATTCATAAAAAAAAATTCATCCTTGTTTCAGAGTAAAATCAGTATTCACCTAAAACCAATCCAAAGCTGGAACTAGTGAATTCTAATGATTCAGTATCTACTCATAGTATATAACATGACCTTGATGTTTCCTGGTGAGCAGACCACATCAGCTCTTTGTTTGTTTCTTCCGCTCTGGATATTTATGATGTGATTCTGGCCTTTGCCATCCAAGTCAGACGGAGCATCAAGAGACTTGACATCCTCTCTGACAGGAGAGACGTCCGCAGGCCGTGCAGTCAGACAGGTTCCTGCTTTCCTCCTCTTTTTTTAAAACATCTCATCGACAGAACCTGTCAGCAATGTCTTCTTCCGGCTCATCTCGGCCTGACGCGTATCAGACTCAACCTACAACTGAAACGCCTTTTAGTTGCAGAAAACGTAGCGGCTATTAGCAAACAAAGCTACAAAGTCGGTATAAAAGTGTGAGCTTTTGAAAATCCCTGCTGTTTCAACCAACAGCTTTATTTGCTGGAAACAGCGCTCTAGCTGATCAATACAAAGCCACGTAAGACCTACTCGAAGGGCCAGACGTCTGTCTGAGAAGACGTGCCGTTTAATGCAAATGGAAATTGACTAGAAGTGTGAGTCGTATGCGTTTCTATTCTGGAGATCGTCTTCAAGCGATTCCTTTCCTGAAGCGTGTGGCTGAGGTGCATCAAAGTGCCTGGATGAGAGGAGAATGAAAGCGAGACACACGAACACGGCCGACACCGACTGATCTCCCCTGCGGTGCCGAGCCACACAAACCAGGCAAATTGTGGAACGCTTTGGGGAAGCATGTTTACAAACTGGAATGAGTTTTCAATCGGCACGTCTTTCTCTGTTTATCCATCTAGATTTTCTTTAGCTTGATTTTTATTTGCCCTGTGTTGGGGAAATGTGTGGGTTGTGACACAACAAGTGGATTCACCTGCTTTTATTTGGATTTTTTAAAAGATATTCGGTATATCATTCTTACCATATTTGTAGTAATCATCTTTGAATTTCAAACTGTGTATCAATTTTTATCAATTTTTGATAAATATCAATTTTTAAATGTATAACAACAGAGAGAGAGAGAGATAGACAATATTACAGTGAAATGTTGAAAACAAGTAAAAAATGTTTTTTTAAATTAAATCAAATATGGTTAATTCATTGTCAGTAATGAACCTTTAATGACATGTATACATTAACATAGTCATTGAATCAAATCACATTTAAAATTTAAGGGCGCAGTATTTAGTAATTATTATTTTAATAATGCAATAGGGAAGTCATTTAAACATATTATAAATCACACACAATTGATTAAGTTCATGGGCTTTTTCTATTATGGTGTATTTCTTAGTATTTGATTCAGTTGAATGTGAAAGAAAGAAATTTAAATGTGTTCCTAAAACTGGTTATTTACTCAGTTGACATTTTTACTTATCTGAGAAACATTTTCACAAGACTTAAAATGTTTGGCGTCATTCCAAATCGTTGAAGATTGAGCAATTTGTGAAGAAAGTGTTTTGCATGTCGGGGTCCGGTGACGTTGGTGTCAAGATTCTTAAAATCAGACTTTGACATCAGACATGACTTTTAAAAAGTATTTCAGCGAAACGTGTCACAACACCGTTTGGTCTCTCCTCACCCTGAGAAATTATATGCTACTTATACTAATAATGCACATTTTTTGGGCCATATACAGGGTTCTCCGCCATTCTCTTGTTAATGTGTCTCTGACTTCTTGATTTCAGCTGCTGACCTTCATCCACTCACTTTTCTCTACATCATTTCAATTACAGCTTCCTGTACAGCTAAATAGTCCCGTTCCTTTAAAGCAAGCGGAACAGGAAACTCGATAAGCAGCGGTCTGGATGCTTTGCATAGACGGTGACTACACCAGACACCATTTGTTTTTTAAACGCTTGTTCAATCAATCTATAAAGCTCAAAGACGATTCCAGACATAAAATTATATAAGTAAATACACCTGAAAAAATCTAAAAGACGGTCAAATTTGTTCTCAATGTTACTGTTCAACCAGAACAAAGATATTTTTTAAATTTCTCCCAGTGCATATGTGATATGATTTTAAAACCTTTCTGTTGGTTGTTTATAAGATCAATGCAGAAAATAAAACTACCAATTTAGTGTTTTTTTTGTATGATATTTGCCAAGTAATATTAAAAAATAAAAGAAACCAATACTAACACAGTCCATGACTGAAATAACTTGAATTCAATTCATAAAATTAAACCATTTGACCATTCCTGACAATCATTTTGTTTCAGATTAAAACTAGTGACTGTGATATTTGAGTCCAGAGGCGCCTGGAGAATGTGCGATCGTAAAACATATGAAGATATTCGGGTTTCAGCTGACAAAAAGAAATGGCTGAAATATCCTTGTGCTTCACAAGGATGATATTTCAGAGTGAACCAGTCTCTAAATGCTACTGTTAGCATTTAGCTTTAGTTTTCAGTGTATGGAATTAACTTTTCTTTTGGGTCTGTGACTTGTGTAATTCTATTAATGTCGGTCTAAGTTTCTGTTTTTAGTTTAAATTAAGTCATGTTGTCTTGGAGTTTGAAGGAGAACGCTATGCTTTTCATTAGCATTTTTGGAACATATGTTTTCACATAGAACAATAAATGATCTTGCTAACAGTAATTAGAGCTTTTAAAGGGAGATTTTCTGTTTGTAACGCTCTTGCTAGTCTTATTAGCTGATTTGTGCCACTTGGCTTTATAAGATTGTGAAGTTTTTTTTAATCGGTGTTGTTTAATTATCCAGCTTATTAAAGCTTTGCGAGGAATTGCAGCACTCTGATGTGTTTTTCAGGGTTATTAGGAACACAAACGTAATTATTCAAAAGAGCGTTTTAAAATCAAATCCAGTTTAACAAGTGATTATGAATAAATGCAAAACAAATGTTTATCTTAAGTGAAAACCATCAAAAGACTGATTACATTAAGGGAATGAAAAACAATATGACTATTTATTGAGCTAAACTTCACAGATTTTTATCGTATGTTTTTGCTGTTTGTGTTTTTGAAAGCTCCTTTTTTTTTATCCATATAGCGACCTTTTATTGTTATTGAGGTTTTTATTACAACATAGTGGACTGTAAATCTGACTGACTTTGATTTGTGGATTTGATGTTGTATTAACGTCGAGCTAACAATCAGTTCAGTGTGGAAAAATGTTAAAACATTTTTCTTTTTTTTTTTTTTTTTTTTTGTTTTGGTGTAGTTGTGACTATTTTTAAACATTAGACACTTGTTAGCGGTGCCATCCAAACGAGTCCACGTGGACCTATCGGCCTTGGTGAAAACCTCCAGCTAATTAGGATTGTAGAGTGGGATAATGAGGATTACGCGTGCTGGGACATCTCGCATGTGATTACAATGGATGCATGTTCTTTGGAAACAATTAGGGCAGCACATCCTGTTATTCTTGCCTTTAGATTTATATTCAATTTACAAGGGCTGCTCGCCGCACGCGGTTGGGTCTGGTGTGTGGGATGGGGGAAGGATGAAGAGTCTGAGGGCATGAACGGTAGTTCTGGATGATTTAGGTTTTGGAGGTAAATGGAAGTTGGTTCTGGAGACCACCTGCAGGCCACATGTGCTGCCCCCAGACACCAGCAAACTGGAAAAGCTACAGTCGTCATTAAATGGCACAGTGAGGGAGTCATTAAAACATTATTTATGTGAGCAGAAATGTTTTATTGCTCTGTACGGAGAGAGAAATGCCTCATTGTTGGGCTTCATGAGACGCCCATCGTTAAAGGTGTTAGCCTGCGCTGCTCTCCATACGTTCAAGTGCACAGAGTGCTGCCATCTTGTTAGCACCTGTTGATGCTCGTGTTTCCACTTTCTGTTTTTAATTCTGATTTGAGACCATGTTTGGTATTTTTGTCCTTTAGATTTTATGAAAGTACTTTGTGGCCGCAAAATACTGACTTTTAATACTAAATTAGTCTCAGTATTTTACAGCTCGTAGTTTTTATATTTAGACTTTATGGAAATATTTTGTACTTATTTATAACATTATTTTTCACCGTTTCGATACTGGTCGTCTTTACAATGCTAGTAGACTTTATGGAAACAGTTTGTGTGTGTATTGTTGTATTTAGGTTTTATAAAAACATTATATTTTGTGTAATGCTGATTACATTATTAGATTAGTATTAGTATAGTAATGAAGAGTACAATATTATAAAATGTATTTGGACAAGTTGCAAATAATAGTACATTTTCTGAGTATTGAAATAAATATTCATAAAGAATTGATAAACAGTTCACTTTTTGTGCACATCCATTTGTGAAGACTGGTTATTAGTGGAGTTGAACGTAGCTGTCGCTAATTAGTGATTTAATTGCACTTTTCTCCGTATGCGAGAATACCGTGTGCAGGGTTTTTTTTTGCCAGAAACTAAAAATAGGTATTAAACACTTAACTAATTTTAGTTGAAACGACAAGTAGATGAAAAAAATGACTTAATAAAACCTCTTGAGTGGATTCAACTGTTTTATTTTACAAAGTTCAATCAACAGAAAAAACAAAGTTTGTCGTCTTTGTAACAATATTGTGGATTGTGACCCAACATTCCCTTTGATCCTTAACATGACATCTGTGTTTTTCTGATCCATCACTGAGCTTGTGCTTTCCCAGCTGACTACCCCCCCCCAATAGTCCTTCACTTCCCATAATGCCACTTTTTTTTCCTCATTCACAGACTACGGGGGAATAATAATCCGCACCCTGTTGCGGTTGGGTTGTCCGGACCTCAGCTGCCTCTGGCCCCCATCTGTTTGGGTGAGAGGGGAGAGAAAGTCATAGCGACCATTTAGAAGTTGAACTCATCCAGAATTTTGTGGCAAATACGCCCTTGCTTTTGGCAAGGGTTGGGCACAAGGCCATGGCGTGACTGGCATTTTTTCAGTTTTGTTTTCCAGTAGACATCCATCCTTTCTTTTAGTTTAATATGTGCTATAAAAACATACTTATAAGGCAGTCTGACAAATGACTAAGACTAATTTAGATTCGCTTAGGAACACTTTGGCCCACATTTCTCCCAATATGAATTACATGACCCTGCTAACATGCAATAAAACCGATTGGGTATGAAACCAGCTCTTTTCTGAACACCAGATTACAGAGGTGTTAGTCCCTGAAAGCCATACTCTTGCTGTTTATTTATTAGTTTTTATTTCCTAATACAGGAATGAAATGTAACACCTCAATGTTCTAAAATGGCAGAATAAAACATATAAAAAAGGACCAAAATCTTTGGGTCAGTCAAACACGAATGTGCAAAAAAGTGCAACCGCTAATCCATGTTCACGTGATTTGGCTCACAAGTTAGCATCCAGTACCTTCAGCACCCTAAGATGGCGATACTGCCTCTTTCGCCCAAGAAATTTATCTCGGTAGAAACAGATGCCGACTTGTAAATGTAACAGAGAATTCGTAAGTGTCCAATCAAATGTAGTTGAATAACGAGTACGGATACTCAGTCAAAAATGTAGAGAGTAAAAGTAGCCAAAAATACCTTGTTAAAATACTTTGTTTAAAGTAACAAAATTTGTATTACCTTATTACATGCTGATGTGGCTCTTTTTCACGTTCCAGTCGTGTTCTGCTTCACTTCCACACCTCTGTGGTCTTTATTGATAAATGGTTCATGTAAATTCTCTCTGGAGGTTCTTCTAGTCTTGCTCATCTGGTTCTCAGATCAGAAGATGACCCCATGTGACCCGACTGGAGTGCAATAACACAGCTGCCTCAACCCAAACAGACTCTTCTTCTGATTCCCTGGCTGCTTACAAACACTTGTGAAAGGTGATGATCTCACTGGAACTCCAATGAGAAACTCACAGCTTTACAGAGGTTTAACTGGGAAACTTGGTGTTTGTCGCGCTTGGTTTTTGATCACTAGAAGAAGTTCAGTCAATGCAAAAGTTTTTTTTTTTTTTTTGAGGTTTTTTTTTTCGTTTGAAAGGTTGAGGGAATCAATCATTTTTAGTTCTACATTTCTTCGTTTTACATCGTTCTTCGACTGCTATTCAAGTTTACTGAACTTTCAAAATCGAGTTTAGTAAACTCATCATGCTCTGACATTGATTTTTTTACAATTTTGAGTTGACTCGTCTTCTGTGTGTAAATAATACAATCATGGCTTTGTCAACAGTTTAATGCGGATGCAATTGGAAAATAATGCTAATTTTACGAACTGGCCTTCTTTTTGTTATTTTCTTATTTCAAAAATAATATGCCCTATTTTGGTTGGAACTCCTTATCGGTTTAAATCCCTGCTGTTGGCATCTGCTCCACAAATCATTATGGCGCTAAACCCTAAGTAGCAACAGCGAGTACATAATTAGCTCGTCAAGTTTCGCCACAAATTTTTAATGAGCAAAATATCCGATTACCGAAAGAGACAGGAAGAACCGATTTTGTGGGTTTTACACAGATTATGTGGATTTTAGGAATTCACCTGACACATTCTTGAATTAGCCTCATTCAGCCCGAAGGAGCAAGCGCTTGTTTATTTTGCTTGTGTCGCTTACGTGCTACTTCTTTACACAAGTTGAGCATTCTCTGCGTTTAATTGAAAGTGCATGTTTGAGTAGGTGTGAAAGGGGTAGAGAAAAGAGTAAAAATTGCTTTATTTTCAACTTTGATGTGAGTTCGTATTCTCTGATGGTCGTTCCTTTACACGGTTTCGATTTTGTTCTGATTTTAAAGTTCACATAGACATTCATTTTGTTGTGGCCCAGTGGTTGAAAAGTTAGAAGGGTTGCAGGTTCCAACCCCTGGCCGCAACTATAATTATGTAAGTTCTACAACTATATTTACCACGAGCAAGACACTGAAGATCTGCAATCTGATCCAGGCTTGTGTGTGTGTGTGTGTGTGTGTGTGTTGACCTCACAGTCAGTACAGTATATAAACGCTTCACTGTTTGAAGAGTGAAATTCTAGTTTGGTTTCCGACCAAACCATGCCATTTTCACTCATTTTCTTTTCCATGCCACTAATTTTTTAATGTATATTTGAATTGCATTAGCACTCGCCATGACCAAAATGACACGGTAAATATAATTAAACACACACTAGCTCCTGCTCTTAGAATAGCTGGGAAATTCTCAGAACCTCTTCTGGATCGTTTCATGTCATCCGTGGTTCTGACTGTTCTTGCGCTGGCCTCATTCAATTACTCCAGCAAAGCCTGCTGGACAAACTAAACGCCACCCGTTTAACTTTATTGTAGAAACTTTGTTGTCCTCCGTCCAGACGGTAGTAGCTGGACTGCTGCCTCGTGCAGCGGCGAGGCCAGAGAAAAGTGCTTTATATTGAGCTTGCAGTCTTTTCATTTTGATGCAAAACTGCCAGAAAAGCATCAGCAGATCCATTAAAAACGCGGCCTCCATTCCTGTGGCCACCATATAATGAACTATTCAAAGTCAAAAGTCAAAGTCAGCTTTATTGTCAATTTTGTCATATGTACAGTACATACATACAGAAAAATTGAAATTTCGTTACTCTAAGTCCCTAGATACGAACAGATAACATTACACATAAAACTTGTAAAAACTACAAAAAGCTCTAATAAAAAAAAAAAAAAAGTACTAAAAGTAAAAAAGTAAGGTGTCATGATAATAAAGTGACGTTGGCGTTCCATTTCCAATGTAACAGGACAAAGTGACTCGTGAGGAATGGCAGACAATAGTGCAAACAGAGTCGGTGCAATTTAGGGAGTATTGTTAATCGCACTTCCGGTTTTTCGGTATTTCCGGTTTTGACGGTTTTTGAGTTTCACTTCAAAACCATTCAGTATTATTTGTACAGTTTTTTGCAAAGCAGAAATCACAGCGCACTTATAGAAAGAATAGAGTGCAATTCAATATTCACAGTCTCTCAGACGACTGCATATATATATATATATATATTATATATATATATATATATATATATATATATATGTTAGGGCTGTGAAACGATTACATTTTTTTAACTAGTTAATCGCACTTCCTCAACCAAAATAATCGCGATTAAATCACAAATAATAATAATAATAATAATTTATTATAAATCATTTTTTAGTATTAACAATTATTAATAACATGAACAGTATAGAATCTTGTAACATTGAATATTGAAGTGTAAAATGTAAATTAATGTAAATTCAACACAAAATAAACACTTGTTTAAATACTGTAATAAACCGTTTTGACTAAAGAAAACAATGGGTAAGCCGGTCATAATAATTAAAAAAGAAATTTATTTTAAAAAGAAAAGTAATTTATTTGGAGGAAAAGAGACAACGGATATGTATATGTATATTTGTGTGGCAAAAGTATGGCACTGATCATTAGTCTAGCTGAAAAGTCTGATCACACATTTTTATCTAAAGGAACAAAAGTCCTACATGTGGTCTGTGCGCAGTGCGCATGTGCACGCAGTCATCAAAACCCGGAAAAAACGGTAAAACCAGAAATACCGTAAAACCGGAAGTGCCTGAAAAACCAGAAGTGCGATTAATGGCGTTAATGAAATTTGACGCGATTAAACGCATTTAATTAATCACATGAGTTAACGCGTTAACTTTAACTTAATATATATATATATATATATATATATATATATATATTTGCATACATACATATATATGTATGTATGCAAATATATGTTTGATTTAGGATATATGGATGGATATATAGATGGACACAATCTATACAGTTCTATGGCTGCATATATTTATTAATAATGTGTCTGTCTAAACACACACCTGGGGGTACTTACAGTTATACACATAGATAATTATACACATTTATATTTCCATCTACATATAGATGGAGCTATAAATATATATCTGTGTACAGTATTCAGAACTTATATGGCGTACTTGTCTAGATCTCCAATAAAATTGTTGTTTTTCTGTTTTTTTTATACTAAGCCGTATACTAATGTGTTTTCATACACCATCACATAATGTCTCGCTTCCCTCTGAGATGTTAATATCCTTATTAGGCCTTGTTTTAAATGAATATCAGACCAACGGCGTCTTTCTCACGCATGTTTTTCCATGCGCTGCCCTACATTCAGAGTCTCGAGAGAACGCCACGGCTTATCTTCATCAACATTTACATCTCTTAATAACGGCGGGAAAACAGGCCTCGTGTCTGTTTGCTGCGCCTTCCGAACCCTTTGCTTGGAGTTTGTGTTTAATCCGCTTAAGTAGTTGTAAAGCAATCACTTAATTTACTCTTTGATTCGTTTCGTGAAAACATAAAAACCTTCATCAAGTGTTTTCCTCCCATAATCCTCTCTGTTTCCATGCCATGTTGGTGATAAATTATGATCAGTAAATTACCAGGCTGACAAAAAACGCTGACAACGGTGTGCATTTTTTGTTCTAGACGAGACGTAATCTGATTCGCCGATAAAAAGGAGTGTAAACTGTCCATCTCAGCGTTAAAGCTGCTGCTACATGCTCGGCCTTGTCAAGACTTCTCTGTTATTGCTTTGTCTGTTGTTTCTCTCATTAGCTCTGACTTACCGTCTGCGCAGCCACATAGTGTCTCCTCCTGCTTTTTGCGGGACAAATTACACTCCTCACATGTGATTAATTGGTTCCAGTGGAGCCGAATAATTATTTGCATTCCCACCCTCTGTATGCCTGAAAAAATCCAACGCTCCAATGATCAAAAGTCGAGCCGGTTCCATCCGCAGCCCTGATCGCGGCAATGGCGTCTTCACTGAAGTTGTTTTGACGTTTAATTATACGGTGGATGAAGTGGTTCTCTTGTTATTATCTCCCCGCAACGACAGCACGCACTTCCAACCTGATTTATATCGCGACTCCATTAGATGTTTCGATAACTAGTCATGTCACACCTGCAAACACACTCTGTGGAAACGTTAGCATATCAGTCAAGGCTAGTGGCGTTAGCATAGCATGCGCACTTCAGGCTAGTTATTGCCCTCACAAAGTTCTTCTCTTGTGTTGAAACATGTTTGTAATGTATTTGTGACGAAGGGAATTGTCTTTTACGGAATTGTGCGCCTTCCAATTTCTTTTTGATGAAAAAATGACATTGGTGAAGATTAAAAACCGTACATTAGGCTTCCTTTTAACATTCTTTCAGTGTTTTCCGTCCTTACTCCTTTCTTTATTCATTCTGTGGTTTGTCTTCTCTCTATCAAATATGTTTTGCTTTTTTGTTTAATTGAAATTTATTTTTTATTAGCTTTCTTTTCAAAGTGTCTGTGGAGCTTTTTAAAAACAAGTTCCCTATGAAATTATTTGTTTTACCTCTCCTTTTCTACATTTCCACCATACATCTCTTTGTCTTCTCTCGTCAAGAGGACAAAGCATTCAATCTTTTGTGCATAGTTTTTCCCCGCTGTTCATTCGTTCTTTCTTTGCTTTCATTTGTTCCTCAGATCTCCGTATCTCTGCTGTCAGGTCACAGGACTTTCGAGCAAACCTTCTCTGGTTCCGTTCTCCTGCTCATGTTCTCATCTGGGGGATTTCTGGAGCTCAGGATGATTATGACGATGACGCAGATAAACTCTCAGTAACAGGAGAATCTGCCGAGAAATCCTTGATCTTGGTGTAATGATTTATCTGCTAATAATAAGCGATGCACACTATGGGAGCAAGTAAAGACCACCTTCACTTGTTATAGAGCTGATGTAAACGCTACATTGCTCCTAAGCTCTGTAATTCCGCTGTGTAAACCAGAGAAGCGCAAACCTAAAGCAAAGGGTTAATTCCACCTAGAAATGGCCATGTTTCTCCATGTTTTGAAGCCTTGGGATTTTCTTCTGCGAGCCAATGTTCCAGTGACCTTGTGTGTGGTGATGAAGCTGCCACAAACGTCTTCTCGCTCGCTCTCCGTCCTGCAGCTTGTAGGCGGTTAAAAATAAAGCTGATACCTTGAAGAGAGAGTGGCTGTAGGGTGTGACCGGTGGAAATTGCAGGGTTTAAATTTGACTGTGTTTGTGGCCAGTCAGCGTATGTCTGTACAGGGCATTGTTCCTGCAAATACAGTAAACTGCAATTGTGGCTGCTGGAGATTAATCCTTGTCTTGCCAAGATCACTGCCTGTCATAGAGTGGGAGAACCTTTCTTTCTTTCTCTTCATTTTCATTTCTTTCTTTCTCTTCATTTTCATTTCTTTTTTGTTAAATTTTTTTTTAATGTTAATTCAATTAAAATTTTACCTAAAAATATTATTTAATTTTTTAAATAAAAATTTTTTTATGAATTTGTTATGGTGTTCCATTGTTTCGTTTTTTTTTTGTATTTGTAATTTGTATAAAATATCTTTTTTACCCACAATGTATTTATTCGATTTTTTTATTTATTCTTTCTTGTTTCATTATTTGTCTTCAGAGTTTCTTAATTCTCTCATCTTTTTTTATATCCTGTTTGTTCCATCTTTTTTGTCAGTTTATTTTCCTATTTTCTGTATGCGCTCTGTTTTTTGTGTAATTTGGTTTGTTTGACAAATAATGTATGGTCAGATGTGCATACGCTGCTGATTTTATCAGATTCAGAGAGCGCGGAATCATTATTAGTTTGAAATGGAAATATGCGGGGGAAAAAATTGGCAACAAATAAAGCACACTAATATAGCACTGGAAACCCTAAATGCTTCTAGAACATTGTGCTCCTCTGAAACGGCCGTGACGCTTATTTGCTCGGATGCTGAGATCACTTTGATCTTCTTTTTCTGATGCTGATTCAAGCCTCGTGTTCTCTTGTTTTCTTGGAACTGCATAGGCTTTAAAAGAAAATTTTTCAGAATTGAATCGGTGATGGTGACATTTTTTTGGCAACAGTCAACATATCTGTTCTGACTCCCCATCACTAAAACAGACCTATACGTAGCTTCACATCTCATGGTGATGGCGATCAGGATGCTTCTGTCGTTGTTCAGACAGTCTTATCTAAAAACCTAGAATGAATGCAGCGTGTGGACAACCTGCACTTTACTGTTTCCAGACCAGATGCTGCCAGTTCTCTCAATCCGCGAGCCTCAGGGATTTTGGTGGAAATATCCATAATACTGGAGACATCAGGCAGCGGAAGACAGACACTGGAGGGAGTGAAATTGATCTATGGATGCTGTAAGCCTCCTGTCTGCTGCGGTTTGTGTGTCTTCACCGTCGATTCGCTCTGCAGGAAGCTTGCTTTCCCATCATTTAGCATTATTTGTTTTGTTCTCTCTGGTTTACAGCACTGATTTGCTCCCTTTGTAGCATGAAGACCCCCGTTCTTGAGAAGATGTAAAATGCGTGTCGTCCACAAGCGGGTTTGAATTCCACAGTTACGGGCCATCTGTGCAAACACGGTGAAGAAGGCAGTGTTGACACGCAGCTCTTCTCGAGTTTTGTGGTGTTGATTTCATCTTCTCGTGTTGGTCTCAGAGTCACAGTGAAGGTCTGTTTAACTTTTATTGGGCAGAAAAAGTAGAAAGAAGTATTGTGAAATCGGGAAACATCTGTGTGAGATGGCTGGGAGAATTGCTAGAACACCTCAAGTCATGAACAAGATAAAAAAAAAATCCGGTTATTTTTATTTCTTTATTTATTTTTTAATTGTGAGTTCTGAATAGTGAAGCCTTTATTAAATTTCTCATTTGTTGTTTTTCTTACATTTTTGTCTCATTTTATTTACATTCTTTTTCATTTCCTTTCCTTTTAATCACTGTTTATTACTACTTTTTTCATCTTAATATCACAATTTTGTCTCTTTTTGTTCATTTCCTCTCTACCTTGCTTCCTTTCCCGTTTTCCTTTCTATCTTTCTTCTCCCACTTTCTTCTTTCATTATTCCTTTCTTTCTTTCTTTCTTTCTTTTTCTTTTGTCATTTTTTTTTTATCCTCGACCTCTAGTTTTTTTTTTTTATCTTTCTAAAACATTTAGGTCTGATGTGTGTTTAGCAAAGTTAGACGGATACGGATATTTAGGTGAGACGTTTCACTGTAATTTCTTTAGAACAGTATAAGAATAGTTCAATGACATCATGTACTTGTGACCTCATCTACTGTATGAAGCACAACACACGGCGCGTCCGGAGAAATTCCTTCAGGATTAAATTGATCATATCGAACCTTCCACTCTCCCATTACTGATGTCGACCTAATTAATGACTCGATAATGTGTTGTCCTGCTAATTCGTGAATTTATTAAACTCTTTTCCTGTCTTTCTTGATGGCACCAGGGAACAGGAGATGGATTAGGGAAATGTTGCATTTAACACGTAGTTAATCAGTCCCTGCAAGATTTCATAATTTTTGGGATGATTTGTTGGGGGGAAAAACGACATTTTGTGGTGGTAATTTCCATAAATGTGCACATTATGTTTAGTTTGAGTTATACGTACTACTCAGAGTTCTACTTTTTCAGAACACAATAAGAAAAAGTGAATCTACACACTATTAGTCTATAAAGGTATAAACTATAACTGTTTCTGAGATGTTCACCTGTTGCCATCTCTTCTTTGATTTGATAGAGAGAGAGAGAGAGAGAGAGAGAGAGAGAGAGAGAGAGAGAGAAACTTGCCTTTAGTGTCATCTGTCTATCAGGAAAATCATGTCTTCACATTTTGAGTTACTCCCAGTCACATATCCATCACCTGATAAAACATCCAGTTTCATTCTACAAGAATCAACGCATCCAAAACCATTGATTTCAACAATCCAGTCACACCTGCATCATGTCAGTTCCTGAACGTCTCTGCTGATGGGAGCGAGTTTGGCGTAATCGAATTCTGCTCTGCCCTTGTCTGGGACCGACTCCATTTCATCTGAACTGACGTGCTACGAGAGGCAAGGAAAGGACAGATGGAGGGATTTCTGATGGACAAGATTTGGCTCCGCAAGCTACGGGTTCTTGGCTTTAATACGATACTGCAAAGTCCATCTATCCATGCTCCAATCAGATCCTCCCATGTGGGGACTCCAGGATTACTGTGATTGAGAGCTAGTGTCAACCACGCCACTGAAAATCAGCCCCGGATTGTCTCCGCGAGAGCCACTAGCTCTTGTCATCACACTCATTTGAATCACAAGCCAGCCCTACCTCTTCTTTAGAAGCAGTGGGAGTGTGTGTTTTTCATTTATAAGTCAGCATTCTTTGAGGAAGAATTCCTGCGGACACGATAAGCTGCTTCTGTGGTGCTGTCAAGGTTCCTGCTCTTCAGGCCGTGGGTTTAAAAGCAATCTATAACCACTCTGTAAATGTCTGGAGAGTGTTTTGATCCCCACGGAGCACGATGCTCCGGGCTTTGCTCTGTCATAGTTTATGCCTCTTCTGAGCGCAGCCCCTGTACTGATTTGTGGCGGGAGGTTAGAGGTCGAACTCCAGCAAGAGGACGGACTTTTTTTCTTTTATGTCTTGCCACTGTGGCTGTTATCCTTGATGCTCCTCACAGTGTGTGTAGATATGTTTTATTGAAGGCAAGGTATATGTTCCAGTTAGGCAAGATGGATGGGATATAGATGGACAGACAAGTAGACCAATATATGGATGGATGGATAAATAGATGGGTGGACATACAAGCGGACAAACGGACGGAGGGATATAAATAAACGCAGGTCAATGTATGTGAATGGTTGGATGAATAGACTACTAAAAGAATGGATGTTTGAATAGAAGGATAGATAAATAAAGAGACCGACAGTCAGACATGGAATAATGGGTAGATGGATGTACTAACCGACTGAAAGAGGAAAGGATTGATATGAATATAGGACATGGATCGATGGAAATTATAAAAACAGCAGGATTCATCACACCTAAACCCAGATGTTTATAAAATTATGTATATTTTTTATATTCAACCTGTTGGTTAAACTTCAATTGGTTTCAATTTGACTTTCAAAATGAATTCATTTCATCGGACTTCTCTTTCTCAAGATTTCAGTGCCCAAGATCCGGTCTCCTATGGTCACCCCTCATCAGGACTGATCAGAGCCCCCCGGACCCCCATGGCTCTCCCTGTGGAGGGAACAGGCCTGGCCCGCAGCCTTGTCCTGCTGCACAGCCTTCTGCTCCTGCTGCCCAGAGGAGTGCCCTGCCGGGGGGCCGCGCGGACCCCCGACTCGTCCTGCTACAGAGCTGAACACCCACTCATCTCTCACACAGGTCAGCACTCGTGTTCTCTGCGCCGTCAGTGCTTTGCGTTTTAATGAAAACTACTTGCTACTTGCTATAGTTCAGACTTTAAGTCGCATTTAATGTGGTGTTTGTAAAAAAAAAAAATATTAGGAAATACACCATTTATGCAAATATAAATCAGAAACTTTATTGGCCAGGTTGCAATGATAACAAGGAATTCGGTTTGGACTGACTCCGTCTTTTCCCCTCTTTTGCAAATATTAACATAAATATAAAAAGAAAAGAAAAAAGAAAAAAACAATGACATGAAAACTACATGAAATGTAGACATGAAATAAACACCCCTTTTTTTTTAGATGCTCAAAAACTTGGGGGCAGCTTTTATGCGCATATTTCAAATATAAGTAACCATATCTTAAATGAGTAGTAATGATTTTGACTGAAAATTCAGGGGGGTGCTTATATACATGTAAATACAGTAGTTTAATAAACACCTCATAATCCAACATTTTCCAAAGCAAGCTTCAGGTGAACCTGTGGAAACCAAGACTGTTCTTTTGCCAATCAGTGCAATCGATGTGTAGCTCTCACTGGAATTTCAAAATGTAACCTTTATTTTAGCTTTTTTTTTTTTAGTTCTGTGGTGTAAATAGCCTTGAGGCTAACGGACGCTTCTCTAGCACAAAACACACCCCAACTGTTTTTCGGCCAGAGAAAGTTAATTGGATTGACAAAAGAGTCACCTTGCCTTTGGCTTAGCGTGTATGACCCTGAAAACTCACAACATTCTAGTAAACCAGGGATTAATGTTTCTGTTAGCATTTCTGGCTAGCGAGAATGCTAGCTCAGAGCATGGTTGGAACTCTAAAGGTCTGTGAGCTTGAGTCCCAAAAAGCGCTCAGGAAGTTTGATTGTAAAACCCTCATGTTGTGTTAGATCAAATCATCAGCTAAATGCATACAATTGTGTAATGTTGATACAAAATCAAATTAGCAGTTGTGTTGTTATTACCTTAAACATGGGTGTTTGGAAGCTGATGTATAAAATCAAAATGTATTGATCATACCCAGCGTGTTGGAGTAAAGCTCCGGAGTACTAAAAAGTTACTAGAAGTAATTTCAGTGATTCTTTTAGCCTGAAACTATCTCAGGATTATTGTATATATTGTAGCATTGTAGCTAATTATCCTACTGCAATTTAAAATGAATTCACTTGTGTTACAAAGATATTACAGTTCCATAGTTTCATACCAGCCTCACACACAGACTAAAGCGCTGCCTTTAATTAGCACTTCATTCATCAAGAACGCGTAGTAGCGGTTTCCATGCTCTGTAGCCACAGACGGGTCTGTGACACACGACGTGGCAAATCCCTAATAGTCCACTGACAAACAAGAAATGTCCACCAGCTCCTCACATTAAAGCTCTTAGGTCGCGGTCGCTGCCATTGAGCTATAAATTCTCGTGCAGCAGTTTGCACAAACATATTTATACTCAAATGCTGTTCGTAAAAGTCGTTGATTGGATTTAGATTGTCGTTAGCTAAATGCTCAATAATTTTGTTCGGTGTAATTCTAATAGTAATTTTAAATCTGCAATTAAAAACTAGTGAGCATGCGTGATTAATGTTGAAGAAACACGGTGATGCAGTCACCAACTAGTTGGTAGTCATGGTTGTTCAATCACCTTGATGGTTTTTTCAGTTTTGATTTATTTGAGAATGCTGCTGTTACTACGCATTAAGGTCAAAGCACAATTGGGTTTTTCCTGTGTATACTGCACATTCTCATAAATTGTGTTTTTTTTTTATCATGAGGAAATAGCTGTGATATATGGTAAAACTAATATACTGTATTAGTACTTTTAAACTGCAATTTCATTTTGAAATCACAAACTCAAGTGAATAGATGTTCAGTACAATTCTGATCTAATAAAACACTTTTTAAAGTAATAGATTTATTTATTGATTTTACAATATTCTTGTTTTTTATTTATTTGGTTAAAATATAAATTTTATTCATTATAATTTAGAATAAACATTGAAGTGCACAATATTTGAGAATTTCGCATTTTATTTTCACTGTAATTTTCATTTTTTGTAATTCTTGTGCGCATGTTTAGAATGTGAACCAATCAGAGCTCACTCCCAAATTACCACACCAAGTAAAATGTTTTATTCTACTGTTTTTTTTTATTTAATATGCTGAAATACATAATACAATTTACAAACTAAACCAGAATTACAATATTCTTAAAGGAATAATTACTCACAATAACCTGTGAATTATTTGATTTTTAATAATAATAATAATAATAATAATTGAACCTTTATTAGGCCCTCATGGGGAAATTTTTTCTCTGCATTTAACCCATCCGATCAGACACGAACTCGGAGCAGTGGGCAGCCACACGGTGCGGCGCCCGGGGGGCATGTGGGGTTCAGTGTCTTGCCCAAGGACACTTAGTTCAATAGTTAATTAATTATTAATAATAATATTTTAGTAAGATTTTTCAACAAAATTTAATTGATGGAGCCAGGCTGTTTAACATTTCTGAATAATAACAGTTACATGGATAAACCTAACTGCATTTTAAGATACTCAGTCTGGGTTTGCTTCTCTCAACAAGCTGTGATGAAGAATGAGTGATGGGATTTTTCTTTCTCTCCATCTCTCCTTTTAATCCAGTGCTTTCAGAGTTTGTCAGTCCACACATTCGGCCAATTTAAACTTGATTGGCGGCCGAGAGAAACATTTTGCTCTCTCCTTAAATTTGGCTTTTTGAATCAGTCCTGTCTTCAGCTTTTAAAGTGGATTGTCTCTAGAAGCGTCCTACAAAATATCTATAAAAAGAAATTGAGTCACTGAGATGAGTGCGGAGGCCGGACGACACGGTGGTTTGTCTACACAGGGACGTTTCTATGTTGACCACCAAATCCTTGTCCAGCCGGTAAAAAGTGAGAGTGACACCTCTGACAGTCAGTTTCCTGCTCTGTATACCAGAAAGAGACTTAAAACCTCAGTTGCCAGAAACGACAACCGAAATCCAGCGTTAGAAAGAATGGCTGAATCGGTGTAGACAATTGGAGCCTGGCAGAAGGAAATCTTCAAATCCAAGGAGACACAAAAAAAGATTAAAAAAAAATGTTTTAAAGATTTTAAAATGTTTGTTTAAAAAGAACAAAATAACACAGCTTTGCATCTGTTGTCAATGGTTTTGCAAAGTTTTTCTGCTTCATAGTACAAACAAATATGTGATGATAGAGAGGTGGGCAAACATTTAGATTTGCGGGCCACATTGGGTTCTAACATTTGACAAAGGGGCTGGACCGAGCTGGAGAAATAAATTACACATTTTGGGATATGGAGGAAATACGTATGGAGGAAATCTCGATTCAGGAACACAAAATTCATAAAAAGAAGTTCAAGTTCACGTTCAAGTTTATTTATGTTAATTTATGTAAGTGATTTATCTAAGTTTATTATTTATATTACGGTGCTTTTCTTAGTCCCAGACCAACGCAAATTCGCTATAAACGTACAAAAATACATCTTGGTGCACGTTAATTTATTGCTTTGCAAACCTTTTATTGTTTTGTGACAGGCAGTGTAAAAATAAATGCTAAAAACATACTAGTACAGTTCATTAACGTAAGAGAGATGAGAGAGAGAGAGAGTGAGAGAGAGAGAGAGATAAATGAACGATTGAATACAGATGAACAGATGGATTCAAGGAAGAGAGAGAAAAAGATGTGAATGACTGCCAAATTGACAGACATATAGATATGCACAACTACGTTCCGCGGTAAATGTTTTTTCATTGCAAGTTGTATTTGCATTATCATTTTTTGGTTTGTTTTATTTTTCAAGTCTTGTGGATGTTTTAGAGCCCGAAGGAAAAGCAATGATAATGGCTCTTATTAGCCGATGAAATCAGACAATGAGCAGATATTAGGCTTTTAAGGCATTTGCATTCTCTTTGTGCTGAAAAGCTTTTAGAAAACATTGAAAGTGTCCACATTCACTTCCTGAAGTCGGGGAGATCCTTCAGAGACATGCAAGATTTATGGAGGAGGGATGCGGTGCTGATGCTGAGATCTTTGGGGAATTCTGGCTTCCCTTTGTATTCTAGAGATGAAGAAAAACACTGTATGAGCGAGGAGCTGCAGAAATCATCACACCAAAGATCGGAACATTGCTTTCTTTTGTTAAGTGGAATTAAACTCATACTAATATTTATTAAAAGCGTCGACAAGTTAATCTTCATAAAGCTAATTGTCCTAAAAGGTTACACAAAAAATCTAAATGAATTAAACTGAAATCAATTGTGCAATTTAGTCTTTTTATACTTCATAATTCTGAAAACTCAGATGTTTTAGGAAGTAAAATATTTTAATTATTCACCTATCCACCTTGATAAATAAAAGTGTTTAAATTATATGAAAATTATATGAAAATTATGCTATATATACATACAGTAATATATTTGTATAATATATTATACAAAGTTAAAACATTATGCAATTATGCAAAACTACTGTTAGTTTCATATTTTTAGCTGAAATATAATTTTTCTTCCCACTTTACACGTAATAGTAAATCTGTTGTATTTCACATATACACTGTAGATACATAAACATATACACACACATATATACACACACACACACACAC